>CM062294.1:296879423-297474747 GCA_031216915.1 Pictodentalium vernedei
CCAACTCGTTTGGAAAAGATTCTAAAAGCTTGAGTTAGTTCCGAAGTAGGGCTTGCACTTATGTTACAGCCAATTGTAAACAATTGTGGTAGGTATGTTAAGAAACAAAATTTACTAAAAATTTTTAATATTTTCTGAACCGATGGTCAGATTCTAGGGGGGTCAGATTCAAGTTTGTTCAATTCGAGTGCCTGGGTTAATATTTGGGGTCCATATGAGAACTTGAAATTTAACTTAATACAATATGAGGAAATTTCTTCAAAAATCTTCTTCAGATCCACTAGTCAGAATGCTTTCATATTTGGTATACAACATCCCTACGGGGGGCAGATTCAAGTTTGTTCAAATCGGATCCATAGGTTAATATTTTGGCTCGCTATGGTAGCCTAAATTTTAACTTATGCAATATGAAGAAATTTCTTTAAAATTTCTCTTCTTCAGATCCAACAGTCAGAATGCTTTCATATGCCTCTTGTTTATAATATGTTATCAGCTAAGAGTTATTAGTTTGGGGATGAGATACATTCCTGAAAACAGTCACATTGTTGAAAGGCATCATTACAGCTGTTTAATACATCCAATTCAACTAATGTCAAGGTCGCTTGTGCATATGCGCATTACTTGCAATCAGTGTAAACAAATCTCAGTGTAGAGACAAAACCTCGGGGGCGAATAAATGTTGTCCTTCTCAAAATATATGAGAAATTAAAAGAGTATGGCATTGAGACCCATGCACACTCTGAAGGACACTTAACTAGATAAACAGTAAGTTATTTTGAACTTTTACACATTACATCACTTGTATTGGAAAGTAAAACTCAAGTACAAACTTGACAGAATTAACATGGAGAAAGTTGCTGTAAATAATGTGTTATTGCGTGTATAATTTATTATGTCATTGTCAATTTGATGATTGTTGTAAAAATAACTTACGTTTTGTTTTGCTCTTCACCAGAAGGTGAACATAACAATATCTCTAGCTCTCTGTCATTTGCTATCAGTCAACAAATATCACCAGGCATGCCCACATCCATCAAAAATGACACATTAAAGACTACACTATGCTTTATTCAATTAGAAGTGTGAACACTGTCAGATTCAGCAGTGCTATTACTTAAATTATGTGTGTTCACATTTCAACATGTTTCAAGATATGGTATATTTAACATCATTGGACCTTGAAAAAACCTTGAATTTTAATCTTTGTGACCTTGAAAAACGTTGAAAATTGTTGAGAAATGGCCTTGAATAGCCTTGATTTTGACTAATTTTAACTTGTGGGAACCCCGAGTCAGAATCTTTGATATTGATCAGGATATTTGGTATACATCATTCTTAGGGAAGTCAGATCAAAGTTTGTTCAAATCAAGTCTTTGGGTTAATATTTGGGCTCCCTTTTGAACTTAATCCAGTATGAGGAATACTCTTTAAAAATCTGCTTCTTGAGATACAAGCAGAATCTTTTGATATTTGGTATACAGCATCCTTAGAGGGTTCAGATTCAGTTTGTTTAAATAAAGTCTCTGGGGTGATATTGTGTTCCCGATGGGGTGGGGAGGGGTGAGATACAAGCAGAATCTTTTGATATTTGTTATACAACATCCTTAAAAGTTTGTTCAAGTTAAGTTCCTAGGTTGATATTTGGACTCCCCAGTTTTGCATTACTGAAAATCTTTGCATTATTTCTGTGGTAGCATCCCAATACTAGAAAAAAACCCATCTGGCATGGGCAACAGAGTTATAAATAATTAAATAACTTCATTCCTCTGTAGTGCTAACTAGCTATAGATGCTAATTAAATCCATCTTTATACAACTATGGTCAGGTGAACACCTCAGGCCCTCTAGGACCTCTTGTTCTTTTTGTGCACTGTATTAATTTCTATGGTACAACTGTAGGTGGCAGTTTGTAACAGAAGGTTATGATATAGGATTTGGAATTTTCAAACGGACAGCAGAAGGTAGACAAAAAGCTGGAGATATGGAGACTGTGTTAGATTCAGACCGAGTAAATAGCCATATGGTTGCTGAAGATGGAACAGTAACATGCAAGGAACCTGGAGTGTGTAAGTTCCTATTTTTTTTAACTCCCTCATTCATAACATCTCTATGTATCCTTTAATTTGTCTAGCCATCTGTGCATATGTTCATCCATCCATCCATCCATCCGTTCATCCATCCACGCTATAATACGGGAGTTATAAGTTTTTTTGTTGTCCAGACAGGCATTATGAGCTTACCGACATATTATGAGCTTGATTGAAAATATTATGAGCTTAATGTCTAAAATATGAGACTAATGAGGCAAGTAGCGACTTGTCAGGTTTTATATTAAGGGTTAGGGTCAGTTCAGGGTTGGGGTGAGCATTAGTTACTATCAAGCATTACGTTGAGGGTTGTAACCATGTCTATACCCCCCTAAAATTTTACCGAAAAAACAAGGTTTTATCCATTGTCTGAACGAATTAAAATGATCAATTTTTTTCCCGTAAAAAATTAAGCTCACCACTCCCATTTTTAAGAATGTCTCTGTCTGTGTCTGTCTGTCTGTCTGTCTGTCTGTCTGTCTGTCTGTCTGTCTGTCTGTCTGTCTGTCTGTCTGTCTGTCTGTCTGTCTGTCTGTTTGTCTGTCTGTCTGTCTGTCGGTCGGTCCATCCGTCCGTCCGTCCATCCGTCCGTCCGTCCGTCCATCCGTCCGTCCGTCCATCCGTCCATCCGTCTATCCGTCCGTCCATCCGTCCGTCGTTCAGGCTTAGCAGAGGTACATTGTGGGGTTTACAGTTTAGGGTCAGTGGTAGTTGTGGGGTTGGATTAGTGCAGTGGCACTTGTGGAGTTATATTTTTATACTGTACGAATAAGCCAGACTTAGCTGGTGCTAACTCCTTAAAATCTAGGGCCAAACACAAATTTTTCCCCCCAATCCCCAAAATTTGCATCAAATCCGAATTTTCAATGTCCTATGTGGTCCTCCATACCTTTTATCCACTGTGCATGCGCAGTGTCAAGGAGGTCTCGAAATTGGCGCCAATTGTCATTCTTTGTTTGGCCCTAAATTCAGTAACACCTCACTGATATTTGTGCTGTAAATCTCAGTTTAAATGATGCCAGACACATATTTATGAAAGAAATGGTGGATCTAAGGAGGAAATAGAAGGATGGGAGGATGAAAGAGTGGCAGGATATGATCAGGGCTGTAACTTATAATTTTCTTACGAAGCATCCCAGCAGCCGTCAGAATCCTTTTCCGATCAGGAATTGCCTGAGGAAGCTGGGTCGGTTCGTTCCACTGCAGAGTCAGCAAGGGACGACTGAGATTGTCAAGTGGTCCAGCCGGATGGAGAAAGGGGTTCAGAGGAGTTGGAATTTTCCCTTTCGGAGCAACATAAGGTAGCCGTAGATTTCATCCGGCAATACCTTCCTGATGTTGTTCCTCCAGATCAAAATGCTGCAATGCCGGATAAGAAACTGATAGCGTCACTAGACACAGACTTTTTCAGCCGGATTAGGGACACCGTCCCTGAGTTTCCGACCCAATCCAGGAGTGTCTCACAGACATTTGAACTTTTGAATGACGCTATATTCAAACTTGCCTCCAAGACGAGCAAGTCCGGTTTCTTATCGGCCAATGCCATACAGCTGCCTTTCATCAATTCAAGGAATAAATTTGAAACGGCAGGACAGGGCATTCCGAGAGTTCCTCTGCGTCTGGACGACCAGGCCAAAGACCTAGAATCTCGTCTAACAGGATCAGCTTAGATGCATTATCGTACGCAGATCACCTTGCCAGAGCATTATCATTACGTCTCGAAGGAAAAGAATTCAAGATGTTCAAACTTCCTTAAGAGTTCTTTCGAGGGCCATAGCATACTCTATGTATAACTCCGCCCTTTCAGTGGCAAATCTGAAGTTAATTAGACGTAATGCTGCCCTGGCTGCATCAACTCGGGTGGATGGTAAGGTGAAAAACTCTCTTCGAGTCGCTCTGGTCTCCAAAGAGCTTCTCTTCGACGGCAAGCTTTCCTTAATCTATGATCAGATTACTAAGAAAGCTTCAGACTCTCTGCTGTTCAAGTCCGCTTCTAAACAGTTGGATTCAGCGGAGAAGAGTAAGACAGGCACTTCTGGGACGAGTACGTCCATGGGAAGTTCCTATAGAGGTTCTTATAAGTCCTCTAGGTCTTACTCCAGAGACCATCAAGGTAGCGACTCAGGTAGGGGCCATAATATTGGCCGAGACAACAGGTCAGATGCCCCTAGGTCAACGGGGCGAGGTGCGGGTCGTGGAGGACGTGGTTTTTCCTCCCGCAAGCCTCGCAGGTCCAGGAAGTGATGGTGCAAACCTCTATCGTGTTCCAGTGGGCGGAAGGTTATTGAGTTGCTTAACCAATTGGTTGTCGATTTTGGACGACCCTTGGGTTCGAGGGGTGATTTCAGAAGGGCTAAAACTGTCCTTCAAAAGAAAACTTCCGTTAACTCGAAGTCCAAGATGGACTCAGCTTCCATCAAATCCTCAGAAGAGAGGTTCGCTTCTAATAGAAGTCCAATCTCTTCTGCAGAAGAACGCGATAGACGTCGTAGAAAACCAGGAATCTCCAGGTTTCTACAGCCATCTGTTTCTGGTTCCGAAACCAGACGGCTCGTTTCATCCAGTCATAGATCTGAGCTGGATAAACAAGCTGATCGTGGCTCCAAAATTTTATATGGAGACCATTCGAGCGGTCAGAGCGAGCATTCGAGTGAACGACTATGCTACGAGCATAGATCTCAAGGATGCGTACTTTCACGTCATGGTACATCCGGCGTTAATAAAGTATCTCTTCTTCGCTGTCCTAGGAGTCGTTTATCAGTTCCGAGTGATGTGCTTCGGTCTGAATCTTGCGCACTGGGCTTTCACTCGAATAATGAACTCGGTAATGACTCATTTCTGAGCTCATTCGTCTGCGGTAACGTCGGCCTACCTGGACGACATTCTTCAGAGGTTCGGCAACGAGTTAACGCTTCAGAACGATGTTCAGAATCTGCTTCAACTGCTCCGACGTCTCGGTTTTATAATAAATGAGAAAAAGTCGGATCTGGTGCCATCCAAGTCATTCACCCACCTGGGAATGAGCTTCGAGACGCACATCAATCTCGTTCGTCTGCTGTTAACCAGAGCGAAATTTATCAGTTGTTACGCTCGCTTTTGTCTTCACTCCGACAAAGTTACAGCGAGAGAATTCATGCGACTTATAGGTTTGTGCGGAGCCGCCGCGGATCTTATTCCAATGGGGCGGCTACGTACTCGGCCACTCCAAATATTTCTGACTCAGAATTGGAGTGTCAAGATTCATTCGCTCGATACGAACATCGTCTTGTCGAATCAAGTCAAACAAGAGATTCAGACTTGGGCAGATATTCAGTGGTTAACTCAGGGAGTTCCACTGCAATCGCCGGATCCGAGTTTTACAATTATGACGGATGCCAGTCAAACAGGTTGAGGCGCAACCTTGAGCCCAATGGATTCGAAGTGCCAGGGTCTTTGGGATCTGCAGTTCCTAAACAAGCACATAAACATCAAAGAATTGATGTCAATTTGGCTTGCGCTACATCATTGGATGAACATAATTCAGAATGCACATGTGCAAATTCTGTCCGACAATTCGACGGTTGTAGCATATATTCGGAACCAGGGAGGCACTCATTCCATTCATTCCATTCCGTTATTCAACCTAACGGAAAGAATCCTTCTGTTTGTCCCAGAGCATCAAGTTCTCCTATCAGTCTGTCATATTCCGGGTCGTCTGAACGTTTTGGCAGACTCCCTTTCATGGAAGGGTCACATGTTACCATCAGAATGGACTCTCAACAAACGAGTATTCAATCAGATTTGCTACCAATGGGACCGTCCAATGATAGACTTATTTGCGATGCATCTCAACAATCAGTTGCAGACGTATGTGTCGCCGTGTAGAGATCCTCGAGTGTTTGCAGTAGATGCTCTCTCGATCTCTTGGGATGGAATTATAGGATACGCGTATCCTCCAGCGCCATTGATTCAGCAGATATTGCTCAAGATAAAGCAATCGCACTGCAAAATTCTGTTGGTAGCATCTCTGTCCCCCCAGAGACCGTGGATAAGTCTACTCAGGTGTCTGCTGTGGGACATGCCGCGGAAGCTTCCTCCACAAGAGGATCTTCTCTTTGCAGGGGAAATTGCGCACACTGCATCACAACCCGCAAGGTCTCAACCTTCACGTATTTCCGTTGTGCGGTCCTTCTTGCATGGCAAGCAATTTACAGGACAAGCAGTGGACGCAATTTCTAACTGTAGGAGGGCCTCCTCTTCGCTAAATTAAGCTGCTAAGTGGAAGGTTTTCTATCGGTGGTGTAGGGAGCATTCTGTTGATATTTTTGATCCCTCCATTCCAGACATTGCTAATTTTCTAGTCTACCTGTTTGATGAGATCAAACTGCAGCCTGTTACCATTAAGGGTTATAGGTCTATGCTATCTGATACCTATGCACATCATCATAGTTTACAGATTGGATATAATGTCTCTTTATCTAAGTTAGTAAAAAACTTTTCGATAAATAGACCTAGAACCCTTAGATTAATTCCTAAGTGGAATTTAGCTTGGGTTCTTCTTAAGCTAAAAGAAGCGCCATTTGAGCCTCTTGACACTGTGGACTTCAAATTCTTATCTTATAAGACAGCTTTTCTCTTAGCCTTCTCTTCGGCTAGAAGAGTTAGTGAGCTTCATGCACTATCTGTTGATGATTCTCACTATCGTAGTGTAGGTAATACTATTATCTTGACCACTAATGTTGGATTTTTGACTAAGAATCAGGCTCCTAATAAGTATCCGGAACCTATTGTTATTAAGGCTCTTCCATCTTCAGACGGGCATAGGCCTTTACTATGTCCTGTTAGAGCAATGCGTATTTACAAACGTAGATCGGAGTTCATCAGAAAGGGACGTAAACGTTTCTTTCTGTCTCTGCTGCCTAATAGAAGGGACATTATGGTCCATTCTATTGCAAGGTGGATTCAATTAACTATCTATACTGCTTATGATAAATTATCTACAACTCAGCAGTCTGTGCTTAAGATTTCGGCGCATGAAGTAAGAGCGCTATCTACATCTTGGGCTTATGCTAATAGTGTTGCTATTACCGATTTGATGAAGGCTGCATATTGGTCTCAGCCTTCCACATTCACAAGTTTTTATCTTAGAAATATTGAGTCCATTTCTGGCGACCTGTGTTGTTTAGGTCCGTTATCTGTTGCTCAGAATGTCGTCCACTAAACAGTTGCAACTATAGTTATGCAGGCTTTCTGTTCCGGCAGCGACTCTGTCATGCTGCCCTCTTCGCTCTGGGATATTTGACCCAGGGCAAGGGGGAGGGGGGGGGGGATGGTGTTTCCTTAGGTCACCTGCTTTATAGTGAAAAGCAAGGGAATACCTCCTCTGGAGTCAGTAATTCCGAGTCGGTACCGGGATGGTTTTAAAGTGTAAAGCTAATGTTTAACTCATTCATGTAATATTTTTAAAGTGTAGTTTGGTGTGAAGCAATTGTATATGTCACGTGTCATATGGGCGTTAATATACAATCCCCGGACACTTTTAATGAGTATAAAGAGTCTCATTCCTCTGGACTTCCTTTATTTATTGGCTTTCCTTTTAAAAAAAATTAGTATAACAGGTTATACTGGATGTTAATAGAGATCATTGATGTTATTGTGCTCAATTACAAAATGGTATTGTGTCTTTCTTTTTTGATACAAACAAGAAAGATACATGTAAAACCTGTTCTCCTCTTCTCCTTGAGGGGATAATTCTGTTTACATGTAATTGAGCCTATTGGATTTTCCTTTCTGTCCTAGGCCCTCCAGCCTTTTTTCTATTCAGCTAAGTCTGGGTCATTGGTACAGTATAAAATTTTTTTTAAATTTATAGTAATTTATATATTTTTTATACTGACCAATCACCCAGATGCGGATGGCCCTCCCATGAGTTGGAAACTCTTACCTCCCCGCTGATTACATAACGCTTACCAGGCATTGGTTGTAAGAATGACAATTGGCGCCAATTTCGAGACCTCCTTGACACTGCGCATGTCCAGTGGATAAAAGGTATGGAGGACCACATAGGACATTGAAAATTCGGGTTTGATGCAAATTTTGGGGATTGGGGGGCAAAATTTATGTTTGGCCCTAGATTTTAAGGAGTTAGCACCAGCTAAGTCTGGGTCATTGGTAAGTATAAAAAATATATAAATTTTTTAACTTTTTGCACTGTGGGGTTAATTTTTTGACCTTGTGGGGTTAGGGTTTAACATGGAAAAACCCCAAAAGTAAGAACATGTAAGAATGTCCATCCGTCCATCTGTCCAGCCAGCCAGAAGGCCAGCCTTATGTCAGTCAATCCAATATGTCAGCTACTAAAATCTTCTATATGCTGACATGGGGGTAGGACTTTCATGAAACTTCACTCAAAGGTCACTGTCATCCGTATCTGTACATCCAACAATTTTATATTTAACTTTACCAATGTTAAGTTCTGTTAAACATAAATTTTTATATTCTGTGCAACACAAGTGGGAAGCCTCAGTGGCATTGAGCACCAACAAATAAATAAATAACACAAGAGAGGCATTAGGTGTTACCCATGTCCATCCATTTCATTTATATATCCATCCATAGATCAATAAATACACTTGCATGATTTTTAATAACCATATTTTCCTTTTTTAGAATGTTTTAAAATTTGAAGTTTTACTCATTGTCACAAATTGAAGGCCATAAAATTACATTCGGTTGTATTTCGAAAATCAAACTTGCAAGTTTGATTCTCTGAATTTTAATGCATGCAATTTCTTATTACAATCTAATCAATAACTTCAGTGTGTATCAATGGAATTTCTCACATTTTTAGAATAGCATTGTTGAATGATGAAAAGTAAGCCAAGTTTGATTTTGGAGGTTTTTGCAGCTGACATTCAGAGTTAAAAGGTTGGGAGTGGGTGGGGGGGGGGGGGGGGGGGGCTTTGATGTGATTGAAACACAGTTATATGTTTTTGATTTTGTTCAGTTACTAGTATACATTATTAAAATTTTTAGAATATTTACAATGTTTTTTTGTACAATGATTGAAAATTGTCAAGGCAATTTTGCACTTTTTTTCTAGTGTTACGCCCCTTGATACACATGCAAAATCCTTATGTACAGTTCCTCCAAAGCTGTTTCGCTTCTTTCTGAAATACTCATAATTTGTTTGTTTCATTTTATTGAGTTTTAATGACACTTTGAACAGCCAGGTTAACATCGTGTCAGATGGTTTTATGTGTAAAGAAAGCTTGTGTACTCACGAAAACCACCGAGCAGCAGCAAATACTGTCAGACACCCCAGTGTATTGACTATGCGCAAGGAGTGTTAGCAGCTGTTGAATATTCATGATTAATAATAAGCACCTAACAAGTATGTGTTTCATGCATTTTAGAACCTTAGAAAGTTGAGTAGTGTTTGCTTATTGTGAAAAACAAGGTCTGATATACTAGTAAAATTGGACCTGGTTACCAACACCTGGGATGGAAGTTCTCTGAAAGGGGCAACCTAAGTATAAAAACAATTGGCTTACTTGGCTTTATACTTGTGTTGTAGTGATAATATAGCCATAGATGATGAAAGTGTGCTTAAACAACAATAAATAAATAAATTTTGATCCCGCATGTATAAACATACAATATACCTGTTTTTATATGTCTGTTTGTTATGTAAATGGTCTGTCTGTCTGTCTGTCTGTCCTTCTGTCCGTCCATCCGTCCATCCATCCATCCATCCGTCTATCTGTCCGTCCGTCCATCTGTCCATCCATCCATCTGCCCGTCCGTCCATCCATCCGTCCATCTGTAAACAATTGGTTTCCAACCGATAACTCAAGTTTGGATTATTGGATATCAACCAAAGTTGGTGTGTGTGTTCTCCAGCTAGTTATACAGGCCAAGTTCGAATATGGGTTCCGTCCAATTATTTTTACATGAGTTATAGCCCTTTTTAAACTTAGAAATCGACCTTCTATTAAGATGTTTGATTTCCGACCGATAACTCCAGTTTAGATTATTTCATCTCAACCAAAGTTGGTACGTGTATTACCCAGATAGTAATACAGGCCAAGTTTGATTATGGATTCCGTCCAATTTTTTTTACATGAGTTATGGGCCTTTTCGACTTAGAAATTTCTCATTACCATCAGCATTTTGGTTTCAGATGATAACTTGAGTTTGGATTCACAGATCAGGACCAAACTTTCTGCCTAAGTTATATCAAAAGTAAAGATAAGTTTGGTATTGGGGCATGACTTTTACAGGAGTTATGGGGCATTTCGTCTTGGAAATTTGCATATTTCAATCAACATTTTTTTAGAACTTTGTTTATGGCATAACTTGAACAATAGTTAACGGATTTCAATTCCTTTTGGTATATGTCGAACTTAAACATTAGTAACCAAATATGGTATATATCTGTTTGAGAACAGTGTCTTCCTCAAGTTTGATGACCACTGTTACCGGTATCTGAGGAAAACTGTCTGAGGTTTTGCCCTGCCCCCCCCCCCCCCCCCCCACACCCACCCCAACCCCTGTCAGTTAGACAATTTTTCCCAAAATGCCCTTTGAAGGATTGGGAAATATGACATGCAAAAAAAAAATTGACTCCTACACCAGATCGTAAAATTATTATGAAATGTATCTGGACCCTTTTTGAAACAGCTAACTTTATCTGTTATAGGAGATCTTATTTGTCCAAACATTTTTTTTGATTCACAAATCTTCCAAATCTTGATGAACTTTGTGGTAACATCAGCAAATAGAGTGCCATATTTTTTCCTTCAGTCCTTTTTATGCCCCTGTGATGAATAGTCGGGAGGGGGCATATTGTTTTACACGTGTCCCTCCATCTGTCTGTCCATCTGCTGCCTGTCTGTCCATCCATGCACACATCTAGGGTACATTGTTTGTCCTGCTAACTCCTCTCAAAGTTTTCATTCTAGGACTCTTTTATTCCACAGGATGTTTGTACATATACCAGAGGTGTGCATTTTGTCGGGATTTTGATTTGCTTCAATATTTCAAAAATTACAGGTTGTTGAACTTGGTCAATTTTTTGTAGAATTTCACCTGTATGGTACGTGGTTTGTCTGGCTAAAGTACATGGTAGAACTTGCGGGGGCATCATATGTGTCTTACAGACACAACACATGTACGAGTAACAAATCACTGTTTGCTCTTCAACCTCCTGTGTCCATGTGCTGAGCAGGGGCGTGTTTCAGTCTAGTTTTGATTTTTGTCCATTACTGCTTTTAATGTATTATTTTGAGGGTTTGACACACATTTTGTCTTTTAATGGTTAGGGTCGAAGGAGTTATTGCACCATATTGGGACAAGAAGCTAGATTTTGAAACATTTCTTTGGATGGAAATGCGATTTCATATTACTCCTTCAGCTAATATGACTAGTAGACAACTCTTACAAAAAGACATTTCTTGAATAACTAGAGGTTATAACTTGGTTAGTTTCATAGCCGTCGAGATATCAGGCCTTGGTAACATTGTATCACCCCAAGACCAAAGGTCAAAGGCTGATGTAAAGTTACCGAGAGCTTATATTTAGGCCGCTGTGGAACTAACCAAGTAATAACCTCTTTATTTATTAAACCAAATCAAATAATTACAAAATATTCTCAGATCTGTTAAAGTGTTCTGACCATGTTTTTGCTTCTCATTCTTTTCACTAAGTTCAAAGTTTCCTCTTCTAGTTCAGCTATCTGAACATCTCATGTTCAGTGTGCAAAATTTGATGAGAACACACTTTTTGCTCGCATGGTGGTTATGCAAATTTAAATCTACCCGAATGGATGACCGGTTAGCCCCAAAGTTGCCTCTTGAATCCTAAAGTCTGAGTCACTTAACTGGTAGAGTGCTAAATTTTTTCTTAGCCCCAAGATTTGTTCACACATTTTTGTCTTGTTACATTTCATGGGAGAGTGCCTACAGGCACTCTCTCATAAATTGTAACAATGCAAATCAATGGAGAAGAAGTAAGTTTACTTACAAGATAATATGATGCAATTCCACAGAATATGAAGCCTTTTTAGACTTTTAACGTGAGAGGCTATATTTCAATTCCATGCAATATATGAATACTTGTTAATGTTAAAAAAGCAGTTTCCCAAGAATTTTTACATAGCCGAGTGATCGTGTAGTCATATCCAACCCACGTGAACGGTCAATCGGTTAGAGTTATTTTTTAAATGTTGCGTGCCGACATTAAGAAAACTGAACTATCTTTTCTCCCACTCCAACGAATCTCTGCTTATGACTGGATCTTAGTTTGTGTTGAATTTACTGTTCAGCTGTCATCTTTCTCCTCTTCCTCCAAACAATCCTTACTCATTGGCATCATTAATTCCTCGTCATTCAAAAACTTCACTTCAATCCACTCCATTATATAACACCAGTTTTTTCGATTGCATTTGTTGAGTAATGGTTTTGATATAAACAATTTGATTGCACGTAGTTAACGACACATTAAGGGGAACAACTCTGGCTTGGCTCATATTGGCAAAGATCAGCATCATATAACCTGAGTTCAGAGTCATATCAGCTGAGCTTGATAATGGGCAATTCTGAGAAAGAAAATCATATTTAATAAATAAGGCCTAAAAAAGTTAAAAATCTGTTTCTCAGGCCCTTCTGCATGGTCCTTTTGGCTGCTGTATGCTCTATTTTTATAACCAAAGCAAACTCTAAAAAATAAAAATTAAATGGTTTATGTCTGATACTTTACCGAAGTTGATAAAATTGATTAATTTGTCCCTTGAGTGCAACAAGGCTTTGCAATGCTAAAGCATTGCAAAGCCTTATTACACTCAAGGGACGAAATACACCATCACCCATGATATTCTGTAGATTATGAGGCCTAAAACATATAAAACAAACCAAGAATATGAACTTTTGATGGCAAAGAAACAATTTCAAAAATTTAAAAAAAAATAAAAAAAGTGTCTGCCCGCAAGCAATTTTACCAAAAATGGCATGAGAAACAGAAGATCTGCTTTGTGGGGCCTAACTGTTTAAAATATATATCTTATGAGTCTTATTGGAACAATCTCGATTGAGAGATCATCAGCTATGCGTTTAAATCAAAAATTGAAAAATACAAAACTTTTATCAGCAATTTTGTGAATGGCATTGGCCAGACATGACTCTTAGGTTATTTTTTTATTTAAATATTGATTTATTTATTAAGGTTTAACGACACTTTAACAGCCAAGGTCATATTACATCAGTAACAGTGTTAAGGGTGGAGGAAGCCTGTGTACCCGGAGAGAACCACTGAGCAACAACGAGCAGCTGTCAGCTCCCCAACATCGTAACTCCGCACTGTAGCACAGGCAGAGTTAGATTGGTGGTTCCAAGCCACAAACCTCAGACCATGTTACCGTCAATTCATCACAATAACTTATAATGTTGGCCGATCTTTGTCCAAAAAAAAGAAATTTTATTTCCTATAAATAGACATTAAAATAGTCTGCAAGAGGTTATATCATTATAATGAGTATCAGTAATTAATACAACTATATGTATTGTCCTTTTTGAACAAGAAACATAAATTTTTATACTGTACCAATGACCCAGACATAGCTGGTGCTAACTCTTAAAAATGTAGGGCCAAACACAAATTTTGCCCCCCAATCCCCAAAATTTTCATCTAAAACCAAAGAAATCATGTCCTGAATGGCCCTCCATACTTCACCTCTACTGCGCATGCGCAGTGTCAAGGACGTCCTGAAATTGGCGCCATTAATCATTCTTTGTTTGGCCCTTCATCAGTTAACATCTGACTGATCTTTGTGCTTGTAAATCTCAGTTTAAATGATGCCAGACACATAAATATTAGAGAAATGGTGGTTCTAAGGAGGATATAGAAGGAGGAGAGGAAAAGTGAGTGACAGAAAATAATCAGGGCTGTAACTTAAAATTTTTTAATGAAATTGTGTTAAGTTACCTATTTTCGAGGCAACGGCCTGCTGGGGTCATTCTTGCTATAAAGTTACACTGCTTGTTCAGTGTTTTTCTCTCTCCCTTTCCTTTAAGTCCCCTCTTGCTATTCTCCCATGCTTTTGGCATATTTTCTGTAATATTATTACTAAAATTTCTTGGGAGTTTTAGCTGGATAACAGAATGAATTCTGTTCTTCTCCCCATGTTTACGTTTTCACCCTTGGGTGTTTAGGTGTAGTGTTCTGCATCTACCATCTGATGTTCTGTAGTTTCTTCCCTGGAAGTCTCTGTTTTGCATCAGATAGTGTATTATTGGTAACTGATTTCGGGCCAGGGTTATCAGTGCCTGGAGTCATGTTTCTGGTGTTTTTACACTTCTTGTTTACATTGACAACAGCCTCTGTGTGAGGGGGATTTCTTGAAAATAATATCTTGATGTTAGTTTAATCATATCTAGATACATTATTATTATTCGTAAGTGTTGCATTAAATTTTTTAAAATATTTTTAAAATTTTTGTCTACACTTAGGCTTGGGATCCATTGGGGCTCAACGTTACTTTTCAGAAACTTGGGCTTTTCTGAAAAAATATTTTTTCAAAAAATTATTTTGATTTCAATTATTTTTTCTATGTTAATGGATCATGTTATTATGTATTTTGATTTTCAGGGGTTGGTGCGAGTACTAGGACTTTGTTTTCTTTTCACAATGAAAGGATATTGTTCAATTGGATTAAGAGGAAATCTTCCTCTGACTTTCATAATCATTGCATAAATGTAGTCAGTGTACTCGCACTAACTCCTGTTCAGTATGTGTTATTTTCGATGACAACATGGGAAGCGTGTATCACGGTATGTTAGCGGGGAAATGGCCATGCCGGTCCTTTCTCCGCAGGGTCACTCTTGTTTATCAATCTCTATTTCAGACGATCAAGAACAGGGTGATGTATCCGTGATGTCTTCCAAAAGTGTGCCTCCGTCGTCACAATTAATGAAGAGCTTGCGGAATAGTGCTCATGGAAATACGTCAATTGCCTAAGAGGTCCCTAGTAGGATCGACGGCCTTTGACGTCCGCTAGCACGCCCAGGGTAGCGTCCATTCATCGAATGGTTCGGCAGCCGGGTTCGTCCGTTGCGGTCTAGAAAGGAGTTTTGGGTGATGCGAGCACTATAAAACAACCAAGTGCACACCCAGTGACGGCGGATTAGTGGAGAGAACAGAGGAAGCCTATTAGTCCGGTTCATAGCTCGTCCAGGCCCATCCGGACTGCGAGCGAGAGAGGCCTCTCTCTCATACAACAACATCTGGCCCCAGATGTTGTGGCACAAAATGTTTCGCATTCGGAGCATACGTCCGCCGCTTGGGACACTCCGTTATATAGACAGTCCGGAGAGACTGTCAATAAGGCTTCCTCATTCTCATGGCAGCGCACACGACCGCACCTTGGCTACGTGACCTCCGATATCCAGTCAACTTCGCCAATCAGAGAATACGCGGCGACCAGGTCACGCCATCCGGTAGCCAGGGACACGAGGCCTGTAGACTCTGGACGTTCGCATAAGAGAAGTATGCAGGAGTCAACGTACACGCAGCTTCCAGCGGCAAAAGACCACTACTGCACAGGCCTCAGTGACGGACGTGCTATCCCGAATAGCACAACTTATCGCAGCATCCCAGCAACGACAGTATCTCTGTCGCAGCATGTAATATCCGACGACGCTGGGTCGGGACGCTCCGCTGAAGCATCAGGTACGGACGTCCGAAAACTTCATATGGTCCGACAGGATGGCGAAAGGGATTCGGAGGATTTTGAGCTTTCCCTTTGGGAACAAAATAAGCTGCTGTATATGTCATCCGGCTTTATCTTCTAGAGGTTGTTTCGTCGGACCACAATGCTGCGATGCCGGATAAGAGACTGATAGCGTCGGTGGACACAAAATATTTGGATCGGTTCAGGGACATCATCCCTCAGTTCCGACACAGTCCAATAATGTCACAGGAACTTTCGAATTATTGAACGATGCTATTTATATATATATATATGCTTGCTATTAACTAGCAAGTCTGGTTTCTTGTTCGCTAAGTTACTGAGATGTCTTTCAAAAGTGTGCCTCTGTCGTCATAGTTGAATGATGAGCTAGCGGTAATAAGTGCTCATGGAATACGTCAATCGCCTAAGAGGTTCCTAGTAGGATCGACGGCGTTGACATTCGCTAGCTCACCCGGTGTAGCGTCCATTCATCGAATGGTTCAGCAGCCGGGTTCGTCCGTTGCGGTCCAGGAAGGAGATTTGGGTGATGCGAGCACTATAATAGACAATAGTACACACCCAGTGACGACGGATTAGAGGAGAGATCGGAGGAAGCCTGTTAGTCCGGTTCCTAGCTCGTCCAGGTCCGTCCGGGCTGCGAGCGAGAGAGGTCCCTCTCTCGTACAACAACATCTGGGACCGGATGTTGTGGTACAAATGTTTCGCATTCGGAGCATATGTCCGCCGCTCGGGACGCTCCGTTATATAGACAGTCCGAGAGACTGTCGATAATGCTTCCTCATCCTCACGGCAGCGCACACGACCGCAACTTGGCTACGTGACCTCGAGTATCCTGCCAGCTTCGTCATTCAGTGATTCCACAGCGAACAGGTCACGCTATCCGGTAGCCAAGGGACACAAGGCCTGTACACTCTGGTCGCTCGCATAATAGAAGTATACACGGGGTAACGAACACGGAGCTTCCAGCGGCAAAGCATCGTAAGACCGCTTCTCCATAGGCCTCAGTGACGGACGTGCTATCCAAAATAGCACAGCTTTTCGCAGCATCCCAGCAAACGACAGAATCTCTGTCGGATGAGGAATAATCCGACGACGCTGGGTCGGTTCGCTCCGCGGATGCATCAGGTACGGACGACCGAACACTTCATAGGGTCTGACAGGATGGCAAAAGGGATTCGGACGATTTCGAGCTTTCCCTTTCGGAACAACAGAAGATGCCATACATTTCTTCCAGCATTATCTTCCAGAGGTTGTTCCATCGGACTACAATGCTGCGATGCTGGATAAGAGACTAATAGCGTCATTGGACAGAGTTTTGATTGGTTCAGGGACATCGTCCCTGAGTTGCCGACACAGTCCAATAATGTCACTAGAACTTTCGAATTATTGAACGACGCTATATATATATAAGCTTGCTACCAAAACACACTAGTCTAGTTTCTTGTCCGCAAATGCTCTAATCTGACTTTCATCAATTCTAGGAATAAATTTGAAATGGCAGGACAGGGCATACTGAGAGTTCCTCTGCATCTAGACGACGAGGCTGAAGACTGGGTATTGTCTTTTTCGCCGTCTATGTCAATTCCAATCACGACGTTGGAAACGACAATGATGTCTAATAGACTTAACTTAGACGCTTTATCATATGTAGACCACCTTACTGAGGCGTTATCATTACGTCTTCCAGAGAAAGAATTCTAGGATATGATTCTTAATGAGATTTCTTTCAAGGGCAGTAGTTTTCCACGTATAACTCCGCCCTTCAGTGGCAACCTGGAGTTGGTTAGACGTGATGCAGCCCTAGTTACATCCACGCGCGTGGATAGTAAGGTGAAGAACTCTCTCACAGTCGCTTCGGTCTCGGAGAAGCTTCTCTTCGACGGCAACTTTTCAGCAATCTATGAATTGCTCGATATATACGTTCTCTTGTCAATCAAGTGTAACAAGAGATTCAGACTTGGGCAAACATTTGGTGGTTGACTCAAAGAGTTCCACTGTAGTTGCCGGATCCGAGTTTTTCGATTATGACGGATGCCAGTCAAACAGGTTGGGGCACAATATTGATCCCAACGGATTCAAAGTGCCAGGGTCTTTGGGTTCCGCAGTCTTTAGGCAAGCACTCAACTTCCAAGAAATGATATTATTTTGGCTTGCACTACGTCATTGGATGAACATTATTCAGAAATGCATGTCCAAATCCTGTCCGATAATACGACAGTAGTTGCGTATATCCAGAACCAGGGAGGCACTCATTCAGTTCCGTTATTGAATTTAACGGAAAGAATCCTTCTGTTTGTTATAGAACACCAAGTTCTGTTTCGGTCCGTCATATTCTGGGTCGTCGGATTGTATTAGCAGACTCCCTTTCACGTAAGGGTCGATTGTTGCCGTCAGAATGGACTCTCAACAAACAGGTATTCAATCAGATTTGCTACCAATGGGAGCGCCCAGTGATAAATTTATTTGTGACACAACTCACCAATCAATTGCAGACGTATGTGTCACCGTGTCCGGATCCCCGGGCATATGTAGTTAACGCTCTATCGATCTAGTAGGACGTGATGATAGTGATATCCTCCAGCGCTGTTGATTCAGCAAGTATTGCTAGGATTATACATTCACAATACAATTCTGTTGGTATCATCTCTGTCTCCACAGAGACCGTGGATAAATTTACTTAGGTGTCTGCTGTGGGACTTACCGCGAAAACTTCCTCCACGAGAGGATCTTTTTCGCTGGGGAAATCGTGTCAACTTCATCACAACCTGCAAGGTCTCAACCTTCACGTATTCTGTTGTGCGGTCCTTCTTGCATGGCAAGCATTGTACAGGACAAGCAGTGGACGCGATTTCTAACTGTAGGAGGACCTCCTCTTCGCTATACTATGCGGCTAAAGTGGAGGGTCTTCCGTCGTTGGTGTAGGGATCTTTATGTTGATATTTTTGATCCCTCCATACCAGACATTGCAAACTTTCTAGTATACTTGGTTGACGAGATCAACTGCAGCCAGTTATTATTAAGGTTATAGGTCTATGTTATCTGATACCTATGCACACCATGATAGTTTAAAATTGAGCCTAATGTCTCTTTATCTAAGTTAGTTTGAAACTTTTCGATAAATAGACCTAGAATCCTTAGATTAATTCCTATACGGAATTTAGCTTGCGTTCTTATTAACTAAAGCAACCATTTGAACCTCTGGAGACAGTAGTTTCAAATTCTGGCCTTTTAAGACAGCAATTCTCTTAGTCTTCTCTTCTGCTGAAGAGTCAGTGAGCTTCATGCACTATCGGTGGATGATTCTCACTTTCGTAGTATCGGAAACTCTATTACCTTTACAACTAATGTTGGATTTTTGATTAAGAATCAGGCTCCTAATAAATATTTGGAACCTATTGTTTTTAAGGTCCTTCCGTCTTCGAACGGGCATAGGCCTTTACTCTGTCCAGCTAGACCTTTATGTATTTATTAACAGTTCTCAGTTTATCAGTAAGGACGTAAAGCTTCATCTGGCTCTGATGCCTAATAGAAAGGTCATTACGGTCCATTCTATTGCTATATGCATTCAGTTAACTATCGGTACTGCTTAGGATAATCTATCCTTAACTCAGCAGTCTGTGCTTAAGATTTCGGCTCATGAAGTAAGAGCTCTTCTACATCTTGGGCTTACGTAAATAGTGTTGCTATTATAGATTTAAAGAAGGCTGCATATTGGTCTCAGCCATCCACATTCACAAATTTTTATCTCAGAAATATCGAGTCCATTTTGTCTCAGCCATCCACATTCACGAATTTTTATCTCAGAAATATCGAGTCCATTTCTGGAGGCCTGCATTGTTTAGGTCCATTATCGGCTGCTCAGAATGTCGATCACTTAACAATTGCAACTATAGCTATGTAGGCTTTATGTTTCGGCAGTGACTCCATCCTGCTGCCCTCTTCGCTCTGGGCTATTTGACCCAGGGCAAGGGAAAGGGGGGGGGGGGGGAGAGTGTTCCCTTGGGTCACCTGTTTTATTATGAAAACAAGGGGATACCACCTCCGGAGTCAGTAATTCTGAGCTGTTACTGGGATGGTTTTAAAGTGAAAGTTATGTTTTAAAAATTCATTCATGTCATAGTTTTAAAGTATAGCATTTGAATATGTCGCGTGTCAAACGGGCGTTATTATACTATCCTCGGACACTTTTAAAAGAGTTTAAAGAGTCTCATTTCTCTGGACTAACTTTATTTATTGGCTTACTTTAAATATAATTAGTATAAGAATTATACTGGATATTAATAGAGAAGATGGATGTTATGATGCTCAATTATAGAAGGTATTGTGTCTTTCTAATTTATCATAAATAAGAAAGATACATGTAAAGCCTAATACTCCTTTTCTCCTCGAGGGGATGACTCTATTTTATATAGTTGAGCTTATTGGATTTTCCTCTATGTCCTGGGCCCTCCAGACTTTTTACTATTCAGCTATGTCTGGGTCATTGGTACAGTCTAAAAATGTTAAAAAATTTATAGTAATTTATATATTTTTTATACTTACCATTGACCCAGACGGGGATGGCCCTCCCAGGAGTTGGGAACTCATACCTCCCCGCTGAGGACATAGCGCTTACCAGGCACTGATTGTAAGAATGATTAATGGCGGCAATTTCTGGACGTCCTTGACACTACGCAGTAGAGGTGAAGTATGGAGGGCCATTCAGGACATGTTTTCTTTGGTTTTAGATGCAAATTTTGGGGATTGGGGGGCAAAATTTGTGTTTGGCCCTACATTTTTAAGAGTTAGCACCAGCTATGTCTGGGTCATTGGTAAGTATAAAAAATATATAAATTATTATAAATTTTTTAACTTTTCTAAAATTTTCAAATAAAATGTATTAATTACCAGTTATTTCAGTGAATAGACTTTATCAGCATTCCCCATGTTTGTTACCGTGGGGTGGACACACTTCACATTTGTTTCCAAAACAATAAACAATTGTGGCTTTTACTGTCAGTTGCTTCATATGTCACTCATTTCCTTTCGTAGAACTCAACAATGCAAATACCAATGGCACAGATATTGACAATACTTGATTATATTAGTGCATTTTGAATGTTGCTTTTTCGAAAAGGTAGCTCAGTTTAGATTTGCAAAGCAACAAAGATACGCAGCTCAGTTCCGACTGCATGCAGTCATTTTTCAATGTGTTCTTAAGTAAAGTTTTGTTTTCAACTCTGATTGCAGTGGAGCCCACTTAATTGGATATCTCTTAACTGAATAACCCTGTTAATTGAATATAATTTCCAAGCACAAAACCATTTACCATTTCTCCAATACAAATTTAACCTGTTAATTGAATATAGGTTATATAGAGTAAACTCCTGTTAATTGAATAAAAATTTTTGTATCCTGTCAATACCCTGATTCTCCCCCGTTTTACTTTATCTATAGACCTATTTGGCCTCAGTATTTCCAATACAGGCATTTAATCTATTATATCTTGTTTGACAGAGCTCATGGAGCTCTGTCAAACAAGATATAATAGAATAAATGCTAAGTTTATCTCTAGAATACAGGAAAGTGACACAATCCCTGTTAATTGAATACTCCTGTTAATTGAATAATTTGTATTGGCAAAGAGGCTATTCAATTAACAGGGTTCCGCTGTATTTATAATATTACAATTGACACTTACTATAAAAGCTGCTTTCAGCACAAAGGATCAAGTGCATAATATACCAATACCTATTTGTTTGATGCTGAATCGAGTTCACATCTTTTACTTTCTGACCAGGATTGTGCCTGTTAATTAATCCTTGTGAATTAGTTTTGGAAACAAAGATGATGTATGCCCCCCTCCCCCCACCCCATGAGTCCGATCATGACAAATGCTGATCTCCTCTGTTGAGCTGCAGACCACTTTGATCCCCCATTGTTCATGCATAAACTACAACAGGCTTTGTTCATTTTTCAGATGTAGTGAGATTTGACAATACTTACAGTTGGACCACAAGCAAGAAGGTGCGATACCTGATAGAAATTTTGGAACCAGATACTGGTGATGATATGAGTCTACCTAGTACACCATCTAGTGATGAACAATCATTCACCAGTGCAGACCAATCCTTATAGAGAAAGCTCAAGTATCAAAATTCTCAGGGACATTCCAATTAAGTGACCTCTCAACATATTTAGGCCAGAGTCCTGTGAATACTCTGTATCCGAAAAACAATTAGAATCGAAATGCATTTTCAAGTCGAATTTGAGTCAGAATCGGAGAGCCGGGTATGGAATTTTTAAGTATGGTTAACCCTTTACCTAACATGAAGGCAGACAACATTTACGAACAAAATTCTTGAATAACTATTTTTTTTTCATTTTTTGCATCAGAAGCATAGCTTATGACCCCTCATTGGAATGGCTCAGCGAGCTCATTCCAATGAGGGGCCATAAGCTATGTTTTTGAGATGAAAAATGGAAAAAATAATGAAAATTGGATGGTGATTTTTGTGAATAATGCTGGCCAGTTTTGGCCGTTATGTTGGGTAAAGGGTTAATGTAAGCAATGTAGAAAGTCTTAAGATTTTTTTTAACTATAAACCTAACTAACTAATATTCCAACTACATCATCAAGGCATGCCTGCAATGGAATATTTTATAGGTTAGGATGGGATTTGAGTATCACATTTGAAACAAATCAAGTTTCCACTCCACCACATATCTATGATACCCCTTGTCTATGCATACTGCATGGATCATGAACAGAAAATTGTGGGGTTGTTCTTTATCAATATTTGTTCGATCACAAATTTTCGTGTGCATATTCGATTCAATATTTGATTTGAATTTAAATGCTATATTCACTGAGAATTATTAATAATTCCAAGGGGTACAACATTTTTCACAAAGTTGTTATATGTGTTTGCCCAAATGTCAGATTCAAGGTCCATGGAAAAATGGGGCACAGTGATTCATTTTTTGGATTATCCAATTTGTTATCATGAGACTCCCGATTTCAGATCTCTGGATAAGATTTTAGATATGAAGGGTATTTAGCAACTTTTAACACCTCAGAAACATATGCAAAATATTATTTAACTCTTTTTGCAACACTATAAACATATCAGTCCATTGGCATAAATGACAATTACCATTCAAATTTTATTAACTTTGCCCCTAAATGCAGCTTATGACACCTCATTGGAATGAGCTTATTGGGCTAGTTTCAATGAGGGGTCATTAATTGTGTTTTGGAAATAGTTATACAGCAAAAAACTGGAAAAAGGCTTGAAGTGTCATCTGCTATTTGTGTTGGGTAACAGTTAATCCCCTTCACTGCAGTAAACAGGCTCTGTTTTACTGGTAAAATAGGACCCAGTCACCAATTCTTGGGAGGTGCAAACCCTCTCTAAAATGGGCAACATGGCTTATTAACGCTCACCCCTGGTCTTGAGTTGATACTGATGTTGCGGTCATGATTAGCCATTGTGCAAAAATATGTGACCTTAAACACCAATAAATAAATAAATAATCACCTGCACCTTGGTATCAAAATAATGAAACATTATGCCACAAATTTTTCCCATATTTCAACTGGGAATTTAACCCTTATCCTAATGAATTGGATGCATCTACCCACAAAAGTCTAAAATTAAGTAGTTGAAAATTATTTTTTTTCCTAAAATTTCAACAAAACCAAATGTGACCCTTCATTGGAACTGGGCTCATTCCTATGAGGGGTCACATAATACTGTTTTATTGAAATTTTTGGAAAAAGTAAAAACAAAAAACGGTAATTAATATAATAAATTGTGATATCCTGTGTGTTGTTTAGGATTAACCAATTCAGTCTTGTTTGACGGAGGTTTGTCAAACAAGACTGGATTGGTTTACTTCCTAGTTGCATTATCAGCAAAATTTGCAGCTTGAAATTTTGTTATTTTAACATCAGTGTGTGGGAGCATGGTAGCTCTGTGATTATGGTATTGGACTTCAAACCAAAAGGTCCATGGTTCGATCCCCATCAGGGCTAACAGCATTACAAGGCACTTCATTCCAATTGCCCACGTGGGGGCACAGTGGTGCTGTGTACTAAGCCATACTGCATGCCGTCGGTGCACTTGTCTTCAACCACTGATCCTGCTTGTGTGGAGTTAGTATGTTGGGGAGCCTGGCAGTTATTCACCATCGCTCGGCGGTCCTCTCCCAGTACTCTGGCTTCCTCCACCCCTAAATCTGTCTTATACAAGTTGTCCCTGAATGTTGAAAGTGTCATTGACCCCCAATAAATTATTAAATAAATAAATAACATCAGTGTGCAGAGGATTGAAAGGTAATTTCACCTACTGCAGTGTGATGTCATATCAAATCTGTTGTTTTCACCACAAGTTCTCAGCATAAGCTGTGAGGCAACAAAAATGACATTTTTTTATCAATTATATATTGAATCATTGGACTTCAGGTGGAGGAAGTTAAAGTCTACTGTGTTGTCCCTCATTCAGCTACCCTGCATTTTTATAGCTCATGACCCCACACTGGAATGAGCTCTCTGACCGTATTGCAATTTGTATTATGGGGGCAGGGGTCACATAAGCTATGTTTTCGAGGTAAAAAATGAAATTTTTTAGTTATGGCTATTAAAAAAAAATTCTTCTTTCTCGATTATTTTTACCTGAATTGTTCGATGAGGGAAGGCCCTCAAAACAGTGAAAAATGTAAAAAAAATAAAATAGGTAAAGATTTTATTTACAGCAATTTGATGTTGAGGGAGATTTTTTTTCCAGATTTTTATTCAGTGGCCTATTTTAGAATTTTTTTTTTTAGGATGATGTCATCCCTAATCTTGTTAGATAATGAGTTAATAATTTATACAGAGACATACTGCTTAACCCTTTACCCAATGCAGACGATATCAAAATTTATTATTTAAAATATAAATTTTCAAAAAATTTCAACAAAACCATATCATGTGACCCCCTCGTTGGAACGAGCTTGGCGAGCTCGTTCCAATGAAGGGTCACATGATATGGTTTTGTTGAAATGTTTTGAAAAATAATATTTTTTCAACTGCTGAATTTGCATATTACACGGGCGGCTGTGGGCGATTCGTTGGGTAAAGGGTTAACTCTTTGCACCCGGGAGGCAGCTGTCCGGACCAGGAATTTGATTTAGTAGGATGGCTGCTAAGTGAATGTGAGGGATAGACCAAAAGATGCCCAAGGCTACAAGTTGAAATTATTAATTGGTCTACCCCTAAATAATAAATATGGACTCTTCCAATTGCTGCTGTTGAACTGACATGGAAGATACTACCTGGGTTCAAAGGGTTAACACTATGCGCCATGATATAGTTTTACAGTCAGAAGATAAGCTTTGTGTATCATTACCATTGCCTGTGAAATGCTGG
Organism: Pictodentalium vernedei; assembly: GCA_031216915.1. Taxonomy (NCBI): domain Eukaryota; kingdom Metazoa; phylum Mollusca; class Scaphopoda; order Dentaliida; family Dentaliidae; genus Pictodentalium; species Pictodentalium vernedei. Next base: position 296,904,624 of record CM062294.1, read on the forward strand.
TATGTAACATATGTTGGAAAGGACTTGCTGTGATCATCCCCTATCACTGTTTCACTATCACTTACATCAGTTTAGTGAATGGAGAGAATTAATTCAAAATACAGTAATCTGCACAAATTATGACTGTTGTACATCATTGTAACAGGATCCTTAACCCTTTATCCATTGCAATGTCTGACCATTGCTCTTTCACTGAAATCACCAGTCAAGTTTTATTGTATTTCCAATATTTTTACTCCAAATTCGGATTATCAACAATGGCATAGTTTGGATTCAAACTCATGTGGAGAGAGTTGCCTTTGGCACGCCAACCGCCCAGCAAACCTAAACCATGCACACCACTCGGCCACCGTCAGACTCCAAAAGTGAATGCTAGTTAACCAAAGGTATACAAGGCCAGTTTTGTGACTGGCCTTGCCCACCCTTTGGCCACTGTCAGACCCTAAAAGGAATGCTAGGTAACCAAGGATATGCGTGGCCAGTTCTATACTGGCCTCGTATATCCTTGGTTAACTAACATTCTCTTTTAAGATCTGTCGGTAACTGAGTGGTGTGCATGGTTTAGTATAGTTTCGGTAGGCCGTTGGTGCTGAAGAAAGCTCTCTCCTCATGGGTTTCAAACCCCTGATATGCCATTGTAAATATAACCAGCATCCTTTCTTCTTGATTCTATTGCACTTGGGAAATTTGAAAAAAGAGATGTTCTCTCTGATTTCTTTGTTGTGCAGTTTGTAGAATTAAGTGATACAATTATATGATGAATAACTAGATTATGAAGCTTGTCAATGGTGGGTTATAAGATATGTATTAAAGGCAAAAATTGAAAAGGTTCAGTTACTCAAGAAAACTTCTGCAAATATCTTCTATTCATTTTAAGTAAAAGGTTAAATGTGACTGGAAATCTTTAGATAATTAATCCTCCCAGTGCAAAGCACAGTGAATTCATTTTGAACAATCATGATAAACAAGTTCTGTTTTATTGGTATATCAGTGGCTCAGTGGTTAAAGTATGGCTTTTAAAATGAAAGGTCAACGATTCGATCCTGACCGGTGGTAACTCTGTTGTATCTTTGAGTGAGAGACTTAATCCCAACTCCCCATAGTGGACACATAGTGGTGCTGTATACTAAGGCCTGCCTGCACCTGTCTTTAACACTGCTACTTTTGCATGTTGAGAGTTAACCCTTTACACCTTCCGGGGTAATATGCAAATTGAGAAATTGAAAAAATTAAATTTTTTAAAATATTTAAACACAACCATATCATTAACCCCTCATTGAAATGAGCTCATTGAGCTCATTCCAATGAGGGGGTCACATGATATGGTTTTGTTGAAATTTTTTGAAAAAATGAAAAAAAAATGATATTTAAAATAATAAATTTTGATATCGTCTGCATTGGGTAAAGGGTTAATAAGTTGGCGAGTCTGATAGTTGTTTGCTTGACACTTCTCTCCAGGTACTCTGTCTTTCTCCACCTGTAAAACTGTCCCAACACAGTGTGACTCTGGCTGTTGAAAATGTCATTGAACCCCAGTAAACAAACTATTGTTGTGAAACTCTGTAAACTGAATACAGTACATTGAGAGTGGATTGTTACAATAACAGTAGATTCCTGTGGTGATGCATGAAAAGGACAAGCACAGTTTTAACCAAAGCTCTGGTCCCCTGGCTGAAACTTTGCTTGTACTGCAGACACTATTCTATTAAAAAAATATTGTTTTAATAGAAGTATTCAGTTAACAGGGATTTTGTCATATCTGTGTTCTGGAGATAAACCAAACATTTAATCTGTTATATCTTGTTTGACAGAGCTCATAGAACTCTGTCAAACAAGATATAATAGATTAAATGCCTGTACTGGATATATTGAAGCTAAAGAGGTCTATTAATAGAGAGAATTCAGTGATTATGGGCGGAATTTCTTGACATATTTTTTATCCATCTGACAAAAGTTTATTCAAGAAACCATATGCAGTTAATAGGCAAAATTTGCACTCATAGTATGGTTAATGGTATTGCATTTTCAGGGTTCATTGTGGTGCTTGAAAGATCTTGAATTTGAAAATTTATTTTCAAATGCTTGAAAGTGCTTGAAAATTGAGTAGGGTTCTTGAAAGTCCTTGAATTTCAGTTTCCCCTTCGAAAAAGATGCATTTTTCTTGTATGGTTCTTATGTAATTAACCACGGCGAATTGATGTCTAAATAACAAACTAAGCTCCAGATCTTCCCCATAATGTGACTAGGAATTTAACCAATTCAATCTTGAGCTCTGTCAAATAAGATTGAATATGTTAAATTCCTTGTTGCATTATGGGAAGAATTTCTCTTTAGAAGTTTGGTATTTTGACATCAGTGTGTAGAGGATTAATGCACAATTGGTTTGTACCGACAACTGTGTTGCAAGATAACAAAACAAAAATGTTTCTCTCAAACAAATCTGTTAACCCTTTACCTAACATGAAAAGCAGACGACACTTGCAAAAAAAATTCTTGAATAACTAAATTTTTTCATTTTTTGTCTCAAAAACATAGGTTATGACCCCTCGTTGGAACGAGCTCGTTCCAACGAGGGGTCATAACCTATGTTTTTGAGACAAAAAATGAAAATATTTTGAAAATTAATTGGCGATTTTTGAGAATAGCGCTGGCCGGTTTTGGCCGTTACGTTGGGTAAAGGGTTAAGACTGATGACAGGTCTAAATCATACTCAGGGCTATTGACCGAAACAAAAGGCTTGGTATTTTTTTGATCCTTGATACAATGAACAACATGTTTGGAAGTTGGATTCAGTTTAAAAGGTTATTCAATTAAGAGATATCCAAATAAGTGAGCTCAACTGTATAATTCATCCCCATAACTATTGCTTGGGTTGAACATCCTTTAAAATGGGAAACATGATCCCTAAAAAAGTGTATATGATATATGTATGTATGAAATTTTGAAAATGCAATTTCAATTCCCACATGCATTAAAATACTTATGTTTCCCTCCTAAATCCCCCCTCCCTGCACCCCCAAAAGAGAAATGTCAAAGGTCTTGGCAGAAGCTGAGAAGTCGAACATACAATGTTTAATAAGGGCTAAAAAAGTTGCCCTTTTGGCTGCCATATGCTCTATTTTTATAACCAATGCAAACTTCAAAAAATAAAAATTAAATGGTTTATGTCAGATATTTTACCCAAGTTAATAAATTTATCCCTTGAGTGCAACAAGACTTTGCAATGCTAAAGCATTGCAAAGCCTTCTTGCACTCCAGGCTCGAAATACACCACCACCCATGCTATTATGTAGATTATGAGCCTAAAACATAAAACAAACCAAGAACATGAACCTTTGGTGGTAAAGAAATAATTACAAAAATAAAAAATAAAATAATTTTTCAAAAAATTGCCTGAGAAACAGAAAATCTACTTAGTGGGACCTAATCAATTCATTTTAATATCTTTACAGATCAGATCTGGAGTCATTGAAGGGATTATTTGTGTACTGGAACAAAATCTATTATTAGAGGTTTAACAAGGATTGAATACAATTTTTTGTTACATTTTTAGCTTAACTTGACAAAGTCAAGATAAGCTATTGCCATCACGCATGCAGAAGTCTGTTAGACTGTGAGTCTGCTCATTTTTCTTTAGCACAGGCTATACCTTGTAGTTCTTGTCCGATTGTCATGAAATTTCATATGCAGGTTTGAGGTCATGTCTAGATGAGAATGTCCCCTTTTGGTAAGAATCTGTCAACCGTGATGGCTGCCGAAACCCGAAAACTTTTAGCACAGTCTACAAGTCATATTTAATGTGGAGGAATTTCATAGTAAATTGGTAGGACGACTCCATATGATGTCTAGATGAGAACTTCCCCATTTGGTCGTGGTCTATCAGATATGACGGCTACGCAAGCCCAAAACCAGAAAACCTTTAGCACAGTCTACGTGTCGTATTTATGGAGGGATTTCATTGTAACTTGGTAGGATGCCTCCATATAATGTTTAGATGAGAATTTCCCTTTTTGGTCGCGATCGGTCAACTATGACGACTACAGTGGCCCGAAGCCTAAAAACATTTAGCACAGTCTACAGGTCATATTTATGAAGGGATTTCATTGTAACTTGGTACGGTGTCTCCAGATAATGTCTAGATGAGAACATCCCCTTTTGGACGTGACCGCTCAACCGTAATGACTGCTCGAGCCCAAATCCCAAAACAATTTAGCACAGACTACAGGTAATATTTATGAAGGGATTTCAATGTAACTTGGTAGGATGACTTAATTAAATGTCTAGATAAGGACATCCCCTTTGGTTGCCGATTGTCAACCGTGATGGCTACACAGGCCCGAAGCCCAAAAACCTTTAGCACTGACTACAGGCCGTATTTATAAAGGGATTTCATTGTAACTTGATAGGTTGATTCGTTTTGGAATAATTTCACTGTAACTTGGTAACTTTGGTTGACATACATTTACTGTGAGGGCAACATTAACCCACCCCTCAATTCTTTAGTACAGTCTACACCTCAAATTATTTTTATTGAAAACATAGCATACAGGGAACAGAAATTAACATATTCTCAATTATCACAATTCTTGTCATATTTCATAATCCTTTCATAAACTTTGAACATTATTCTGTTCATCAAACACAACACACAGTGAAGTTAAGCTACCGTGTCATTGACACTTTCATCATGTTCTTTCTTTTCCAGAAGTGAAATGTTATTCAGGTGCATTTCATACTAAAACATCATATTCATCTCTCTGATTGTATTACAGTCATGGACTGTTTCTCTCAAGCCAGAGATCATAGGATCGATCCTTGGTCGGGAAAGTTCTCAAGATTTTTGAACACTCTCTGGCAGCATCAGTTGGGCAGAGAATGCTGTCACATCATACCATCCTATCAGCAGGTGGCATAAAATGGCTGTCCTCTGTGTGAAGAGAGACGTAGTCTGTGCAGGCTAATGATCCCTTTGTAGTATTCAAAGGGCATCCCACAAACTGTACCACTGAGCCAAGGAGACACATTAATATACGTTGTACGACTTGTTTATCAATACTTCTAAAATGAATAAGCCTAAAACAAAGCAGAGTGTTTTTGGTTTGGAACATATATAGACAATAAACATATAGTGTGTTTTTATATCTGTGTTATACAACGAGTTGAAATATGGTTTATTTTTTCGAGGCTTCGCCGAGAAAAAATAAACCATATTTCAACGAGTTGTATAACACAGATATAAAAACACACTATATGTTTATTGTTTTTATCTGATAACAAACAGACACCTGTCTCGTGCGTCTACCCGACTTATATATGCTTCCCACGGGCCTCCAAAGAAAACCAGTCTACGAGACAAAAGAAATAGGACAAGACGCATCGAGTTGTGTCCCTTACATTACAAAATCGATGACGGCGATTGTAAAGTGCGATTGCACTTCTTGCATCATGTAACTGCGCTGGAACAAAATAAATTTCAACTATTTTATTAACAGTAACAAAACGGTGTTTCAGTAGAGTTATTCTTTTTTTTGACATAGTTCAAGTTTTCTTCCGTGTTTTATGCTGTAGTCCCAATATAACAAATAATTTTGCGTTTGTTTACAATTTTTACGAAGTGTTTTTTTTTCAGGTAGAGCAGACAAACTTTTAATTAGCACAGTTCCGCGAGTACTTTTGATCGAGGCCGTGACTATAAATAGTTTGCAGTTGCCGCATACTAATTACTATTAACATTCAAGTAATTTCTACAATGTTTTGAAGCAAAATTTTAGGTTGCCTTTATTGAAGCAAAATAAATAAGAAATGACACCATCAGAGGATTTTGACAAAGTGCAATAAGCGTACAATTAAAACCTGCCCTGTGATATAACGATGTTTCATGAATGAATGAATGAAAATGGAATTGAAAGAGGTCAGAGGTCGTTCGCATAAATTATAATTATATACAACACCCGTTGTATATACTTCAAGTATATACAACGATATACAATGGTTGTTATACTCTATGGTTATCAGATAAAAGGTATTAGATCACTTGTGTAAGAATTTATGCTTAACTTGTCACCAAACACAGTCTGCAGACAACACTTGCAAGAAATTTTATGAATAACTGAAAATTTTCACTTTTTACCTCAGTATTTTTTTTTACTTTCCAAGTTCTTTCCAATGAGAGAACAGAAGCAATGTTTTGGTAGGACATTTTTTGACTGTTTAGTGGTAGAAGCCACTATCATGGCCCTATTGAAAAGTGCTCAAACCCACTATAGTGGCTTCACTCTGCACACATAGCTTGTTGTTTGGTCAGCAGTATAAAAAATGGTTTTATAAAATTGTTTTATTACCATTTATTGGAAAGTGCTAATAAATTGTAATAAAACAATTTAAACAAACATTGATTAGAAGTTTACACTAGCATTAAGGAAGTGTAATGTCTCACAAAAAGGTGATGGAGATCTGAGAAGGGAGCTAATGGCGATTGGCAGTCTGTGACCCAGCAGATGAGACTCTAATGTTGCCTGAACGTCCAGTCTATTTGTTTATCTTGAAACAGAAATGAAAATTATAGGTATCCAAGAAAAACATTGCAGGTGTTGAATTCGTGTTAAATGGTTAACAATGATGGCTAACAATGATGCTAAAATCACATCAGTGTCTGTTGTCTATATATACTTGTATTGTGTCTTTCATTTGTTAATTGATATTATATTCAATATATTGTATTATTATTTATAAACAATGGCTGTGATTTCAATATTGTTGTATGTATGTACATAGAAGAATTTAATATATGGGGGCCAAGTATTTCAGAATGCTTCACCCTCTGCAGTTTTAAAGTTTGATACGTGTGAATGCATGTTCCTGGCTGTTGAAGTGTCACTAACCCATTACCTAATGAATTGGCTGCATCCACCTGCGTAATATAAAAATTGAGCAGTTGAAAAATATACTCATTCAAAAAAGTTCAACAGAACCATATGTGGCCCCATGTTGGAATGAGCTCATCCAGCTCATTCCAATGATGGATCACATGGTATTGTTTTGTTGAGGTGTTTTGAAAAAATTGAAAAAATATTTTTGAAATAATAAATTTTGACATCCTGTGCGCTGGGTGAAGGGTTAAAACCCAAATAAATAAATAAATGAATATGTGTGAATGCAAAAGGTTGAGAAGTGATTTCTTATCTGTAATACAAACTCGCCCTAAGGGCTTATTGCCATCTTTGATTATTGTTAATGAATCAAAAGTTATTTCCTTGCAAATGCCAATGGTGGTGTTGTGCTTGTTTATTGTGGTATACAAGTTCAGTTTTTTTTTAAACTGACTAGAGTGGACCTGTGGTCAAGTTATCCTAATGAATAAAGTGCCTAAGTGGTTTCTTTCATAGTAGAACTTCGTTAGAGGCAGGTCTGCTCTTTGTCACAGGCCTATATATAATATATCCATGGCGAATGCATTGGCAAATGCCATGGCGAAGGCAAATGTTTGTTGTTACTTTGGCAAGTGCCCTGGCGAATGCCAGGGATGCTGGTGGTTGCTACTCTTAATACAGATTTTTATTTTGTCTTTACATTTTTAGTTGTATGGAGGGAAATACGTTCTTGTTGTAAGATAAATGAGTTTGTATTTGTCGGTTACATTTATTTAATGGGTTATTCATTTAAAAAATATCCAGTTGAATGTGCTCCATTGTAATTATTTATCCTTATTTTATAATTTAAAAAAAAAATTTCCATGATTTTTTTAAAATGAGTTCAGTGTTGAATCAGTTGAAGAATGAATGGAGACAGTGGCAACAGAAGGTTACTGGAAGTGAGAGGGCAAATGTAAATACTGAAAGCAAGAATTGGGATGGCTTCTGAAGCATGCTTCCATGAAAAAGTTTTAAGACAAACTATAAAATGAGGTCGTTTGGTGACTGGGGGCTTTGATTTCATTTTAATTGATTATACTTTCTGTGATGAGTTATGCGGTAATATTATTGTTTTGGGTGAGGGGGGAAGGGGTTGGGATGTAATTGTTGATAGTTTTTTCGCATACCCTGATAGATATGTTTTTGTTTTCTTGGAGAGAATATTTATGTTTTAATAATAAAATAGGGTGTGTTAGCAGCAAACATCAGGCTATAATGTCCACCAGGATGGACAACATCAGCATAGTTGAATGTGTCTTAACTCTTTCAAACCGACACACTGAATTGGGAATGGCTTAGCACCACTGTATACAATAAAATGGGCAAGTCTCTCTTGTATTTGTGGGGAGGTGCAGTAATAATCTAATCCTACAGCCCAATTGGGCTGTAGGATTAAATTCTCACTAATCCTAAGTAGAATTCACAACAGCCATGTGGCGGTGTTTATATGGTTGATTGACAGTCGCATCAACTACATGTAAATCAACCTACATAAAACATATAAATAGGATGAAGATTCTTCTCCACCTCATCAATAAATGTCATAAACTTTATGCAATGAATGGGGGAAACTTGGTATTCTAACATTCATAAAAAGGATTCTGACTGTCAAGTTCATTGATACCCCACACAACTAACCCCCAATCCACGAACTGTTGGGGATAATATCACTCGTCCCTGTATCTTGATAAATTTTGTCTTTTGACTGGTCAGAATGCCTTGGACAAATAGCCATGGCAAAGGGTGCGCCCAACATCCAAGGTATATGAAAGCGTGCAACATCCAGGGTATAAGCGCATGCAAAACATCGGGAGTATATGGTTTCAATGAAAGTTTTTCGCTTCGACTCGCCTCATTATAAAACTCAAACCAAAAAAACCAGAAAATAGTGACAAATATCATCAGATTTCCGACAATACAATCATAAAAATAAAATAAGAGCAAATAATTCGTCCCCTGAGTACCAATGTGTTCTATGTGCCAGTAGGAACATAGAACACATTGGAACTCGGCGGACGATATGTCAACAAAATACTGTTTACTCGTTTCCTTAACAACCCAAGGGATGTAACTCTATCTGTTATCTGATTGTGGAGCTGAGAAATGCGTTCACAAATTTATTTCCACTAAGTTGTATTGTGTTTCAAATGGGACAAAAACGTTATCTCTGCCAACATGTATGGTATATGGAGATTTAATACCTGGATGTCTCATTTAAACACCTCGCCTGCAGCTCAGTGTTTAAAAACCAACATCCAGGTATTAAATCTCCATATACCATACATGTTGGCGGAGATAACTTATAATATCACAAAAAACATTTTGAGAATATTATAAGTTATTGTGATTATTTGATGGTAACATGGTCTGAGGTACATGGCTTGGAGATTATATTCAAGGAAAATGCAAACGGTCATGTTATGTTCAACCAAGACACTCAATGCCAAGGCTGAACAATCACCCCGAGCCACAGACCATATTAACGTCAATTCATCAAAATAATGTACATGTTCCAATAAGACCCTACCCATAGCCCAAACAAAACCCACACTGTGAAATGAACAAGGCACCTTTTAACGATGACATGTTTAGTAAATGCAGTGTGTACTCCATGACATTACTGGACAAATAATCAATAAATCCAAGACTGAAATTCAAGAATAATTCGTTCACTGATACACAGATGATGTCAAACGGTAATGTATGCTACTGGAGCCATAAACATAGAAAAAACTGCACAAGCTGTCATCCAATCAGAGGGCGAGGAGTTTAGTTTATTGGAACATAGTGTAATGTTCATTACCAATGCTTTTTGTCTTTGTTTTATGCATGCATCGTTATCTATTTACTTTACAAACACATTCCTTCATTTTCCTGCAAAATCCTATTCTTGCCAAATATGGGCAGTTTGGGGGTAAAATTGGTGCAGACATGAAAGGGTGAAAGCCTTGATAGAGTACTAAAATATGTTTTTTGTTATATATTTATGATGGTGCAATGTTGTTTTGAAAGATTTTAATGTTGAATGAGTCTGTAAGAACCCCAGGAATTGGTGTAGTTCCTATAACCTCTGGTAAACAAGTTCTGTTTTGCTGGTAAAATAGAACTGGGTAACTGATGCCTTTGTTGACAGTCCTCTAATGTGGGCAACATAAGTATTTATAATTGGTTAAACTTCACTTTATACAGTGGAACCCTGTTAATTGAATAGCCATATTGCCAATGAAAATTATTCAGTTAACAGGAGTATTCAATTAATAGGGATTGTGTCACTTTCCTGTGTTCTAGAGATAAACTTAGCATTTATTCTATTATATCTTGTTTGACAGAGCTCCATGAGCTCTGTCAAACAAGATATGATAGATTAAATGCCTGTATTGGATGTTCTGAGGCCAATTGGGTCTATAAGCAAAGAAAAACTATGGAGAGTCAGGGTAATTTCTTGACAGGTTGCAAACTTTTTTTATTCAATTAACAGGAGATTACTCTATAACCTATATTCAATTAACAGGTCATATGTGTACTAGAGGTATGGTAAATGGTTTTGTGTTGGTAAATTATCTTCAATTAACAGTTATATTCAGTAAAAAGATATCCAATTAAGTGGGCTCCACTGTACTTGTGTTGCAGTCATGATATAGCCATAGATGCTAATTGTGACTTAAAACTCCAATATATAAATAAATAATGTTGAATGCTATTTATACTCAAATTTTCTAGCAATGTACTTAATGATTGTGTCTTGATGTTTTTAGTGTACTGTACATATATATAGAAAAACAAGAATGTTTTTTTTTTAAATTTTAGATGAGAGTTGTAATCAAATGATATTTCCCTTTACCTAACAATTTTGGTTTAATCCTTACAGCAGTGTGTGTACTCAAAGGTGATCCTTTGGGAATCCTGGGAAATTATGCAGTATAGAGTAGAACCCTGTTAATTGAATAACCACTTTGTCAGTGAAAATTATTCAATTAACAGGAGTATTCAATTAAGAGGGATTTGTCACTTTGCTATATTCTAGAGATAAACTGAGCATTTATTCTGTTATATCTAACAATCATATTCATTCTGACTTGAAAACCACGAGAAACCATATGTATCACATAATGTGTTCCGATTCTGTATCATATAGACAACTCTTTCTGATTCCGTATCATACAGATGACTTGTTTCCGGGTCCGGAAACGCAATGGGCTATCATAACAGGTGCATGAATACAATCTATGTGCATTTCATTTGACTCAGCTGATCGCTTACAAAATAAATCAGAATTCCTTACAATTAGCGACAGATCTATTAATAGTCAATGCCCCCCCCCCCCCCCCCCCCCCCCCACACACACACAGACACACACACAATAAATAGAAACTGCACAATAAAATATTACACACTTGTAAATTCAAGCTTATCATCATAGGAAGTGACATTGAGAGTGAATAATTTAACAACCCAACATTGAAAATTTGCAGTGACCGCTTTTCTCATTGTTTGTTAAAGTGCACAACAGTATTGTTCCATAAAAAATGTTTTTTTTAAAAACTTTTTTCCCACCCAACATTATGTTCCAAAACTGTATTAATAATTGAAGATTTAATCTGTGTATGTGACGAAATTGTTAGATAAATGAATTATCATGATGATGTGCATGTCCTGTGATTTGCATCAGATTCTCGGTGGTGTCCAGAATGGGATTACAAGATTACATTCTGGACACCACCCCGAATCTGATACAAATCACAGGACATGCACATTATCATGATAATCTATATATATCATAATCAATTTATTCTATTAAGATATAATCGATTAAATGCCTATAAAGGATGTACTGAGGCCAAGTTTGTAAAGAAGGAGAATTTGGTCATCTTCAGGGTAATTTTATGACATTGCAAGATTTTTTATTCAATTAACAGAAGATTTTACTCTTTAACCCATATGCATTTAAAAGGGCAAATTTGTACTGAAAGTGTGGTAAATGGTTTTGTTTTTGGAAATTATATTCCATTAACAGGGTTATTCAATTAAGGGATTTACAGTTAAGTGGACTTCACTGTACTAGTTTACAGTGGAAGAAAGTGTCTGCTTCAGGGGTATAAAAGAGCCAGTAACAAATGCCCCGGTTGGGAATTCCCTAAAGTTGCCAAACAGTATCATAAATAGTTCATTAAACTTTATTTTATATTTGTATTGTTTCCTGATGTAGCCATAGATGCTCAAAATGGCCTCTAACTCTTTTCTGCTGCAGATGTACTTTTCTGCCAATTGCAAAATGACTCTATGACTCTATTCCTAGCAGAGATAAATACTTAACCCTTTACCCAAGGTAACGACCAAAGCCGGCCAGCGTTATTCACAAGATTCACCGTTTAATTTCATTACTTTTTCATTTTTTTATCACAAAAACATATATTATGAACCCTCATTGGAACGAGCTCATTGAGTCTGCTCCAGTGAGGGGTCACAAGCATTTTTGAGGCAATAAATGAAAAAAATAGTTTTTCAAGAATTTTGTTTGCAAGTGTTGTCTGCTTTTCATTAGGTAAAGGGTTAATCATTGCCCCCTGTGAGCCCCCCCCCCCCCCCCCCCCCACAGTCTCATTCCATTGAGAGGTCATAAGCTTTGTTTTTGATGCAAAAAATGAAAAAAAATAGTTATTCAAGAATTTTGTTTGCAAGTATCGTCTGCTTTTCGTATTAGGTAAAGGGTTAATCATGGCCCCAGTGAGAACCCCAGGAAGTTAAACAGTTGTGTAACTGTGGTAAACAATCTCTGTTTTACTGATAAAATAGGACCCAGTCACCAATGCTTGGGGTGGATGTCCTCTAAAATGGGCAACATGGGTATATACGATTGGTTAAACTAGACTTTATTATATCCATGTTGTGGTCACAATTAGCCATTATGCAGATATATGTGACCCTAAACACCAATAAATAAATGAATACATAATCATGTTGTTTTGTAAACCGAATATCCTTAACCCTTTACCTAACACAACAGCCAAAAATAGCCAGAAAATAATTAACCAGAATAAATCTACAATAGCCTGAAATAGCTTGGACGTTTCTCAATAAAATCATAAAAACAAGTTGGTTCTAATGATATCCATCTTTGTATGGTTTTATTGAAAAATTGTGAAATTTGTTTTCGAAAAATGTGAGTTATTTTATTTTTAGCTCAACTTTGGCGAAGCCAAATTTGAGCTTATGCCTTGGCCCGTCGTCCGTCTGTCCGTCAACAATTGGATATGGCTCGGGCTAGAGGCCGTATTTATGAACCGATCTTTACGAAACTTCTTGGGTACCTTTGTTATGACCGTGGGACGAGAACAAGTGTTTTTGGGTGCGGTCCAAAATTTAAGATGGCTGCCAGCCGCCATTTTGTACCGACGATGCAGAAATCTGTTTTTTGTACAGAACGTCCATATGAAAGCCCTGATTTCAATAATTTTTTGTGTGAATGTTTAGTACCATGGGATACATCACATATAATACAGGTTTTTTTCTCGTGCGTAAATTATGCAAATTAGACTAACTTTGATGTTTTTTGGTGTTACTTTCAACACTGTAAGTGCAAATGCCAATACGCCTCGGGCTAGAGGCCGTATTTATGAACCGATCTTTACGAAACTCCTTGGGTACCTTTGTTATCACCGTGGGACGAGAACAAGTGTTTTTGGGTGCGGTCCGAAATTCAAGATGGCCGATGGCAGCCATTTTGTACAAAATTTGGTGCAATCAGATTTTTGCACAGAACTTCCATATGAAAGCGCTGATTTGAATAATTTTTTGTGTGAATGTTTAGTAACATGGAATACATCACATATAGTACAGGTTTTTTTCTCGTGCAGAAATTATGCAAATTAGATGAACTTTGATTTTTTCAGTGCTACTTACACACAGTAAGTACACATGTCAATACAGCTCGGGCTAGAGTCTGTATTTATGAACCGATCTTCACGAAACGTCTTGGGTACCTTTGTTATCACCTTGGGACGAGAAAGAGTGTTTCTGGGTGCGGTCCAAAATTCAAGATGGCTGCCAGTGGCCATTTTGTACCGAAATTAGGTCCAATCAGTTTTTTTACACAACTTCTATACGGCTCAGGCTAGAGGCCGTATTTATGAACTGATCTTTACGAAACTTCTTGGGTACCTTTGTTATCACCGTGGGATGAGAACGAGTGTTTTTGGGTGTGATCCGAAATTCAAGATGGCTACCAGCAGCCATTTTGTAACAAAATTATTGCAATCAGGCTTTTGTACAGAATTTCTGTATGAAAGTTCTGATTTGAATAAATTTTTGTATGAATGTTTAGTAACATGGAATACATCACATATAGTACGGGTTTTTTTCTCATGCAGAAATTATGCAAATTAGACTAACTTTGATGTTTTTTGGTGTTACTTTCAGCACTGTAAGTGCTAATGCCAATACGGCTCGGGCTAGAGGCTGTATTTATGAACCGATCTTTACAAAACTCCTTGGGTACCTTTGTTATCACCGTGGGATGAGAACAAGTGTCTTTGGGTCCGGTCCGAAATTCAAGATGGCCGATGGCAGCCATTTTGTACAAAATTTGGTGCAATCAGATTTTTGCACAGAACTTCTATATGAAAGCGCTGATTTGAATAATTCTTTGTGTGAATGTTTAGTACTATGGGATACATCACATATAATACAGGGTTTTTCTCGTGCAGAAATTATGCAAATTAGATGAACTTTGATTTTTTCAGTGCTACTTTCACACAGTAAGTACACATGTCAATACAGTTCGGGCTAGAGTCTGTATTTATGAACCAATCTTCACGAAACATCTTGGGTACCTTTGTTATCACCTTGGGGCGAGAACGAGTGTTTCTGGGTGCGGTCCAAAATTCAAGATGGCTGCCAGTGGCCATTTCGTACCGAAATTAGGTCTAATCAGTTTTTTGTACAAAAACTTCTATACGGCTCAGGCTAGAGGCCGCATTTATGAACCGATCTTTACGAAACTTCTTGGGTACCTTAGTTATCACCGTGGGATGAGAACGAGTGTTTTTGGGTGTGGTCCGAAATTCAAGATGGCCACCAGCAGCCATTTTTGTACCAAAATTAGTGCAATCAGTCTTTTGTACAGAACTTCTGTATGAAAGTTCTGATTTGAATAAATTTTTATATGAATGTTTAGTAACATGGAATACATCACATATAGTACGGGTTTTTTTCTCGTGCAGAAATTATGCAAATTAGATGAACTTTGATTTATTCAGTGCTACTGAAACACTGTAAGTGCACTTCTCAATACGGCTCGGGCTAGAGGCTGTATTTATCAACCGATCTTCACAAAACTTCTTGGGTACCTTTGTTATCACCTTGGGACGAGAACAAGTGTTTCTGGGTGCGGTCCAAAATTCAAGATGGTTGCCAGTGGCCATTTTGTACCGAAATTAGGTCCAATCAGTTTTTTGTCACAACTTCTACACAGCTCATATTTGTGAACTGATCTTCAGGAAACTTCTTGGATACCTTTGTTTTCACCTTGGGACAGGAATGAGTGTGTTTTGGGGTGCCTTTGTTATCACTGTGCTATGAGAACAAATATTTTAGGGTTCAGTCAGACCCACTCTGGGACTCAAAGATTTTTTTCTAGTTTAGCATCTGACTGTCACCCACCTTTACAATACTTTACCTACACATTTGTTACAGGCAACGGTCAGCACTTATGTACAGACCGTTACAATACTTTATATGTACCTTTGTTATCAGGTCATTACCTAGATGTTTGTCATTGCTGTGTCACATACTATACATGTACATGTCTTTGTCTTGACAAGTTGAGCTACAGTGTCATTGACACTTTCATTTTAAAATACTGTGTTAAGTAAAGGGTTAACAAACTAGTTTGTCATCATATCACTGATTTCTGGATGCTAGAGGCAATTGAATTTTTTTCAACAAATCAAGTCATGGCTGCTCCATGAGGCAGTCATGATTTGACTCATTAAAAAATAAAAAAACACCCAGCAGGATAAGAGTTAAATCTCAATAACACTTTCGCTGCCGAAAGCGACTATTGCTGACTATTTTATGATAATTATCTATACGATCTTGTCTGCGCAGATCAAACGTACCATCTGATTAATTGTTGGAAAGGGCTCAGAGGGTCCTTTCCAACAATTAATCAGATGATAGAGTTTCAAGTACATCATAAATTTGATTAAACTTCCTTGTATACAGGAGTACTTAGAGGTCCTCCATATATGGATAAAGTGGGTATGGCAGTGAAAGGGTTAAACAAACATACACAAACTTTATCCTTCAGATTTTATTATTCCAGTGTTTTCTTCTGTACTGTTACGTTATTAATAGTTATATCCCCTTTCTGGAATTAGCACATGAAGCTTTGTCCAAAGGTGGACAAAGGTTATGGGTTGAAAAAGAAACATAAAATGTTTTTAATTATTTGTGGAAAATGTTGGATATCAATCAATTCTGTAAGATAAAGGTTTAATGGAAATGCTCATATTTCAAAATGTTTATGTTTTTCTTTGTTATTGTTTTTTTAATTTTTTTCTACTTTTGTTACTAGTGCTAATTGCTCTTTTTTCATAGTTTACTAACCATATTTACTCATAAAAACAGATATCAGATTTATAAAAATATTCATGCCATCTTTCCTGTGGAAACTTGAGGAAGTGGACCAGTGCTTGTTTACTGTGGTAGATAAATTGGGCTTACTGGAAAAATCAGATCCGATAACCAATGTCTAGGATGAGAGCCCTCTGAAATAGACGACAAATTCATAAATGACAGGCTTACCTTGACTTTATACATTTATTATGGTCACAGCATAGCCATTGATGCTGAAAGTGACCTTAAACCCTATAAATAAGCAAACTAATCAAAGTTTCATTTCTCAGGGATAAATAGAGGATATCTAGTGTTTTTGAGTGGATACTGAAAATTATCTCATGAGTGATTGAGACAAATGTTTATTTTTCACGAGTGCTTGTGCGAGTGGAAAAAAAACATTTGTCTTGGTCACAAGTGAGATAATTTTCGGTATCCACTCAAAAACACTAGATTTTCTTTTTATTATATGCTTTTTATAAGAATCTGATAATTCCACTCATTTCAACCATGAATTGATGCTTGAAAGTGAACAATGCCTTGATTTGATTAATACTCGGAATGGATAGTGTCTTGCTATCTGATTCAGTTGGGGGTTTCTTGTCCAAACGTGGCCTGAAAGATTGTAATATAAGTTTCTGGTTTGGTACGTCCTTTGAAAGGACGTACCAAACCAAAAACTTATATTACAGACTTTCAGGCCATGTTTGTACTAGTGGGTTTCATGCATCAATTCAAGGTAAATTCCTGTTGAATTATTGCTGGAAATGATCGATATCCACTCAAAAACACTCGATTTACTTTTTATTATACGTTTTTAGAACAAATTGATCATTTCCAGTGATAATTTGACTCGTATTCACCTTGAAGTGATGCTTTGAAAGCAGCCATTTTGATTGATACTGTGAAAGTGAAAATTTCTATATCTTCACAGTGGGTGGATACGATTTCTCTCTTTCTGCAATTTCTTCGATAATCTATCATTTAGCATATAATAAATTTGTTTTTTTTAACCAGCTGAAATAATCTGAATAATAATATAGAGAAATTTATTGATGTACTTAATAAAGGGCCTTCAGACCTTTTTAACTCTACTTGACAACTAGGGCCCTACAAATCACATATGTTTTATTCAAATCGAATCTTAAGTCGATTCGAGTTTATTATTCAAAATCAAATCAAACCCCAAATCAATTACAGGTGTCTTGAAGTCCAACTAATAAAGTATTCCAACTACATCATAAAGGCATGACTTCGCCTACACTCACTCTTTATTGTCCCCCGACCCTTCGGGGGACTATTGTAATCAGCAGTGTCCGTCCATCCGTCTGTCTGTGCATCCGTGCGTCCATCCGTCCATCACACACTTGTCTGGATGATAACTTTAGTTTGGATGATTTTACTGAAACTAAATTTGGTATGTGTCTTACTTGGGTGGAAATGCAGGTCAAGTTCGAAAATGGGCACGCTCCACTGATTTCTACTGGATTTATTCCCCTTTTTCGACTTAAAAAATACAGTTTTTGTGTTGTCCGGATGATAACTTTAGTTAGGATCATTTGATTGAAACGAAATTTAGTATGCCGCTTATTTGGGTGGAAATGCAGGTCAAGTTCGAAAATGGGCACGCTCCACTGATTTTTACTGGATTTATTCCCCTTTTTCGACTTAGAAAATATGGTTTTTGTGTTGTCCGGATGATAACTTTACTTTGGATCATTTGATTGAAACGAAACTAAGTATGTGGTTTAATTGGTTGGAAATACAGGTCAAGTTAAAAAATGGCCATGCTCTGCGAACAAATTGCATCCTAACAGCTCCCTTGAATTTGCCATCTTGGTCGGGGGACCGGGGGCATTGCCCTTGTTTTCAACATTATTTACATACAATTTCTATCTCGGCTGTATGTTTTGTGAGACGACTGAGATGGCTGATACCAGGCGAAATTCCTGTGAAGAGATTCAAAGGAAAACGAATGGGGCAGCTGATTTTGAATTAAACCGAATACCAGCTTGATTCAAAATCAAATCGAAACTCAAAGCTTTGCAGGGCTGTATTGATAACATCAGTTATGAGCTATTGAGATGGGTTGAGATCCATCAATCGATCTTCCATCCATACATATGTCTGTCCGTATGTTCATACGTTCATCCCTCTGTCCATCCACAATTCCTTTAGCACACCCTACAGTCAAATTTCAAATGTGGCTTTCGGGTAATGACTGGATGGGAGCTATCAGATTTGTCCGAAATTACACTGAGAAACATGGCCGCCAGTGGGCGTCATGGATTTTGGCATATAAATTGCAAACAATTCCATGAGCACACTCTACAGGCCTCATCTCTCACCCAATCTTTTTCAAATGTCATATGTAGCTTCGGTGTAATGTCTAAATGGGAGCTATCAAATTTCTCCAAATTTGGAGTGGCCATCTATGATTTGGCATATAAAATTGTCAACAATTCCAAAAGCAGATACTGGCTGCACCTCTCACCTGATCATTTTCAAATTTTATATGTAGCTTTGGTATGATATCTAGATGGGAGCTATCAAACCTTTCTGAATTTCGTTGAAAAATATTGTCGCCAGCAGCCATCTTGGGTTTGGCATATAAATTGTCAACATTTCCATTATTCATATGGCTGCTCATATTTGCTGGCTATATTATGGTATGGTTATGGTTCTGTCTGTTGACTTTTGACATGTTATTGTCCTTTATTGTCTTGAATTTCCATGATTTGTGGTTTCTGGATGATATGATGCAGTACCCATCACTGCTGTTGTTTCTGGTGCATAGACTATAGGAAAGTTCTTTTCAATAATCAATATACTGGCATATTCAATATTCATGTCGGCTATCTTGAATTCTTTGTGATTTTTACCTTAACTTGACAAAGTCAAGGTAAGCTATTGCCATGGCATGTGCAGATGTCTGAGTCAGTCTGTCCACAATTTGTTTAGCATAGGCTACAGCCTGCAGTTCTTTTCTGATAATCACCAAATGTCATATCCATGTTCAAGAGAATATCTTATTATGCTCATAGGAAGCTGCTCACAATGGCTGTCACAGAAGCCATCTTGGATTTCTTCAGCAAAGGCAGTGTCTTGGTATTTTGAGTAGATGAGAGCATTGTATTTTGTTAATGGTTGGCCGCCATGTGGAATTTCTGCAGAAGACTGTTCACAATTCATTCAGCACAGACTACATCCTTTAGTTCTTTTCGATAATCACCAAATTTCACATGCAGATTCAGGTTCGAACATGAATGAGAATGGCATATGTTGAGTCATGGTCGGCCACACAAAATTGTGCCAGCAATGGCTGCTGCTGCAGAATAATGAGTCAATGTCCATGACAAATCGTTTGGTAATGGTTGGCCACTCATAATTACTGCTATGACCTGCGGATTGTGTTTATGCCTCAATCTTGAAAATTAGTAGGATGATTTAGTATGATGATAGATGAGAATGTCATATGTTGGTCTCTTTGGCCACACACAATGGCAGCCATCTTTGATTTTTTTTACCTTCACATCTTATATGATGGATTTCAGAGAAAAGTTCGGGATTTTTTCGTTTATTTAACAGGAGTTTACTCTTTAACCTATATGCAATCAGCAGTCAAATTTGTACTGAATGTATGATAAATGCAGACATGTTAACCTCCAGAATAATTTTTCAGGGAACCTGAGGGTGATTTTCAGGGAAATGGGATGGATTTCAGGGAAAAGTTCGCACGGAGGTAAAACAAAAGAAAAAACTTGCGAAATTTCAGCTCATGGACCACCATTAGCACTGGGAAGGAGGGGTGGGGGGGGGGGGGGGGGGGGGGCCAACAATCGCCACGATGGCTCATATTTTGTTTCTTTTTAGGGTTTTGTTATTGATAGATCACAAAAAATGATAGATCACAAAAAGTCAATAATTTTGATACAGTTTACTTGAATGTAAAGTAAGTTAGGAAATTATGATGTTAATGTCATAAATTTTTTTTATTATTATGGTTTAATGACACATTAACAGCCAGGGTCATATCATGTCGGTGACAGTTTTACGGGTGGAGGAAGCTGGAATACCTGAAGAGAACCACCGTGCAACGACGAGCAGATGTCAGATCTCCAACATCATAACTCTGAACTCTGCACCGTGGCACAGGCAGGGTTAGATTGGTTGAGACATGCGGACCATTGGCGTGCAGTACACCTTAGTACACAGAGTCATTGTGCCCCCATGTAGGCAATCGGGGTTAAGTGCCTTGCCCAAGGACACAATGCAGGAGCACAAATCAGTCACTGAAAATCTCATAAATGCAGTATAAAGTAAAATATGTGTAATTTTTTGGCAGTTCACCAGCATCAATGCATATACATGGCATTTCTCAGCAGTTAATAAATTCACGATTTACATTTCTGGCAGCCTTCGGAATTGGAATGTCCTGTAATTTAAAGGAACCCAGACTTACTGAAACACATGCAGAATTTAGTTGTGTAGTAAATCTCACCAACTGCTTGCCTCAATCTGCCAATCGGAGAACTCGCATTATCAAATTCTGTTCTGTCTTCACTGATACGACAACTTAACGATATGTCATTCCCGACAGGTTAACTTAACTGGTAGAGTGCTAAAATACTTTTCACAATGGTCATTTGTAATGCGAGTATTTTATTTCAAAAATATCACACAACTGGGAAAAGAAGCCTTAGTTTAGCAAGATCAGGGTTCCCACACCTCCTTGAATTCCTTGAAAGTCCTTGAATTTCAAAACCCCCTCCCAAGGACCTGGAAACTCCTTGAATTTTGAAGCACCTCCTGGAAACTCCTGGAATTTTGGAAAATCGAGTCGGTTGCTCACTGGATTAATTCAACCCCTAACATTTTTCCTTCTTCCCAACACATGGACGCTTTATACTCCTTGGAAACCCTTGAATTTCACCCAGCTGACTCCTTGAAACTCCTTGAAAAATTGATCTGAACTTCCTGGAAACTCCTGGAATTCACTTCTCAATTTGGTGCAGGAACCCTGAAGATGGTGCTCATGAATAATTATTTTGTTCCAATTTATTGGAGAGTGCCAGTTGGCACTCTCCAATAAATTGTAACAAAACAATTTCATAATAATATTTTCCTTCCACTGCTGAGCCAACACAAAGTAATGTAAACAATGTAAAACCACTATGGTGGTTTTTAACTCTTTTAAGTAGAGCCCTGACAGTTGCTTCCAGTACTCAACCAGTTGACAGTGAGCACAGGATTTAAATGTGATTTTATCCCTGTCGAATATCCCTTCTCCACTATTGACTGTTATGTATTCAATTTAATATTCCATTCAATTCACAAATAGTATACAGTATTCAATTCAGTATTCATTTCGGTCATATTTGAATATTCACAGGGGCCTACAAATAGGTATCTAAACAGTGAATTCAGTGGTTGTCAAGAGTACCTCTTGGATTTATCACAAGATTTTTTTTATTTATTTAACAGGGGTTTACTCTATAACATACATGCAATCAACAGTCAAATTTGTACTGAATGTATGATAAATGGTTTGGTGTTTTAAAATTATATTAAATTAACGGTTATTTAATTAAAATATATACACTAAAGTGGGTTCCACTGTACTAAGTACAGTGTATCGACATATCTTAATACATTCGGGTACTGACACATGTAATTTTATTTGACATATGCCCTCCATTGTATTGATGAAGGGGGCATAAGCCACACTTCGTATTGCTTTTGTTAATTTTTGAATGTGATAATATAGTTTTGTTTGATCATGAATATGAGTTTAACTCTTCACCTGCTGTTGGCGGATATTCCTGCCCTGGATAGCAAATATCTTGGCATTAGAATAAGTAAAATTTGGGAAGTTTTAATTCAATTTACCCACTGTAAATTGAATCACAGTTTTACCCAATCAATTTTGGGGGTAAATGTCCAAAAGACTTTCTTTAAATATAGTCATGGCTGCTTTTCAGCAGCCATGACTAGATTTGATAAAAAATATTTTAAAAAATACTCAGCAGGTTAAGAGTTAATGATATTATTGTTATTGATATTTGATTAATTCCCATTAAACATTAAATTACAGTTCCAGCCTCTAAGAACTACTGTTTCTGCTTTTTAGCTAACTTGCTTGCTAGTCAAGGTGAGCTTGTGCCAACTCTTTGTGTCTGGCATCCATCATCCCTTCATCCATTGTATGTTAACTTTAGCATTTCTGTCTTCTTCTTCAGAACTAATGGCCTAACTTGACACAAATTATCTTTTGGGGATACTCTTCCAATGTTGTTCAATAGAAGTTGGTAAGCCTGATTGTTTGGGTGGGGGGTGGGGGGCAGTGCCCAAGAATGGAAACAGCCTTGTATAAGCTCCACAGCTTCTTGCTGAATCCATGTCCAGCACTCAAACTCATCTGTATCTCTTGTATCTTTGTACTCATTACATGTTGTTGGAAATAAATACTGTTTAAACTAAAAAACCCCAAAGTATTTGAAAATCATGTCGTGAAACACTGATCACAATGCTTTGAAATTTCTTATTCTTCCTCCTGTGTTCAAAATTCAAATTTGTTCAAAGAGATTTTCTCATGCAATATTTGCGCTAATGCTGGGGGGGAGGGGGGGGGGATGCCCCAAATTTTTAGCTGCGACTAGCAGCTCTATAAGTGGCAATGTCGGTCTGTTGGTCTGTCTGTCGGTCGGTCGGTCGGTCGGTCGGTCTGTGACCAACGAGTTTCAAAACTCAATAACTTTTGAAATACTTGATGGAATGACTTTATATTTGGCATATAAGTGTATCTTATTGATATCGAGCCACTGTTCAATGCATGTGTTGTTCCAAATATTTTTCTTGGAGTTATGGCCCTTGATGAACTCAGAATGTCGGTCGGTCTGTCTGTGACCAACGAGTTTCAAAACCCAATAACTTTTGAAATACTTGATGGAATGACTTTATATTTGGCATGTAAGTGTATCTTATTGATGTCTAGCCACTGTTCAATGCATGTGTTGTTCGGTATATTTTTCTTGGAGTTATGGCCCTTGATGGACTTAGAATTTTGTGAAATTGCACCACCCGTCGCAGCTACGGCGTCGATGTCGCGATTTTTATTTCCAGTGAGCCACATATTTTAAAAAATGCATGTCTGCATGATGAACTGCTTCCGTTGTGTTGATGTTTTTAACCCTTTACCCAACGTAACGGCCAAAACCGGCTCGTCGAGCTCGTTCCAACGAGGGGTCATAACCTATGTTTTTGAGACAAAAAATGAAAAAAATTAGTTATTCAAGAATTTTTTTTGCAAGTGTCGTCTGCTTTTCATGTTAGGTAAAGGGTTAACTGGCACATGATAACATTTGTGAGTGAAAAGGAGCAGTATTGTTCAAAGATTGTGAAAAGTCATGCTTTTTCAGGCACTACATATGCAGGACTGAAAATAAGCAGTCTTGACATTTGCAGAATGAGGTCCCGGAGGGTGCATTTGATGATGCTATCCCATACAGTGGACCAATTTATCCTCTAGGTACCTCTTTCCCGTCCTCCGAGGTGCATTGTTCGTTAACTTTTGAAACTTACAATCTTCAAAAACAATGGACCAAATTCAAACATATATGGCAGAGACCATCTTTGGAGTCTACTCTTTATACTTTGTTCAAATGAAGCTGCTCCATCTTCGAGCTGGGATTAATGCCCCAAAAATCATTGAAAATCTTCATCTCATGAACAACTCGGGAAAATGCTTTGATATTTGGTATGGAACCTCCTTTGGTGGTAAAGATTAAAGTTTGTTTAAGGCAAGTTTGTAGGTCTATATTTGAGCTCACTTCACAGTGGGAGCATGCACAGTTTGGGTTTCACCCAAAATTTCTATTTCAAGAACTGATGGGCTGATTTAGACCAAATTGGGCATGTGGTATAATTAGGTCATAATTACTTGATTGATACTACAAAAATTTTTTGCAGCTCTGTGAGAATCCCCGGAGCTAAAAAAAATTCAAATGCTTATATTTCAAAAACTGCATAGCCCAGAATATGATTTTTTGGTATGCAGCTTCCTAAGGACAAATGGAATCAGATGGACCAAAAAATTCAATCGATGTTTTAATGGGGTACCTCTTGGAGATGCCTATTTTAACACCTTTGGCAATGGGAAAATATTGAGTCATCATCTTTCTTGTACTCCATCAACTAATTTTAAACTTATCTTCTTCTTTAAAACCCTATTTATTTGTTAGGTCATTATGCCAAACGTCAAGCTCACAGTGACCTTGAAATTGAAATTTTATTGGTCACAGCTGGTTTTGGCTCTCTTATTATTAAAATTATGCATTCGCGATCAAAACCCAACTTGGCATGTGGGTTGAGTATGATGAGAGGAAGAACCCAACATACTTTAGGTCATTGTGACAAAGGTCAAGGACACATTGACCTTGGACTTAAAATGTTATCGATCCCGATCGAAACCAAACTTGAAATGTTATCAAACACAGGTCATCCTATCTGTATTGTTTGAGTAAATAATACCAACTATGGGGGGGGGGGGGGGGGGGGTGGGGGGGTGAGGGGGGTGCGTGCGTCGTCAATTTTTTTTCGGACACAAGGAGGGGGTGAGTAGGTAGGTAGGTCAGTGGCTACGAAAACACGTTTTTTTCCATGCCTTGACATTTTTTCCTATGAGCTGTTATCTTTCAAATAAGTGATGCATATTGATCAGGAAAGCTTGTGTAGGCTTATTGCCACCACTCCATCTTCTCTGGGTTAACAGAGGTGTGGGGGGGGGGGGGGTGATTAGTAGTACAGGATAGGGACTAGCAGCATGGGAATGTGGACAGACTTTCACCGATCCCCATCACAGCATCAGTGGTTCATGGTTTTAAAAAAAGCAATTTAACGAATTATCATTTATATAATCTAACATAAATGTAATCTGACCAGATCTGACAATAAAAGGACTCTTCTCATCATGAATAGTAAACATCATTCAGTGGCATAATGCCATTTCCCAATGCGACGGACTACTTTCACGGATTCTCATTCTCGTAATTATGAATTTCAATTTATATACATGTATGAGCAAAATGTAGGGTTGTTATTGATCATCCAAGCCTTGGGCTTAGTGGGTAGCCTTCAAACCAATTCCCTTCAATTTGTGATATACTGTCAGAAAAGGCTGGACCATCAAATAGTCAGGACATTATATCTTATTATAAAGAGTTTATCAACAGGGAAACTGATTCTCTGTTAACAAATTGTTTATACGATGGTGTAAACTGTTTGTCAATGGGGAATCAGTTGTGTTAATATGAATTTCAGCCATTTACCCCTGGACCATAGTGTATAGTGTATAGCACATGTTGAGGAAGATACTGAATGTCTGGTGAGAAACCTGGCGTATGAAATCTGAAAACTTTGCAAACACATATAAAACACCTGGTTGGGCTATCTTGTAATAGAAGTAAAAGTAACTTCGTTCTGCTTCTTTTAAAATAAACTATAGCAATCTGCTGTAACAAAGAATAAAATTAAATCATAGAATAAAGTGTGTTGGGATCATCTGAGTCAGAAAGGATGCGCATGTGCTTTATATTTCAGTGCGACCAATCTGAATATTGTAACAACCACTTGGAAAGTTACTGTCCTGTACCATATTTTGAGCAAATAGGCTTCAAGCCTCTGAGCTGAATAAACAACTTCCAATATATTGTAGGATAACACTGACATTCATTGCGTAAAAGGTAATATATAAATAACAGAGGCGTCACTCGACACATCATAGACCCGAACTTTTCATAATGCATCCTGATGAAATTTGGAGAGATATGGTAGACCTTTTCAACTCAACGTGGTCACCATTTCTTTTGCACTTTATCATCTGACTTGCTAAGAGGAATCAACCAAAGCTTACTAACCGCTCCATCAAATGATGCACTACTCAATTTGTCCAAGGTGCAACAGTACAGTTTGTGGAGTGGATTTCCGATACCAAAGAATCACTCCTCATCATATTAGCTATTGACAGGTTCAGTGGAAGATTGAGCTAACTGCCTCTACGAATTATACACTGATGAAGCTCTACGCTAGAGGTCCCGAATTCGACCCCCGTCCGGGACGACCCGCGTTGTATCCTTGGGCAAGGCACTTTATCCCCGTTGCCTACATGGGGGCACGATAACGCCGTGTACTAAGGCGTACTGCACGTCGATGGTGCACACGTCTTCAACCGCTGTAGCCCTGCTTGAGCGGAGCTTGAACAAAGTTAGAATGTTGAGGAGCTGACAGTTGCTCGCCGATGCTCGATGGTTCTTTCCGGGTACTCCGTCTTCCTCCACCCGTAAAACTGCCGCGGTTGCGATTAGCCATCGTACATAAGTATGTGACCATAAACACCAACAAATAAATAAATACCGATGAAACTAAAATTGAGTGTAGAAATGAGTAGAAACTGAAAGAATTAGTAGCAAATACATTGGTGAAACCAGGAAAAACCTCAAAATATTTCACTACTGTTCCTGCTAACCTGTCTTTAACACCGTTCAGGTAGAATGCCATTATATCTATATACTCTCCCGATTACCCATGTATACACTGACTGTCAGTGTCTGTGAAAAAATTCATAAACTTGCCAAGAAATGGGACCAAATTCCGACCAATCTTCATTAGCTGGTTGTGGGTAGATTAAATGTTGGGAATGGTTACTGGAACAATACAAACCATGTTCCAGCAAAAATACCAGTTCAAATTGCCAATCAAAGCAGTTTATATGCAATTAACTATAATATTGAGGGGGTGGGGTGGGTTTCAAATTGGAAAAAAAAAATCATTCAAAAAGGGGTGGGTGGATGCCCAAGGGTTGGAAAAAACTTTTTGCGCCTACTGTATCATGACTTTTCGGGGGGTGGGGGGGGGTGGACACCCCCCCCCCCCCCTGGTGGCTACTACTAGTTGCGAATTGCTGGAAATCACATTTTATGACCCCCGCCCCAATACATTCCCTAAGTCAATACATGCATTTTTTGCACTAAAAAGAAGGTGGGGTAAAAAAAAGTAAATAAAAAAAAATGAAAGTGAGTCATGCTCATATCTCAAGTATAGCATGACCTGTGGACCTGAGACCAGCACCAAATGAGTCAAAACTCAATGGAAGAGCAAAGTATATGTCGGGGTCACTGAGATCACCCAGGGGTACATGAGTGCATGAAATCACATTTTATGACATCCTAATGCATCCTGGAAATTCATACATGTATTTTTATATTCAAAAAAGTGGGTGGAGTAATAAATATTGAAAGTGGGTCCTGCTCAAATCTCAACCATGGTATAAGCTATGGACCTTGGTCCAACATCAAATGAGACGGAAGCCTCTGGAGGTTCAAAATATAGGTCAAGCTCACTGAAGGGACCCAGGGGTCATTGAGTGCATTTTTCAAATTATGAAAGTGGGCCACGCTTATATCTCCTGCATGGTATGAAGTATGGACATGATGCCGACAGCAAATGAGTGGAAACTCAATGAAGGTTCAAAATGTGGATTAAGATCACTGAGGCCATCCACGTGTCTTTCAGTGCATGTTTTCAGAATTGCTTGAATTCACATTTTATGCCCCCCCCCCCCCCCCCCCCCCCGATGCATTGCCGAAGTTCATACATGTATTTTTATACTTAAAGGGGGCGGGGACAAAGGTTTGAAAGTGGGTCACACTCTAATCTCGAGCATGACATAATCTAGGGACCTGGGACCAACACCAAAATCAGTCAAAACACAATGGAAGTTTATAATTTGTGTCCAGGTCACTGGGCACTGGGGTCACCCAGGCCTCATTAAGTGGAATTTTCAGAATTGCTTAAAATTGCATTTTATAACCCTGATACATTTCTAAAGTTCATACATGATTTTATTTCTTCACTCATAAAAGTGGGAAGAGTAAAAAATATCCATTTCTGATTCCTTTACAGAACATGTTGAATGCTGTGCACAGAAGTTATTTCCGGTTTCTTCAAATTGTTTATCGGAATCTTGTATGAAAATCTGTAAACACTTTATGAAAACCTATTAGACAGGACAACACTGTCTGCATTTTTTATTGAAGATGGTTTCCATGCTCGACGGACATGCGCAAATCACTCGATACCACGAATTTCCATCGAAAAACAAAATCGTAATTCTAAGAAATTTCAACAGGTATCATGATACCTTGCATTGAATATGGCAACTGTGCAATCTCTATCTAATAACAGTATACTGTATGAAGGCGATCTTTTTCATTATTTGATTTTAGACGGCGTTGTTTTTACATGCTTTTTTCTGTCCGATGACGTCGACCGGAAATCGAAAGTATACCCATACGTAAACAAAAGCAAAGGCTTTGGAGTTTTCTCCAGTGCAACTCTGTCGCCGTGTTTTGAAGAATTTTTACCCCCTAGCTTTGTTCTTGGATATGTAAAGCACATTTGGCCACAAGTTGTTTTCGTGAAATATTATTAAATTATCAGTTCTGGTGCGAATACGACAGCAGACTTCCAGGAACCAGTGGTGCCTACAGTCGACTCTATGAGTTGATTACACATGTGTTTCGTGTTCTATCATCCCAACCTTCATTTGGATGCACATTTTGTGTATATTTAATTTGAATGGAAGGAATATCAGAGGGGGGAATTTTAAAAAAAAAAAATCATTACTTATATTGGCCCTTAATGGCTTCCTTGCATCCAGGCTATAACTGGCAGTTCACACAGAGGACATTTCGATGACATTTTTGTATCATCTTCATTACTCATTCGGCAGGAATGGTATCAACATGGTGTGTGTGTGTGTGGGGTGGGGGGGGGGGTGTGATCAGTCCGACCACAGTTCGACCCAATCCACGGGGGAGGAACTGTTCCATGAAAGAGACTCCTGCCCGACTTTACGGACGGTTCGCTTACGATTAAATCTCCAGTTCGTTACCGACTTTGGCCGTTTTTCATCGACAGATGAAGAAAATATGGCGAATATTCTATAGATATAATGTTTCTTGAATGGAAGATCGTTTCTCCGGCAGGTAAAAAGGTACACCATGTCACGTTGTCATAAGCTATAGATTATCTAAATTTTCACAGTAAAAATGTCCACGATCACTAGATTTTCACTGAAAAAAAAAATTAAAGCCTGGTGATACGCCGACATTTTAGAGACCACTTGAGGTTACAGAGGTGAACAGTTTCACCTAGCAGTACAAAAATACCTAGTTTTAATATTGTAGTCAAATTTAGAATGAACAGTCGAAATGTAATCCTCTACAATGCTATCAAGTTGAACCTCGTGTAAGCTCCAGTTCGCTAAAAGTGAAGATCCAGTTCGCTCAACAAGAAAAATCATAGGCTCCAGTTCACTTCACCGAAAATCGTCCATTTATCTTGGCAGCATAATTGACGATTTTAACGATATTGTGAGCAATATTGTGTTGATTCGTCCGAACACTACCACATTTTGTTTAAAATTGTCATATAAGCGAACAGGACCGCTGTGGGTACGTTTTGCAATAATTTTGTGACATTAAACTACTGAGTGTAATTTTATATATACATCATAATTCCCAATGTCGCAATGTGCCTGCTCAAACAATCGTTTTCTCCACCCAATATTTATTACACTAGTCTTTGCTGGCCTGCTTACCAGTTTTGCAACAAGCCGTGTGATACTATACATGTTACGTTGCATGGTTTTGAGTTTGAGACGAAGATTCATCAACTTTTAAAGGTGGATAAATCCTCGCGTCAGACTCAAAATTAAGCAGCAAACATTTTATGAATATTGCCTCTGCGGCACAGTTCACGTGATAGCCCCGCTAAAGTACTTTTGTAGAAACAAATTGGGGATTGGGCAGACAATTTGATTTTATGAACTTTTAGTTTCTGTAGGATTTTATGGGATAAATTTAGAGTCATATAATACAAGTTGCTATATATGTAGCTTTTATATATTATAATGTATTGGATTATTGTTTGGGCTACAGTATCTATTAAGTGGGAACAGGCAAGGGGCATATGAGATCCATTAAATCTTGGAAACTTGTGATACCGGTGACATCAATGTCCATTTAAAAACAAAGCGAACCGATCTGATCAGTAGTGAACTGGCGCGTTTTGCATGAATGTTTAGAGCTCAAAATCTCGGTCGTCTGGATCCCTTGGGTTGCTGTCGAACTTAAAATATGCCGAGAGTGATTATATCTTGCCGGATACCCAGATTTCATTTAAGAAAATATTTATATGGAAGAAAACGAGGCTTACAAAATTACTGTATAGACAATGGGATTTCTGTACAAAATTTTGCTTCTGTTAAAACGCATGGCAACTTTACAATTTGTCCCCTTTGTTTCATCTTGTCCTTCAAATGGACAGCGGAGATATAGTTTTATATGAAACGAAACTAATTTGACTCAAATGATGTTAATATGTACCTGCAATCTCCCATTTTTATACGCCCGTTTGAAAAACGGGACGTATTATAGTATGGCGTTGTCCGTCCGTCTGTCCGTCCGTCCGTCCGTCCGTTTGGTTTCCGAACAATAACTTTAGTATTTGTTTTCTGATCGGCTCCAAATGTGATATGTGGTTTAATCACAACAAAATACAGGTCAAGTTCGAATATGGGGTCGGTCCGAACATTTTTCGCCTGAATTATGGCCCCAGTTGGACTTAGAATTTGTCAAATATTTGGTTTCCGGATGATAACTTTAGTATTTGTTTTCCGATCGGCTCCAAATGTGGTATGTGGTTTAATCACAACAAAATACAGGTCAAGTTCGAATATGGGGTCGGTCCGAACATTTTTCGCCTGAATTATGGCCCCAGTTGGACTTAGAATTCGTCAAATATTTGGTTTCCGGATGATAACTTTAGTATTTGTTTTCCGATCGGCTCCAAATTTGGTATGTGGTTTAATCACAACAAAATACAGATCAAGTTCGAATATGGGGTCGGTCCGAACATTTTTCGCCTGAATTATGGCCCCAGTTGGACTTAGAATTCGTCAAATATTTGGTTTCCGGATGATAACTTTAGTATTTCTTTTCCGATCGACTCCAAACGTGGTATGTGGTTTAATCACAACAAAATACAGGTCAAATTCGAATATGGGGTCGGTCTGAACAATTTTTGCCTGAATTATGGCCCCTGTTGGACTTAGAATTCGTCAAATATTTGGTTTCCGGATGATAACTTTAGTATTTATTTTTCGATTGGCTTCAAACTTGTTAGTCTTTTTCTCAAATGACTGAAAAATTTAGTCATTTCACAAAAACACTGATTTCAAAGTCTGACCGTAACATATATATATATGCCAGTATAAATTTCTCGCACTCTAAAAAAATTGCAAATGTGTTAAAATGGTACAATTTGAACAGTTCACGGGCGTATGATGCAATGCCCAGCGGTGCTCTTGTTCAACTTTCTGTCAGAAATTCATTCGCTAGCGAACTGTAACAAATCGGTAAAGAACTGGTTAAAATGTCGGAACAGGAGTCTCTTTCATGGAACAGTTCCTCCCCCGTGAGTAACGCATTTGCACTGGAAGCGGCCAGCGGGGACCTTTGGTGGTTGATGGTAAAGATGTAAAACATCTGGGTGAAATTATGCTACCTAAATTACATAGTACGCCTTACAAACAGCAGATAATTAAAAACGACGTTTAACTATGCATGTATCTCAACATTAAGACAGGATGGACAAGGTAGGTGAGGGAGCTGATGGATAATTGCTCTATTTAAAATAAACTAGATTTAGGAGGGGGACTGAAACAGGAGAGCAGTTTTGTTAGGACAAAGCCACCCAATGATTGTAATAGAACGCGAATTGGAGTCGGGAGCGAAAGGTGGGTAGTTCGACGGTTTATAAAAATACGTGCGTCAGCATTTGAGGAGCTCCTAGATGGATGTTTCGTTGTATTGCTTTATTTTTGTGTGTATGTGGGGGAGGGGGTGGGGGGCATACCTGGTCAAATGTTCCAAGTGAGATAAAAGTACCAAATGTGTAGACTGTAGATTGGGAATAACGGAGAAAACACCTATGTTGTAATTATGAAGCAGTTTTGTGTCTGAATACTGGGAGATTGAGAGAGAGAGAGAGAGAGAGAGAGTGGCGAGGAATGGCTCGTTGAGGAGGGGTTGATGTAGAACTCAGAGGACAGTGGCAAATCAGCGGATGGCCCAAGCAGTATTATTAGTGTGGCCGAACGCTTTGCGTCCTCGATGCAGCTTCTCTTACAGATGTGAAGACCACGCGACACCGCAATATTTTATACCCAGTACACCTTGCCAATACACCGCTTGGAGACAACTTTCACTTACCGTCTTGATCTCTTGCGATGTCTCCAGTGAGAACACGGATATTTTCACATTTTGCAAGTTCTGGATTCTTGCACACGCGATTGAACAAACTAGTTTACCTCCGGCTTTTATTTTTTCCTACATGTACGGGAGAAGAAAATGTCATAAATTTGTAACAAACTAGAACGTTTGAAGCAGCATGTGTTGCTAGGTCGTCTAACGGTCTAATTAAAGCGATATCAGAAAAATTCATCATTGTCAACTTGTCACACGTCTGGGACGGGTCTAATGTGTTTCTCGGTAATGTAATATGGAAAGTGTGTTTCTGATGATCGATAAAATGTTTCAGTGTGTTGGAAATAGCCTTTTGGACGTTTCCAGTTACCAAAAGCGTTAGTTTTCTGTTCATTGGATCCCAACACATTTCATTTCGCAGTTGTCGGAATATGCTTGGAAGAAAAAAAAACTGCACACCTTCGTCATCATTGTTTTAAGCCATCTGCTGAGCGGACAGGACATTTGTTTGCATGAACTTTGGTTTTGATAGGCCAACATAAATAATAGAGCTGAAACGGTTAATGTGTGTTCTTGATCGATTAATCACATGGATTAACCTTGGTTAAAATCACTTGCCCTAATTAGTAGCTGAACAATTTCCGTACTGTTGATGATTTTCAGAATTAACCCTTTACCAAACGTAGC
The DNA here is from genome assembly GCA_031216915.1 of Pictodentalium vernedei. Lineage (NCBI taxonomy): Eukaryota > Metazoa > Mollusca > Scaphopoda > Dentaliida > Dentaliidae > Pictodentalium > Pictodentalium vernedei. The sequence goes on from CM062294.1 coordinate 296,938,162, forward strand.
GGAAAACCGACCAGTCCTGTAGGCCCTTTGCAAAATTCTCCATTTAAATTTTATTGTTTTCAATTTTTGTCTCAAAAACATAGCTTATAACCCCTCACTGGAACGAGCTCGTTCCAATGAAGGGTCATAAGCTATGCTTTTGAGACAAAAATTGAAAATTTTTAGTAATTCAAGAATTTATTTTGCTAGTATGTCTGCTCGCATTGGGTAAAGTGTTAAGAATGACCATCTCTAGCTATTGGTAGAGTATAATGATCATGTAAGTGAACAAGGATTTATTTATTTATTGGGGTTTAACGCCACTTCCGATAGCCAGGGTTACCTCGTGTCGGAAAGTGAACAAGTATGTCAGCACGTAACTTACATGCGTTACACTGTCTCATATAACTGATGTGAGTCAATGTGACAATGTTTGCCTGTTTTGGAGCAAGTTTGTTCCTTTGTTAGCTCATATAAAGCAGCAGTTCAAAAGTAACGTTTAATCGATCATTTGCTTTTATGATCGACCAAGATGATGATCATTGGTTAATCGGTTAACCGTTTCAGCTGTAATAAATATACACATGAAAAACTCTTCAGCGGCGTTGTTTCTCTATAAGTTTTAAGAGGAACAGATTTTACGAAAAGGGGTCTTTTATCCCTTTATCAAACGTAATCCGGCCAGCGTTATTCACAAAAATCGCTAGTTTAATTTTCATTATTTTTTCATTTTTGTCTCAAAAACATAGGTTATGACCCCTCTTTGGAACGAGCTCGTTCCAGTGAGGGGTCATAACCTATGTTTTTTGCAAGTGTCATCTGCTTTTCATGTTAGGTAAAGGGTTATTAGGCTACGTCTATGTGAAAGCCCGAAGATTGACACCCACAAACTGTACAACCAGACGGGGGGGGGGGGGGGGGGGATAGAAACCATAGGTTTTCACCTTTGTGTTATGTGACTGTGGGGATCGTGAAATGATTTTGAAATAGGGCCTTGCGAACCTGAAATTTCGGATCGAATCGAATCGAATCGGGCACCAGATTTCGAATCGAATCACGAATCGAACCTCACCACTTTTCAAGTTGTGGAAAAGTTTTGCTTCACTTGCACAGTATGACCCTGAATCCAAAGGCTGGGGATTAGTCCTTTGAAGTTGGCAACATAATGTTTAACGATCGGCTGAACTTGATCTGTTTGTGCTGTTGGTGGGATGCATGGAGCAAAATACGATAAGATAAGATAAGATTTAAGCAAATACACCAGAACAAAGGCAGATTGCTTTGTATATACCAAATCAACATAAATAGGAACCTAAAACAATGCTAATTCCAAATGACAAACGTAAATATCAAGGCTTGTGGTGCTTGTAATATGATATTATTAATGTCACCTCTTGGTGTCAGATTGATAAAACTTGTTCTCGTTGTTTTATGAATTGCTGGATCACATTACAGATGATACCGCATAGCAGTGGCGCTTTGTTTCTCATCAGGAATAAACTCTTGATATTCACGTTCAAATTTGTAAAATGCACGTTCTCTGAGAGATGCATATTCACTGAACTCCATAACGAAGTGCCATTCTGTTTCCACTGCACCTGAGCCGCACCCCGCGCGTAAGTGTTCACTTGCGGGGATGGGTGGTTACATATGCCTCTGCGTTTCTATCATAAGTTTGTGGTTACTTACACGCAAACGAACAAATATGGTTCTCGCCTCACGGGATGTTGTATAGATCAAATAAGGCTCCAGGTGATATTTGTTTTTAAACTCTCGACAAGTTCTCATTTTATTTTTTCCAGTTTTCCTGTTGTCATCAAACATATTATTATAAACATTATTTAAATGGGTCTCTTCAGATTTTCTCTTAGTGATATGTATTTCACAGGTTGAAACGGAAATTTCTGTTCAGATTTATTTTGAGGATTATAATTGGCTATGAGGTGCTGATATTTAACCAACATTGAGTCCGGCATAGTGTAATTCTCAGATTCGGTTCTAGCCATTGATAATAAAGGAGGGGCTTGGAGGTCCTATAGTATTGATACAAACTTTATCAACTGGATTTTGGCATCCATGTGCAGTGGATACTATCTAAGTTCAGCTCTCGCTGCATAGTTCAATGATTTATTGTTCACATCCGAGACTGGCTTGCAGAACTGAATATGAACGGTTTCACATGGCAATTTATCAATATTAGCATCGTTGATTTCCGGGGCCCATACGAGGATGGGTTTTATCAGGATTTTGTAACAGGCGGAAGGCACTTTTAAAGTTGTTGTTCAGGCTGAAGAAGGCTTTTAAATCTTTCCGTTTGAGATCTTGTTGCGCATTCTGTAGTGAACCGACCGTTGGGCGTAAACGAAAATCCCAGATATGTGTACTGATGGGCGTGCATATAAACTCATTGTTTCCAATATGGAAACCATGGGGCTTCTTATTCTTTCGCGATTGAAAAATCATTACTTTAGTTTTGTCAACATTTACGCCAAGTGTTTTTTAATGCAGTAGGCATTCAAGTTATCCAATGCTCTCTGAAGTCCCCGAGGCGAGTTTGAGATGATCGCTAAATCGTCGGCAAATAGCAAGTCACTTAGAGATTCGTGGTATGTAGACGGACGGGATCACATTTTTCATCAAAGATGGAGCCAATGTCGTCGATTCGATAATAAATTTGAAAAGTGTCGGCGAGATCACCCAACCTTGTCTGACACCAACCGTTGACATGAAGGGTGGGCTAATAGATAGAAAGCTGAGCTATACAAGGATTTTAAAGATACATTAACCTGTATACCGATACGATGTAGTTTATCAAAAAGAGTGTTTCTATCAACAGTATCAAATGCCTTTCCAAAATCCACAAAACAGTATCTAATGGTTGTTAAAATTTTTAATATTTGATATATTTTAAGAATTTGTTTTAAGAATAAAGGCGCTGTCAATAGTACTACGGTGTTTTCTAAACGCGAATTGATTATCACTAATCAAGGAATTATTTTCAAGATAGGTTTTGAATAGCTTACCAAGAGCACCGCTAACGACAACAGTTCTATAATTATCCTTTCATCACCCTTCTTATATAATGTGGTAAGAACAGATTTACTGCATGAGGGTGGGAGTGGTGGAGGGGGTAATGATGTGATTCAAATGCCTGATTAAATAATTTAGTTACATGGTCAATCATATGCGGGACTATTATTTTTAAGAGTTCGAGTTCGTTTGAAATGTTATCACACCCGGTCTGTTTATTCTTTCTTCTCAGTGCATTATTTCGATAGCAGAGATTTTGTCATTCAGTGAGTGTTGAATATCCACTTCTGTGTTTACAACACAAGATGTATTTTCATGGGTTTGTGGTCGACACAAAAGCATTTTAAAGAAATCAACAGACCTGTGAGGGTCTAGATGATTGATCTCAACATTGTTTGTTCGAGGGGACTTAATTCTCTACTAATAGGTTTGGGGATCTGAAGATGATAATTTTTCGAGGTTTTCCCATATGTTTTTGAAGTGCATTTTGGATTTTGTATTCATTGCTCTTTTTACATTTTCTTACAATGAAAAAAAAAACTTTTGCAATAGAGATCTATCCTGAGGGTTTTGCTGAAGAGTCTTAAGTGAATTTTGCGTGGCATATGTTAGATGTATGCATTCATCATCAAAGTTTTTATTATATAAAAAATATATGTTAAAAGTTAACTTAACCCTCTGCACATTGGTGTCAAAATGGCAACGTTTTCAGCAGCAAATATTTCCCATAATGTAGTTTGATATTTAACGAAATATACCTTGTTTGACAGTGCTCGAGGAGCTCTGTCAAACAAGATATAATTGGTTAAAACCATAGTTAAACAAGATAAAAAATAGTGAGTCGTGAAAACTTTGTTGCTGTTGCACTGCTAGAGTAAGAGGGCGCGGTGGCGTTGCGGTAACAGTTTCTCGTCAAAGGTTCTCGTCAGATCACCGATGTTAAGCAACGTCGAGCCCGGTTAGTCCTTGGATGGGTGACTGCTGAGTGATCGATTCGGACTCAAGCGTTGTGTCCTTGGAAAAAAACCCCACTTAGCCCCGCTTGTCTACATGGGGGCACGATAGTGCCGTGTACTAAGCCGTACTGCACGTCGGTGGTGCGCATGTCTTCAACCAATCTAACCCTACCTGTGTTGCAGTGCTGAGTTACGATTTTAGGGAGCTGGCAGCTGCTGCTCGTCGTTGCTCGGTGGTTCTCTCCGAGTCCTTCGGCTTCCTCCAACCGTAAAACTCACCGGTAATAACTTTAATTAATAAATAAATAAATAAAAATAAATAAACTACCAGAGTGCTAGGGTTTAAACAGCAGTAATGAAACAACCCCATGAACATTGTACTGCTAGTTTGCACGCATCGCTGCGTAGTGGCCTCTTGTTCTGTGTAATGAGGCATCGAGAGTCCTAACTTAACATTTTTTAACGGTTTCGGCCTCAAACATTCCTTTTGTCTGAAACGTGTGGCAACAACTGACGAAACATTGAAACAACGCCCAGTTTTAATCTTGCTGGTGATATTTAACCTTTGAACACGAAACAATTTCTGTCAATTTTTTTTACCAAATTCAAGTGCGGTTTCAGCGAATTCTGATCTCTAATTGGAAATTGCTCAACGAACTCCTTCCAAAGAGGGGTCATGAGCTATAATTTGGAGGGCAAAAATTGAAAAAACATATGCTTGAATTTGATAAAAGGTTAATCCTAGAGGACCCTGTTTTAAAGCATCCCCGGGAATGCTAAACACATCTTTCACTTGTTGGTGCTTGTATTTTAGTTGGTGATTCCATTGAAAAATTACGAGTAAACAGTTGAAGGGAGGTCCCCAAGGGAACCACGGGAAGTGGGCCAATGTTTATTTTCTGAGGTAATTAAAAAATTGTCATTGAATAAATAAAATAAATAACTTAACAAATAATAGATGAAGAGGGTAAAATTTGTTCGGTGCTGTGAGCTTTCCCGAAATGGTTTATCAAAGCGGCGGGTTATAATTAGGGAGAAAGCCGAATGACCCCCCCCCCCCCCCCCACACACACACACAGCCCACCCCCACCCCCTCCCCCAACCCCACCTGCAAGCCAGATCAGCTGCTGTATACAGAGACGGAATATGAAACTGGATAGTCATATGAGAGCTGACGGCCCATCAGTAGTCTTAATTTATTATAATTTATCATATTAATGTGGATTTTATTGCAGTCGCCACCACGCGCAGTTTCTTTATCTCGTTACTGTATTAACACGCGGGGGACTGTTATTGGGAAAGATGCCCGATAATGATAAAATTTCACGCGTCACGTCGTCTGCTTGTCGGGAATGGATTTCAGATTTTGTTCAAGAAAAATCTTGAATAACTAATTTTTTTCATTTTGTGTCTCAAAAACATAGGTTATGACCCCTAGTTTGAACGATCACGACGAGCTCGTTCCAACGAGGGGTCAGAACCTATGTTTTTGAGATAGAAAATGAAAAAATAATGAAAATTAATTGGCGATTTTTGAGAATAGCGCTGGTCGGTTTTGGCCGTTACGTTGTGTAAAGTGTTAAAATAGATTCGCGATGGTGTTGCAAGAAAAAACGGAATGTTCTACATTTTTCCATTGCCAATCCATGATTGAAAAACAGTGGGCCCTATATTGCTGCACAATAATTTGGATGAAAATCCTCAGCAAAAATGGGTTAACTACTATTGGGTTATTATATGCATTATGTTTCGGTGCTAGTTTTCAAGACATTTGAGTTATCTTCAGATAAGTTACACCACACCCTCATGGACCTGTCGTAAAGAGTTGTATTAGAACAGCAATGTTTTTTAGAGATGTTTACACCTGGAAGAACACGACAGTAATTGTATATGTAAATGCCTAAGTTTACCTACCTACTCAGATTTCACATAGATGCTGGTGAAATGAACACCTGACAAACAAGAAAGTATATATTTTCGGATGACAGAAGAAAAAAATAACAGATACCAACATTACTATATGGATTCAGTAGTAAGGGTAAGTAAATTATTGCCACTTTCTTGTTTGCAAATTGCACTTTAGACAGACCAGGCAACCCCATTCAGCACAATGTGCAAATTTGTAAAGCAGTTTCCTTCACTCTGGTTAAATTCTTGAGATTTATCCAGGCGCGGAGCCAGGATTCTATAACAGAGGATGCCTTAGCTAGTTTGGGGGGGGGGGGGGGGGTATTTAAAAGTCCGTTGTATGAGGTTTCGGGGGCCTCTCCTAGTCCTAACTAGGACCATCCGATCCTTGGCGTTCCTCCCACTACCGTATAAGGAAGTGGGAGTAGGGGCAACGTCCAAACGGGGCAGGGACGACGGAGGGGGCAAATACTGGGGGCAACGACTGGAGGGTCATAGTTATCCCCCCGAACATTATGGGACGCTATGTTCTGTGAAACTTGCATTGGACCAATGTTTAGAGGGGGGTGGGGGAGCGAAAAGTTTAGGGTCAGCCCCAATCCTTTCCACGCACCATTCCCGTAGCTACGCCACTGCTTTTATCCGATGCACCTATACAGGGGCGGACTCGTCCGAAAAAGTTATCTGGAAACTTGCCTGGAGGGTGCCACCTTCTGGTTATAGAACCTTTTGAATTAAAGGTCTCATCATATACAAGGGCGTCGTGAAGATGACCGATTTGGGGTGTGGGGGTATTTGTTGTTTTGGAATATTAGTCCCGAGTACAGATAAAAAGAACTAGAGACTTATTGAAAATTTATTTGTGGATAAATAAAACATAAATGCAGCTGTCGTGACGAAACTTCTTTTTTAATTTACAGTACCGTACTGGAAAATTGTTCGTGTTGGCTTAACCCTTTACCCAACATAACGACCAAAACCGGCCAGCGCTATTCACAAAAATCACCATTCAATTTTCATTATTTTTAGCTCAACTTTCGCGAAGCCAAATTTGAGCTTATACCATGGCCAGTAGTCCGTCTATCCGTCAACAATTCAATACGGCTCGGGCTAGAGACCGTATTTATGAGCCGATCTTTACGAAACTTCTTGGGTACCTTTGTTATGACTGTGGGACGAGAACGAGTGTGTTGGGGTCCGATCCGAAATTCAAGTTGTCCGCTGGCGGCCATTTTGTACAAACTTTGGTGCAATCAGATTTTTGCGCAGAACTTCCATATGAAAGCGCTGATTTGAATAATGTTTTGTCTGAATGTTTAGTACCATGGGATACATCACATATAATACGGGTTTTTTTCTCGTACTTAAATTATGCAAATTAGACTAACTTTGATGTATTTAGTGTTACTTTCAGCACTGAAAGTGCAAATGCCAATACGGCTCGGGCTAGAGGCCGTATTTATGAACCGATCTTTACGAAACTTCTTGGGTACCTTTGGTGTCACCGTGGGACGAGAACGAGTGTTTTTGGGTGTGGTCCGAAATTCAAGATGGCCGATGGCAGCCATTTTGTACAAAATTAGGTGCAATCAGATTTTTGCACAGAACTGCCATATGAAAGCGCTGAATTGAATAATTTTTTGTGTGAATGTTTAGTACCATGGGATACATCACATATAATACTGTTTTTTTTCTCGTGCAGAAATTATGCAAATTAGATGAACTTTGATTTTTTCAGTGCTACTTACGCACAGTAAGTACACATGTCAATACGGCTCGGGCTAGAGGCTGTATTTATCAACCGATATTCACGAAACTTCTTGGGTACCTCTGTTATCACCTTGGGACGAGAACTAGTGTTTCTGAGTGCGGTCCAAAATTCAAGATGGCTTCCAGTGGCCATTTTGTACCGAAATTAGGTCTAATCAGTTTTTTGTACACAACTTCTATACGGCTCAGGCTAGAGGCCGTATTTATGAACTGATCTTTACGAAACTTCTTGGGTACCTTTGTTATCACCGTGGGAGGAGAACGAGTGTTTTTGGGTGTGGTCCGAAATTCAAGATGGCCACCAGCAGCCATTTTGTACCAAAATGAGTGCAATCAGTCTTTTGTACAGAACTTCTGTATGAAAGTTCTGATTGGAATAAATTTTTGTATGAATGTTTAGTAACATGGAATACATTACATATAGTACGGGTCTTTTTCTCGTGCAGAAATTATGCCAATTAGGTGAATTTTGATTTATTTAGTGCTACTTATTCACTGTAAGTGCACATGTCAATACGGCTCGGGCTAGAGGCTGTATTTATCAACCGATCTACACGAAACTTCTTGGGTACCTTTGTTATCACCTTGGGACGAGAACGAGTGCTTTTGAGTGCGGTCCAAAATTCAAGATGGCTGCCAGTGGCCATTTTGTACCGAAATTAGGTCCAATCAGTTTTTTGTCATAACTTCTATACAGCTCGTATTTATGAACTGATCTTCACGAAACTTCTTGGGTACCTTTGTTTTCATCTTGGGACAGGAATGACTGTGTTTTGGGGTGCCTTTGTTATCACTGTGCTATAAGAACAAATATTTTGGGGTTCAGTCAGACCCACTCTGGGACTCAAAGATTTATTTTCTAGTTTAGCATCTGACTGTCACCCACCTTTACAATACTTTACCTATACATTTGTTACAGGCTACGGTCAGTATTTATGTACAGACCGTTACAATATTTTATATGTACCTTTGTTATCAGGTCATTACCTAGATGTTTGTCATTGCTGTGTCACATACTATACATGTACGTGTCTTGACAAGTTGAGCTGCAGTGTCAATGACACTTTCATTTCATTTTTGTGTCATCAAGTGTCGTCTGCTTTTCATGTTAGGTAAAGGGTTAAAACAACACTCATCAGGTACTACAGCTGTTAATTTGCATAGACAACTGTGTGTGTGACATACGTGTAAGTATTGGATCCAGTCTCCTAAAAAGTACATGGTTCTAGCAGGCACGAATACATATCTTAGACTTCAATGCAGATGAAAATGTCCCGACCACAAAAAATATTTTTGCAGGCGGGACATTTCGCGCGCCCCTAACCATGGTTCGGTCCGGTGTGAGAAGTTGTGAGATATCAAGCCAGAAAGACAAAAATATATTTGCATCTCAAATTAACTGAGGTTTTGACATTAATGTACAAATGTCCAGTGTAGAAATTATGAAAGAGATTGCTGAAATGGGTTTTTTGTGCTGCCACAACACTGTTCACGCTGGAACACATGGCAACCAACTTTACCATGGAATATACTCACACTGACCCATTATAGATCGTATTAATTATTTTTCATATGAGTGTTCCAGTTCCACTACAAATATTTGGTTGGTGGGCGCCGCCGGGTACAAGAAGCGAAGGCATCGGATAATTACCCAGCAACATATAATGGCCGAGTTAATCTCCGCGGGTCTGTACTTCATCCAGATTCATCTTGTTTTATTATTTTGACTGTGTGTGTTAATTTTCACTGATCTGTATTTTTAGAATAGGCCTGGAGTTAAACATGAGTTTCGATACCTTTCACTTCAACATCAGACCATCCCATCAGTCAGTGGCAGCTTCATGATCGACGAGAGTTGCTAATGACTTTGACTAACAATCACCGATAGAGGATTGAAGTGTGACTCCCGAAGAAATCGTGTAATTACTGTTACACAGTGGAACCCTGTTAATTGAATAGCCACTTTGCCAATGAAAATTATTCAATTAACAGGAGTATTCAATTAACAGGGATTGTGTCACTTTTCTGTATTCTAGAGATAAACTTAGTATTTATTCTATTATATCTTATTTGACAGAGCTCCATGAGCTCTGTCAAACAAGATATAATAGATTAAAGGCTTGTATTGGATGTACTGAGGTCAAATAGGTCTGTAAACAAAAGGAAAACTGGGGAGAGTCAGGGTAATTTCTCGATAGGCTACAAGATTGTTTATTCAATTAACAGGAGTTTACTCTATAACTTATATTCAATTAACAGGTCAAATTGGTACTGAAGATATGGTAAATGGTTTTGTGGTGGGAAATTACATTCAATTAACAGGGTTATTCAGTTAAGAGATATCCAATTAAGTGGGCTCCACTGTATTATCAACAAGAAATTATAGCAAAGCTATGCAAAAAAGGACGATGAAAAAAAATCCTGAGCTGCGAGTAACTACCTGATGATATTTTTTATATTTTAAAACTTTAATCTCAAATGGAAAGGATAATCTTTCAAGTCATGTTTACAGAGTGCTAGTTCAGGATTCAGGTTGGTAGTTTCCTGAATGCAGAGATTGCCTCCGATCCAAGATTATGCCACTATACACTGCTAAAACTGCATTTCTCAGAATTCCTGCTGTAAAATTTAGCCTTATAGATGAGAGTGAGACCATATCAAATGAGTAATGTTACTGTAGCTATTAGTAAATGACGCCTAAAATAAGCAAACAGTTAGAAAATGAGAACACACAAAGGTTAGAAAAAAAAAACAGAAATTAACATTTGACAATTCCACAGCTGGTCCTTTTTAAAAATCAAACCAAACGTTGAAAGAAATATTTATAAACTGCAGTGTTGTTGATTTGGAAACACGAGGAGAGTTGAAAACAACACTTCTAAAATGGCAAGAAGAGTTATTGCTCTCACTCTTCTCAATTAAGAGTAAAAATATTTTTCATAATCTTATTGATTAGGAATAGAATTTACCTTACACGAGTACTACAGTGACTGTAGAACTAGTCTATTTAAGAAATTCATCGACAATCCCTTTCTCCCTTTGTTGAATTATTGCTTTCACTTCTTTACAGTTACTGAATGCCCACATGGAGAGGTGACGAAATATGACGATGTCAGATGATTTTCGAAAAACATGTCTCAAAACAGTCACTAACATGCCGCCACATAAATTAGTTTGGGACAATATATCGCTCATTACTAGGGATGTCCGTTGGTTGCTAAGGTTACCATCTAACATCATTGCCGACTCCTTCGTTTAGATCCTTGGTGTTTTATAGGTACATATATTGAATTTAGTCAAAATTGTCCTAATAGATAGCCCATCGCTAGGGAGATCCAAAGTGTATAATGGGCCCATATATCAGACTTGGCCAGATAGGCCCAATAGACCACCCGTTGCTAGGGAGGCATTTTGGTTGCCAAGGAAACCAACGGACGTCATTGCCAACTCATTGGCTTAGGTGTCTAGTGCATTATGGGTTCAAATATCAATATATCAAACTTGGTCAAAATTCACCCCGTTTTCGACTCCATGGTTTAGATCCCTAGTGCATTGTGGGTCCATAGATTGAATTTGGTCAAAATTGACCCAATAAATCGCCCGTTGCTAGCGATGCATGTTGGTTGCTAGAGAAACAAACTGACATCATTACCGACTCCTTGGTTTGAATTCCTGATGCATTATGGCTCCACATATCAAATTTAGTCAAAATTGGCCCAGTAGGTCGCCCGTTGCTAGGGAGGCACGTTGATTGTTAGGGAAATCAACTGACACCATTTTCGATTCTTTGGTTTGGATCCCTAGTGCATTTGTCGAAATTGGCCCAGGAGGCCGCTCGTTGCTAGGGAGGCACGATGGTTGCTAGGGAAACAAACTTGCATAATTTAATTAATTTTCGACTCCTTGGTTTGAATTCCTAGTGCATTATAGGTTCATATATCAAATTTGGTCAAAACTTGCCCAATAGGGCGCCCGTTGCTAGGGAGGCACGTTGGTTGCTAGGGAAAAAAACTGACATCATTACCGACTTCTTGGTTAGAATCCCTGGTGCGTTAAGGGTCCACGTATCAAATTTAGTCAAAATTGGCCCAGTAGGTCGCCTGTTGCTAGGGAGGCACGTTGGTTGTTAGGGAAACCAACTGACACCATTTTCGATTCTTTTGTTTAGATCTCTAGTGCATTGTAGATCAATATATCAAATTTGGGCGAAATGGGCCCAAAAGGCCGCCCGTTGCTAGGGAGGCACGTTGGTTGCTAGGAAAACCAACTGACATAATTTTCGACTCCTTGGTTTGGATTCCTAGTGCATTATGGGTTCATATATCAAATTTGATCCAATTGGCCCAATAGGTCGCCCGTTGCTAGGGAGGCATGTTGGTTGCTAGGGAAACAAACTGACATCATTAACTCCTTGGATTGAATCTCGGATGCATTATGGGCCCACGAGTGAAATTTAGTCAAAATTGGCCCAGTAGTTCGCCCGTTGCTAGGGAGGCACATTGGTTGTTATGGAAACCAACGGACATCATTACCGACTCCTTAGTTTGGACCCCTGTTGCATTATGGGTCCATCTATCAATTTTGGTCAAAATCGTTCCAATAGAATGCCTGTTGCTAGGGGTGTTGTGTGTTGCTATGAACGTCACGTGATGTAGTAAATTGTAAATTAGTCTGACTCCCGATGTATTATGGGAGAATATTTCAGAAGCACCCCTCCAATGTTACTTCCCTTAACTGATGGTTCACTGACTTTACTCAATTGGTATCCGAATGTTCCTTTAAAAACAATTATAGCGCGCGCAAAAGCAGCCCGAAGGGCTGCTTTGAAGCAAGCCTAATAGACAACGTGTACGTGAAATTGGAAAAACCAAGGAATGCTATGCCATCCAATCTAAACCGGAAACCGGAAGTAAAAACATGGGGAACCCCAGCTCTCGTTTTCAGAAGCGAACAAATCGAATGACCCCCCCCCCCCCCCCCCCTAAAAAGCGAACGGTGTAATGCGAGATTTCTCCTTAGATCATTCCATGCAGACTGTGAATAATTTATTGAACATGCTTTTCAAAATTAAAGTTTTTCCAAACAAACTCAACTGTCGTTTGCTTTGCTGACTAAATGACAGAAATTGTCGAAAAGCTAAATGTTCCCATATATGCACATTGGATTTCATCGTCTGCTGGCTGGCTGTTGGGATCCCGCTGTTGTTTGATTCTGCGGAGTATTCTGTCACGTGATTTATCTGTTTTGCATTTGCAAAACGCTGTTCACTTCAAACCAACACTGCGTGTTATTGGAACAAAGTGAACCGAAAACAGACAGGTCAATGGTGTCGTCGCATGACTTCCCTAGCAACCACATCGCCCCTTAGCAACCGGCTAACTACTGGTCCGATTTTGACCAAATTCGGTATACGAACCCAAAATGCATTGGAAATGAAAACAGATATATCAATGTTGACGTCTCGTGACTTCCCTAGCAACTAGAGCGCGTCCTTAGCAACCGGCTAACTACTGGGCCGATTTGGACCAAATTCGGTATACGGATCCAGAATGCATGGCAAATGAAAACAGATAGATCAATGATGACGTCACGTGACTTCCCTTGCAACCAGAGCGCCCCCTTAGCAACGGACTAACTACTGGTCCGATTTTGACCAAATTCGGTATACGAACCCAAAATGCATTGCAAATAAAAACAGACATATCAATGTTGACGTCTCGTGACTTCCCTAGCAACCAGAGGGCGCCCTTAGCAACGGGCTAACTACTGGGCCGATTTGGACCAAATTCGGTATACGGACCCAGAATGCATTGCAAATGAAAACAGATAGATCAATGATGACGTCACTGACTTCCCTAGCAACCAGAGCGCCCTCTTAGCAACGGACTAACTGGTGGGCCGATTTTGACCAAATTCGGTATACGGACCCAAAATGCATTGCAAACGAAACAGACAGGTCAATGGTGTCGTCGCGTGACCTCCCTAGCAACCAGAGCGCCCCCTTAGCAACGGGCTAACTACTGGGCCGATTTGGACCAAATTCGGTACACGGACCCAGAATGCATTGCAAATGAAAACAGACAGATCAATGATGACCTCACATGACCTCCCTAGCAACCAGAGAGCCCCTTAGCAACGGGCCAACTACTGGGCCGACTTTGACCAAATTCGGTATACGGACCCAAAATGCATTGCAAATGAAAACAGACAGGTCAGTGTTGATGTCACGTGACTTCCCTAGCAACTAGAGCGCCCCTTAGGAACGGGCTAACTACTGGGCCGATTTTGACCAAATTCGGTATACGGACCCAAAATAATACGGACCAAAAATGCATTGCAAATAAAAACAGGCAGGTCAATGTTGACGTCATGTGACGTCCCTAGCAACCAGAGCTCCCCCTCAGCAACGGGCTAAATACTGGGCCGACTTTGACCAAATTCGGTATACGGACCCAAAATGCATTGCAAATGAAAACAGACAGGTCAATGTTGATGTCACGTGACTCCCCTAGCAACTAGAGCGCCCCTTAGGAACGGGCTAACTACTGGGACGATTTTGACCAAATTCGGTATACGGACCCAATATGCATTGCAAATAAAAACAGGCAGGTCAATGTTGATGTCACGTCTTTTTTCCTATTCCCTGACATGACCCAGAACCACAGGATTAGCTGTTTGGTTCATAATTACTCTCAGAATTATCTGTTGTAATGACTACAAACAATACCGGTACGTCGGTATTTATTTCAGTGAAATTAATGAAAATAGCTTATTGAAATTGGCACATAAAGCTCTAGGCCTGTTTAATTCAAACGACCAGTCTGTGCTGCCTTGTGTAGTTTGTGTGTCTGTTGGGCAAATCGCCCAGAAACCTGGTCCAAATCGTCCACAAACATGGTCCGAATCGTCCAATAGTCTGGTTTGAATCGGCCAGATATATGGTCAGAATCGTCCATAGATCTGGGACCGAAACGTCCTATATAAAAAGCTGGTCCGTATCATGAAACTACATTTGTGATACTCAGGCTTATCATTTTAAAGATGGTCTTTTCAGTAAAACTGCATTGGCATATTATCATCGTCCTTTTTTACACAGCACTGCTGTATTTTCTTGTTGTGGCTACTAACAGTTGGTAATAGTAACAATAAATAATACACGCTATTTGTGAAAAAATAAAAATGAACGCAGCAATTTCCGTAACTCCTCGGATAAATTCCGGAAAACAACGACGCCATAAATATATCTTCCAATCAAAACAATGATAAAATTATCTTTCAATCAGAGCATTGGAAAATAATATCTTCCAATCAAAACGCAGATAAAAGTAGTTATCTCGAAATTTGGTTGGTCCCATATTCTTTACCAGTAAATGTAGGCCTACAACATTTTAGGCCTAATGCATCACTTTCGCTCGCTTTTAGGTTTGCCTAAATTTCATATTAATATAAAGGACTCTCGAGTTCAGACGCCTCTGGCGTATGAACTCGTGCGCCTACGGCGCAATCGTCCTTTTAAAAAAAAACTGGAAACAGGAAGTCCGATTGCCCTGTGGAGTTCGTAAGTGCGTATCTGCAAGGATGAATAATCTTTTTAAAAGTTTTACTGAACAGCAATCGATGGGTTTGGGTGACGAGTGGGTTGAGGTGGTGAGGGGTCAGGAGGTTTTGTAAACAAATTCGCACACAGGGCCGGTGTGGTTAGGTTGTTGGTTGCAGAGGAGCCTCAGCCAGTACATTTTTCTGGAAGTTGTTTTTCTTCTGCATATCTAAATGGTAATTTTCTTCTTAAATTGCATATATATGAATGTATGTATGTTAGGATTCCAGATGTGTCTCAATGGGAGGAATTGTATATTTTTTTCTTTGTAGGCTGAACATCTATGAATACAATACTTAAATTTTTAATAAATAAATGTTGAAAATGTCAATACACTAATACGGAAAGTCTTAGACCAAGAATTCAGTACGAAAAAAAATCGATTATCTCTGTTGAAGTAATTTGTAACTGTTTTTATCTTCAGACAGGTCTCACGTGTATGAACTGAAATGTCCTCGAAAAGGTTCAATGTGTGCTCGAGTCGAGGGAAAACGTATGACGGAAAGATGCTCAATTTTGTGGTTCTTAAAATTGACCATTTTCATCTGTAAACTATTGATATCGCCGGCTGTTCCGACTGTTTTGGGTGTCAGTATTAATATTGTGTTGATTACACAGTTCCGAAAAGTTAAGTGCCCAATTTTCAACGAAACGGGCGTATTTCTGGTAAGTTTTACTTCCCGAACATCAAAATCTATGTGCTCACTTCGCCAATGTCACTTTTAGACAAACTGGCACGAATGTATCATATTTTTGTTGAAATATCATATATTTGATACTTTAGTGAGGTAGCTAACACACAGTCGTCATTTATAACAAACAAACAGTCGCACAATATAGGCGTACGGGTGCAACAAAATTTGTTTGTACGGGTCCAATTTAAAAGGTGTTTTTCTGTACGGGTTATCGAAGCACGAGCTTTTATTGACGTTTGCATATTTATTTGTTTATTTATTGGTGTTTAAGGTCACATACCTATATATAATGGCTAATCGACAGTTTTACGGGCAGAGGAAGCCGGAATACCCGGAGAGAACCACCGAGTATCGACGAGCAACTGTCAGCTCCTAAACATTCTAACCCCGATCAAGCACCGCTCAAGCAGAGTTACAACGGTTGAAGACATGTGCACTATCGGCGTGGAATACGCCGTAGTACACGGCGTCATCGTGCCCCCGTTTAGGCAACCGGGATAAAGTGTCTTGCCCAAGGACACAACGCGGGTCGTCCTGGACGGGGATCGAACTCGGCACCTCTAGCATAGAAGTCCAACAATCTACCACTGAGCCACCACGCTCCCATTGACGTTTGAATATACGCTATTCTGACCATCATAGGGCGATATGTGTTGCACATCGAGACCGTCAATTAACATTATTATAACGCTAACCATGGGATGTTTTCTGTGATGACAGGGACCGAAAGTGGGGGTACCATTCCAATTAGAATAAGTTACATAGTTTTTAGCCCACCCGAGTTTCACTCAGGATAACTACTGTAAAACCAATTTGTCCGTCGCCGTCCGTCGTCCGCCCGTATGCGTGAATATTCTTTGGTACTGGCTACAGTTGTGATCCGATTTTACAAACTTGGCATGTACGTTTGTGTAAACATGTAGACTGTTGCCAGTTCGCTACCAACACGACCGCTATGGCAGATATCTTGAATTGAGGGTGATTTTTTTTTTTAGGAATAGTCAGCAGTCCGTATTTTTGTTCCGATTTCCCTGAAACCTGACATGAAGGTTCACATGAACACGCAGATGAGAGCCTCCCCCTTTGGTTCAGATCTGCCATCCAATGTGGCCGCCTTGTTAGCCATCTTGGATTTTTGTAGAATTTTACCGTTTGGCATGGGCTGCAGAGTACATTTTTGATCCGATTTTCCCGAAACATGGTATGAAGTTTTATGTTAACATGTAGACGGGAGCCTCGCCTTTTGGTCTTGGTCCACCATCCAATATAACCGCCACGGCAACCATCTTAGACTTTCGTGACAATGTATCCACGTCAATGCCAATAGGTTATTTTGCAGATGGACGAATCGTTTGAAATAATGGGT
The DNA here is from genome assembly GCA_031216915.1 of Pictodentalium vernedei. Lineage (NCBI taxonomy): Eukaryota > Metazoa > Mollusca > Scaphopoda > Dentaliida > Dentaliidae > Pictodentalium > Pictodentalium vernedei. Next base: position 296,955,463 of record CM062294.1, read on the forward strand.
GGGGATTGTGTCCAAACACCTTACTACGCCTACAAAAACTGTGAATTTAACACCAAATTCAAGACTAGCCTTACAAAACAAACATCGACTTCTCAAACATGTGACAACACAGAGAGCAGAAGTATTTGTTTGTAGCAAGTGCCCAAAGATTTATAAGTCACGAAATGCCGCGCGGTTACACGAGAACTCTATTCATGACGCTACGTCCAGACGCAAATGCCAACATGTAACAAAGGATGCAACTTCACACCACACATTAATGGTCAAATTCGTTGTCACAATAGCAGCAACCAAACCTGTCTCCATACGTTGTTACTTCCTGCCTCAAGCTCCCTGAAAATGTGAATAATAGTAGTATATAAATATGTGAGTTGACTGAATAACATACATTATTTCCAAACGAAACAAAATACTGCGTTTTGATTGGCTGAGAGGTACTGTGTAACTTGCAATCCACAGTGGCTGTTTTACACCGTTGTTAACCAGGGTGTAAAAAGAAGAATGCACAATAGCAGGCTATATAGCTAAAAATACCCATTTTTAATTATTAATTCATACCTTCTGCTCGGTTATGTTAGAACAAAAATAAAAATACAGGAGATGTAATATTTATGTGCAATAAAATATTACAGATATGGATATCATTAGAACTGGCTCATTGAACCAGTTCCAATGACATCAATATTTTTCTGGTTACTTACAAAGTACACATTTTCTGTCAGTTTTTGCCCACAATGTAGGTTAAAGTATTAAGTATAAAAAAATTCTTGGAAATAAATCCGTTTTCCTTGTGTTTTTCCAGGGTGTTTGGGAGTTGAAACCGGTCTTCGCCTCAGGGTATATGAGTTCCCAAACAGGTGTAAATTTCCATACACCCTGGAAAATACAAGGATAACCAATATTGTGCCATTGAATACCCATAACATCCCCCAGCACAAACGTTCCAAGCAACATGGGCAAGGGGAGGCAATGATTTTATTTTGTTATATTGTTGTAAAGCCCCGACCACACTCGACATTTTCCAAGAGAACAACAAAATAGTATCTGTGAACAATCTTCCGTATTAAATTAAAATATCTATGGCAACTTGGGGCAAGGGGTGAGAATAAATTTGTTTCCATTACAGAAAACAAATGCTGCTTAAAAGGGAGAATACTGACACTTTGATAAGGAATAAACGTCCATGACTACGAGCAATATTTTGTAGAGATGGTGTGTACCTGCATTCGCCTGTTGAGTCCATTAAGAAGCCAACTGCAATGCTAAAGCATTGCAGTTGGCTTCTTTCTGTTCTAGGGGCTATTTGATCTACATGTATGATGCACATCGCAGAGAACAAATGTTTCATGTAGGCATGCGTGTCAAATACGTCAAGTGTTATTCAAATGGAAAGAATATGTACACTTATATAGGTAACAACCTTCATGGAAGTATAAGCAGCACCTGACATAGATGACAGGCCACCTGCAGTCTATATTTTTCTCTGATTACAGGCCACTGAGAACAAATGTTGAATGCAGGTTTACGTGTCATATATATTATGCCAAGTATTATTCAAGGGGAAAGAATGTTTACACTTCGATATCAACCTTCATGGGGCTACAGGCAATATCTCTAATATACGCCCTATGTATCTAGAGTCAATATTGTCTCTCGGGTCACGCATCACAGATAAGAAATTTTGGTTAAAGGTTAACACCAATGATATTAATGTCTTACTTGCATTTGTGAGCACAGAGAGGGCTTTCCTGTGGACGGTCGGAGAGGGGAGGGAGGTAGAGATGATGGACGGCCGGGCGGACGGATGGATCGATCGATGGATCGGTTGATAGCTCAATGGGTGATTTTATTGGCAGATGGGCAAGCAGACTGCCAAATCAATGTGAAGGGAACGTTCGACTAAATATATGGCTTTTAGACCAACCTCACTGTTCAAATTTATCAATATAGTTGTATAGATATTTCAGTTTATACAAATTTTACTGACCAACTTTATAATAATGCTTCACTGTTCAAATTTATGAGTTTTGGGGAATGGTCATTTCAATCTAATCTTTATAAATTTATTTCATTTGAAATAAATACTGTTTAAACAGAACTGGTTCCATCACAGGGAACAGATTAGAACCAGTTTTAGTTCTAAACAGAACCTATATTTTTTGCAGTGTACATACAAAAACACTTTTTAAGTTGCACCCGTACCAACAAATTTTTTTGAAACCGTACAGAATTCAAACAGGGTCATGGCTTTCGTTTGCCTATTATGCAACTGTTTATTTGTTATAAATGACGCCTGTGTATTAGTTATCTCACTAAAGTATCTAATATATGATATCTCAACAAAAATATGATGAATTCGTGCCAGTTTCTCTAAAAACGAGAACATAGATTTTGATGTTTGGGAAGAAAAAATGTACCAGAAAACGCCCGTTTCGTCGAAAATCGGACACTTTACTTTTCGAAACTGTGCCAATAGACAAAATAAATATTATGACTGACGCTGAAATCAGTCGGAATAGCCGGCGGTATCAATAGTTTACCGATGAAAACTGTCAATTTTAAGAATCACGAAATTAAGCAACTTACCTAAACAACACTAAAGTAACATGCATTCTCCAATAAATAAATTAATTATCTGTCGCTTTATTCAGTAGGAATGTGGGATATGTTATGTTTTTTGTGAAGTGCTACGAACTTCATACAAAACTTAACAACCCACATTCATACTCAGATAAAGCGACATATAATTAATTTCAATTGTTATAATTTAATTCAAAGTGTTTGCTTTCATTATAATGTACTCTTAGCGGCCAAGGTCTGCGCCATTTATGTTGTTGTAGTCATATCAACGTTTGTGCACACGTCTGTTTTATTATTTTCAATGCACGTGGTCTCGAATACTTAAGAGAAAAACAAACAATGAGAGCATCACGCGTGAATACCAACTGACAGCCCACTTTCAGCAGTTACAGTTTAGCTGCATCGCTAGACACGCCCACAATTTTTCATTTGACAAATGGAACAAAGCAAAAATATTCATACCACAGGATAATTATTCATCGAGTTAGGAAAAAACACAACACAATCATATACAAGCAGAACGGATATCATTAAAGAAAATTAAATTATATCTATTTGAACACAATTTCATTTACTACTGACTGAATATAAAACACGAATAAGGACTATGAATACTTCAGTATGGTTCTCTCACTTAAAATCTCTGAAAGGGGCGTATAACATACTACTGATTAATTTTAGTTCTCTTATTTTAGTCACGCAAAAAGTTTCACACCAGAGTCGATAGTTCGAATATTGCTGTATATCGCATCTGCATACTGTTTGGAAAACGAGCTTGTTCAGCACACAGAAACAATGAAGCAGGTGTCACAAGAACTCATTCATTTTAGCGTTGTGTGTACATATAAGGCACAACAAAGTAGATCTTCTGAAGCATTGCAAAAGCCTTGTTGCACTCAAGGGACAAATTTAACAAGTCGAAGTGCTCATAAATTATTATTATTATTATTTATTATTATTGATTATAAAAACCCCCTGTTATTATGCGTTTGAAACTAGATAAAACTAGGCCCAATGAATTTAATCCAAAGGTCTGTTACGTGAATGACATTTCATTAAATAGAACTTGTTATTTTCTTCAGCCCTCCTTCGGATATAAAAAAGGGTTTCGACTATTTCCTATAGATAATATTGTATTGGATCAAAGCTGTCAACTTACAAGCAACCACACCGCTCCTTTTTTAGGCGCGAGGACAGGGCCCGCGAATATCAAATTTCGGGTAGAATCGAACCCAAAATCGAATCCAGCAGAGGATTTTTAACTCGAATCGAATGTCACGGTTCCTTAAAGTGTAAGTATTGTACCTTATTGCAAGCATAAATATAACCAATCTTCACTTAAGTAGTTTATTACACGCCTGTTCTATGAAATCCCCATCTCCAGCAACGCTAAACTAAGCGGAAAATGAAAATCTGTTCCGCACATATGTACCGAACGAGGGAGCACGGTGGATCAGTGGTAGACTGTTGGACCTCTATGCAAGAGATCCCGAGTTCGATCCCCGTCCGGGACGACCCGCGTTGTGTCCTTGGGCAAGGCACTTTATCCCGGTTGCCTACACGGGGGAACGATGACGCCGTGTACTAAGGCGTACTGCACATCGATGGTGCACACGTCTTCAACCTCTGTAACCCTGCTTGGGCGGAGCTTGAACAGAGTTAGAATGTTGAGGAGCTGACAGTTGCTCGTCGATTGCTCGGTGGTTCTCTCCGAGTACTCCGGCTTCCTCCACCTATAAAACTGTCACGGTCACGATTAACCATTGTGCACAAGTATGTGACCTTAAACACCAATAAATAATGATAATAATGTGCCGAACGAAAATCGTTGAAGAGACGATTGATCACCTGAAACTGAACCGCTTGCGAAATAACTAAATAAAATGTCTAAAATTGAAGGATATGGCGAGTTTAATGTGTACGAAAATAGTGAAGAAGAAATAGAGTCGATATATGAAGGGGATAATGAATATCCGGAAGAAGAAGAGTATGAGTACGCAAATTTGGTTTGCGATAAAATGTGTTCGAAGACCCGGTGATAGAAGAATCGTTCAAGATGAGTCACATGGTTTGTTTTTCAGAACACATCAGAACACCTCAACGATTGGACAATTTCCGAATCAACCCGACTTGAATCGAACCGAATCATTGGGACGATTTCGAATCGAATTGAATTTCGAAGCTTCGCTGGGCCCAACGACAGGAAGATGTAAATTGTGGATCATTGAAAAAAAGTTGTGTGACATAGTTTCACGTAGTAGTCGTGGCACAACTTTTTATTTAATTAACACATACAGTGCCAGTATTCAAATTGGTCATGTACTCGAACTGGGTACAACAAACCTCTATTTATATGACCGACTGTGTTCGTGATACAAGTACACGCATCAGTTGCGTAGCTAGGATTTTCTATTGGGGGGGGGGGGGGGGGGGGGGTAATTTTTTTAGGGGTGCCAGATCGATATATGCCACAGGCATATCCGAAGGCCACTGGCCAGAGGAGGGGGTAGGTATCCCCCCGAACCCACACAAATGGGAGGCCCATACCAACCCCACATCAGGTCTACGGTATCCCCCTCGCATTGGTGTGGGTTGGGTAGGGCTCCCTCGAGAAAATTTTGAAAATTTAATACCCTGAGAGGGAATCTGGGATCTCTGGTGCTTTAATTTTCCCATTTTGAGGGGGTGGGGACACTGTAATTTTTAGGGGGGCCATGCCCCCTTGGCTACACCACTGGCACGTATTAAATCTAATCTTTGAAGAAAGTGCACGATTACTAGCAACAGAGAATTATATCTTAGCCTCTAATGCTGACGAAAATGTACCGACTGGGGTGGGGTGGGGTGGGGGTGTCGTAAACGGGTTAACACCACCCCCTCCCAGCCAAGTCATGAGAAGTAGTATATTTAATCTTGATATTTAAGGCAATTACGTAGCATTGTATCCGCGCCTGGTAAGATCATTTCCGTTCACAAAACTGCAGCCACTCGTGATCTTTGTTTTCATTGACTTGTAACCTGTCTCGAATTGAAAACTATTCTTTTTATTTAGAATAGAATTTCCTTTCGTGAAAAACTTGAATGAATTTCAAGTTGTCAGTCGTGAGATTTTAGAAAACCTAGGTCAGGGCGTGGTCTCGATTAAGACTGACACCAAATTCGTCAGCAGGCATACATGTATAGAAGGGTTTAATGCAATCCCTTTAACGGACCGAATTTCCGAATGAAAAGTAGGCAGAAAATGTCCAATTGAACTGAGTATGTTTTCACTGACCACCATCCATAGTAATCCAATCCAATCAGTGTTCATTAAAGTCAAAGTCAAAGACATATTATATAATTATTTATTACATGTGTCTTTCTTTCTCATAATTGCCCATTATCGAGCCCGGCTGGTATGACTTCAAACTCGGCTGATATGACGCCGATCTCGGTTGATTGGAACCATGCACGAGTTGTCTCCCATGATGCGTTACTTGGCATAACCTTTTTGTTCACCATTATTCGTCGAAAGCAATCAGTTAGTAAAATTGGCATTATCGGGCAAAGGGAGTATTATTTATGGCGAGGAATTAATGGTGGTAATAAGTATGAATTAGGTAGATGAAGAAAAGAAAGAAGAGAAGTGCTGAACAGAAAATTCACCGCAAACTAAAATTCAGAGTCGTAAGCGGGGATTCATCGAAGTTTGAGAAGAGGTAGTTTAGCCAGCCGAACGTCGCGGCTTCCCCAGTGGGGAAGACGAGACGTTCGGATGGCTGAACTAGTCTAGTCCAGGAGAAGAGAAATCTTCGGACTTCGTGAAAAGAATGAGAAACGATAACACTGTCAGAAAACTGTAACAGATCTGAGAATTTTTGTAATTCTTTGTTTTGGTTGAATTAATAAAGATAAACTTCACACCTCCGATCTCAGGCTGATATGAAGTTACCTCGGGCTGATATCCTGGCCGCTATCAACCTAACCAAGTAATAACCTCTAATTATAACTAGGTACCAAACTGCGATAAAACGGAAGCGCGGTGGCTCAGTGGTAGACTGTTCGATCCTCGTCCGGGACGACCCGCGTTGTGTCCTTGGGCAAGGCACTTTATCCCCGTTGCCTACATGGGGGCACGATGACGCCGTGTACTAAGGCATACTGCACGACGATGGTGCACATGTCTTCAACCGCTACAACCCTGCTTGACCGGAGCTTGAACAGAGTTAGAATGTATGTATGTGACCTTAAACACCAATAAATAAATAAATAACTGTAATAAAATATGTTTACACACCGTTTCGTCTAGAGCAAGTCGCTAGGGCTGTCTGTTTTAATCCTTTGATCTCTAGGGATCGCCTTTTCGGCCCAAGAACATGGTACGTCATAGTTTCATTACTCAGAATGGCTGCTAAATGAATGTGTGGGGTAAACCAATCAATATTTTCAACGTGCAGCCCGAAGGCTGCACGTTGAAAATATTAATTGGTCTACCCCCAAATAATGAGTGTGGAATCTTCCGATTGCTGCCATTGACCTGATATGGAATATACCACCAAGGTTTAAAGAGTAACTACAGTATGATCACTCAACTGAAAGCACATTTTAGAGACCCTTTAACCTCCGAGTGATCATTTTAGAGACCCTAAAAAGGGTCTCAGAGACCATTTTAGGGTAAAATGGTCTCTAAAATGATCACTCGGGGGTTAAAGGGTCTCTAAAATGTGCTTTCAATTGAGTGATCATACTGTAGGGCACAGAGATCATATTGTATGGCAAAGTGATCATATTGTGCTTTAAAACCGACGAAAACCGATGAAAACACTTGGTAAAACCGATGAAAACTAATGAAAAACGATGTTCACATGAGTAAAACCGATGAAAACCGATGTGCACATGAGTAAAAACCGATGTGCACATGAGTAAAACCGATGAAAACCGATGTGCACATGAGTAAAAACCGATGTGCACATGAGTAAACCGATGTGCACGTGAGTAAAACCGATGAAAACCGATGAAAACCGATGTGCACTTGAGTAAACCGATGAAAACCGATGAAAACCGATGTGCACATGAGTAAAAAAACGATGTGCACATGAGTAAACCGATGTGCACATGGGTAAAACCGATGAAAACCGATGTGCACGTGAGTAAAAACCGATGTGCACACGAGTAAACCGATGTGTACATGGGTAAAACTGATGAAAACCGATGAAAACCGATGTGCCCATATGTAAAACTGATGTATACATGCGCGTATTTGGGGATACTCTCCACTGTTTTATAAATCGTGATGTCCCCCCAATTCTCATTTGTTCTCAGAGCGTTCAAAGAGAGACGACATGCCGAGCCACAACTGTAAATTTTGTAGGAAAGCATTCTCAAGAACCTTCACACGCAAAAGACACGAAGCTGGTTACTGCCTCAAGAGGTTTGGGATGACGGGTGAAGGCATTCAGACAAACGAGAGCACATACTGGTAGTCAAATGAAGCGTATAACTCGTCTGATTCTAACGAGAGCACATATTCAGAGTCAGACGATAGTGATACAACCACTGAAAGTGAATATTCAGAGGAGGAGGAAGATGGCGAAACGAGCGTAATAGACACTTTAATCATAAGCGCATAACGATTAATACAGCTGAATTTCAGAGACTGAAAGTGTCGTGCGTAGAAAATGGCCTGCCGAGACACAAGGCCACCAAAGCGACCGAGGAAGCTCTTAGAGACAGCTTGAGAGCTTCCCTTTGTAAGAAATTATTTAAGGCCATGAGTCGAGTAAGCACTTCAGACAACATCCGGTCTATGGAAAAATTAGAAAAACTGCTCAGCGACTTCGAGATGAGGAAGATTACGGAATGAACGAAGCTGAAAAATTCGCAATTGAGAAAAGAAAATACCTTTTGGATCCGTTATTAAGAAAATACACGTTTTTGGATGTCCAGACAGCTTCAGATGATAACTAGAGAAAGTCCAGAAAAAACAAAAAAATTGACCACGAGTCAGTTACTGAACATTTAATTATATGTTTTTGTATGATTACCAGTGTAAAATTATTGTAAAAAAAATACAAAATATTGTTGTAAAAAATTACTTATGGTGCAGTTGTAAAATCACTTTTAAAACTGATTAAAACTCCATTTTTAACTGCTTGTAAAACCATTTAACTACTTTGTATAAAACTGATTTTATGTGAAAATAAAAACTGAATAGACAGACAAATTTAGAGTTGTTCATTCTCTTGTGTAACTCTATACCCAACAGAAGAAAACTGATTACGTGTTTGTATAACAGATTAATACTCTGTTCTTCTTGCCCAGATACGATCTCGACAATTACAACATTTGATAAAGCCAAGTCAGGGTAACTTTGTCAATAAAGGTTACACGAATGAAGATAAACCTCCAGACACAGTTCATTTACAACGCAATCGTAAGAGGATTAACTCGAGACCCTTTATGATTGTTGATAACGTTACCAGATGCATACATACATAGATGTATTTGAAAGCATCCACATTCTGTGTTAGATGAGGGAAGCCCTGTTTTAAAATAAACTTCAATTTTAATTAAAGTTTATGTAATCTAATACTTTGTTTGTGGCATGAAAAGTACTGATTGGTCCCCAAAAACATATTAAAAAACTAAGAGCACAAAGCGTCCATGCCTTTTGAGGCGAACACTACCCCCTCCCCGTACCCAAGCCCCCATCAGCGACCGCTATGTTCCCAAATCAGTGAACGCAATGTTGTATTTTTTTTACGTGAGTGCATCTCTAAAAGATGTGTGGGCCGCCATCTTGTTGACGTCATGCTTATCATGGGCACCATCCTTAATGCGCATGCCCAATATGGGCACAGCCACCTTGTTGATGTCATGCGCATTAATGACGCCGCCATCTTGGGCTGTACAGGGAGCCCTCCCACTTCGCGTATTATGGTAGACGCGTCATGGGGGAAGCCGCCATCTTGTCATCCGCCATCTTAGACCGCCATCTTGGGTCCCAATAGGCTTTGGGTACAGGGAGGGGGAGCCCTCCCACTGTGTGTATTATGGTAGCCACGTCATGAGGGAAGACGCCATCTTGTCATCTGCCATCTTGGGCCGCCATCTTGGGTTCCAATAGGCTTTGGGTACAGGGAGGGGGATCCCTCCCACTTTATGTATTATGGTAGCCACATCATGGGGGAAGACGCCATCTTGTCATCCGCCATCTTGGGTCCCAATGGGCTTTGGGTACAGGGAGGGGAATCCCCCCCCACTGTGTTTATTATGGTAGCCACGTCATGGGGGAAGCCGCCATCTTGTCATCCACCATCTTGTCATCCGCCATCTTGGGCCGCCATCTTGGGTCCCAATAGGCTTTGGACATGGGGAGGGGCGCCTAACAGGTTTTAGGCACGAAGGAGGGACTAACTGGGTTTGGGCGCAGGTAGGGTGCCTAAGGGGCTTTGGGCGCAGGGAGGGGGGGCTAACGAGCTTGGGCACAGGGAGGAGTGAGGGGAGCCTAAAAAGGGCCTGGGCGGTTTGGGCGCGGGGTCCGGGGTCCGGGTAAACCAGCATGGTTGGGCCATCTCCTACTACTCACATCACACCAAATAGTGAATGTGAAACAGTTATCTCAAAGTATCGACCAAAATGCTTAAAACAGACAGTATGTATAAATTTCGTCAATTTAGCATTGCTCTAATGATTTCCATGGGGGGGGGGGGGGGGGGGGTGTGTAGCGGGGAATGGGCACGTGTGAATATGGACACGACAGTTTTCGACTTATTTTACAGAAATATTTTGTATCTACCGTGCTGCTTAAGAAAATTTAAACATGTGGTTATAAAAAACTTGTCAATATTTTGACCTTGTCGTGGCGGTGAATGTATGTGGGAAATTACTCATAGTAGTAAGGGTGGAGTGAGTCACGATAGTGAACTAGATTTTTTTAAAACGTTAATTTCATGTTTTTCACTCTACTTCGTGCTATTTAAGCTTGAAAGTTATTACATACGACATAAGATAGTCACTACAACTCTCCAGAGCCATCAACAACTTTACAAAATCTTTATTAGTACAGATTCTCTGCCCCAGCAGCCCTCGGGTACATCTTAGCCAGACAAATTCTGTGACAGTAATGTCATGTATCATCATGAATGAGGCGACATGAGTAACTGAGACTGTAACAGTGTGTGTGATCTCATGTTTTTGGCTGATCAAATAAAACACTGGAAATTATATTCCACCATATTTTTTCAAATCCATCTTTTGAATCGAACGAAGCTGAGTAACAGCTGATTTAGTTCAGTGGCAGCTCAGCTGATATGAACAACGGCCTGAGGAAGTTGAGGGCTGTTAATATGACCAAAGGCCCTTGATCATCTCTGTAAGGCCACCTTATGATACGTTGTAAACTCCCGGTCGTAACTAATACCCATATCGAGTGTCTTTTATGCCCCTTCCCTCTTTCTCTCGGAAGCTTTATTTTTTTTTAATTATAACATACATAACAAGGCCCGTAACTATCGAAAGATATTGGGGGGGGGGGGGGGGGTGGGGGGTGGGGTGGGGGTTGGTATCATCATTGTGCCCTACCGTCAGGGCATATTGCCCTGCATATATATTACCTTTTCAAGTGCTTTCAACAGTACATATCATATGATATGATATCAGGTGCCCTGTAGGACAGGGCACTCCACACAGGAAGATAAATGAATATATTCTAAATAGAACTGTTGAATTTACAAGGACACCCCTGGCCTCCTTTTGCACGAGCAGCAGGGCACATGAACTGAGAGGTAAGTTGTACAAGACCATGATATATCAGGTGGCCAGCGTGCCCTCGCTGTTCAGCTCTATTCTGTTAGGCATGGTAACATTCTGGCAAATAATTCCTTAGCAGGGCATTAGCTTCGTGGGCGGCAGACCGTGGTAACCGGGTAACCTGAGAAAGTTTCAGAGTTTAATTTTCAGTTATATGTTTCGTTTTTGTTTTCTCATTTGATTTTATTATAAAAATAACTGCGGGGAAATTTTTTTTGATGCCCTCTGATATTGCTTGGACGGCATGCAGCTTGATGGACACACTCCGCTCTAGAACAGAAATTGGCCATAAATGAAAAATGTTGGGCAAGAGAAAAAGGATAGGTTTGAAAAAAAATTATTGTCCACTGCAGGGACGTGACAACCGTCACTTATTCCAAGTTCCTTATTCGACATTCGTTATCAACCGATTTTATCGGTTGATAACGAATGTCGAATAGGGAACTGGGAATAGGTAACGGCTGTCATATCAGTGTCTGCTGCCTGGATGACACTCGGAGTCTCTTGTCCAACGTGTTATAATCTTATAAAAAAGAAGCAGCAATAAAACTACGGCAGAAATGAAAATTGAGTTTAAATATTTTACAGTCGTTAATAAAACGATAAATCATCCATAAAACTAAAGCGTACTATACTATACTTTTCTAATGATTTCAATAACTTAAGTGATATCGCCTGTACATTTATTTATGTTGACAGGACATAATTACGACGCGAATTTTGCGCGACAGCAGTTAGGACGCGTCTCGTCCGAATGAGAAGACGGTGTAAATAAGTGAACTGGTATTTGGGAGAAAAATATCAGGTCGTTTTCAATGGGTGTGACAATGCTCGAACTTTGGTGTTATTAATCTTCGTACAATCGTGACACAAACCCTGCTATTCTATACACCTGCAGAAAAGTATTCTCTAGTTACTGCTATCAACGCAATGGGACCGAAGATTAAAAAGGAAAAACGACCGAAAAGGGTAGGTGACGTTTTCTTATGCACTGATTATTTTATTATCAGTTCTGATACGAATACGGTAGCAGACTTCCAGGAACCAGTGGTGCCTGCTGTCAACTCTATGAGTTGATTACATATGTTTATGTGTTCTATAGCTCCCATCCATCATTTTGATGTATAATTTGTGTATATTTAATGTGAATTTCAGGTAGGAATTTCGAAGTAAACAAATTTCTCTTACTTATATTGTACTTTAAAATTAATTTGTTCGCGAAAGACATATCCTTTACCTGCCGCGACTGGAAGCAAGGACGCCGGGACCAGGGGTCAAGGCTAGAAGTGCTCAAGTGGAAAAAACTTTATTTTCCGAGACCCGGAACTGAGAAACGCTCGAGTATTCGTTTATAACGCACTTGAAATGTTCAGTGCAAATGGAGGGGGTGGGGTGGGGTGGAGTGTCAGGTATAATGACTGAGGCTGGTAGGTAATCACCGAGGTGAGTTCTAAAGCTTTATATATATATACTGTCTACTGAGTCGAACAAAGTGCCATCTGCAATGCTTTAGCATTGCAAATGGCACCTTGTTCAACTCAAAAGACATAAACAATGTTAATACTATTGAGTGTCACATTACGATTTGTGATACAATGTAAACTCACTGGCCTTAACTCATACTCAGAGTCGAGTGTCCTTTTCGATACGCCTGCTCTACTTGCCCTCGGACGCTTCCGGCGTCCTTGGCTGGAAGACTTGCGGACAAATTTCCTAAGTAAACATTTTCATTGTTTGCTTATAAAGAAAAGTTTATGACACGCTCACCGGACGATCACGTTCCACTGAGGGGTCGTAAACTTTCCCTTGGAGGAAAAAACAAAAAAAAAGTGATAAAACGTGCATGGTCATTTTCATTTTATTCATTTATTTACTGGGGTTTAACGACACTTTCGACACCCAGTGTCACCTCGTGTCGGACAGATTTACAGGTGGAGGAAGCCGGAGTGCCCGGAGAGAACCACCGAGCAACGGCGAGCAACGGTCAGACTCCCTAACGTACACACACCACACAAGCAGGGGTTAGAATTGGTTGAAGACAAGTGCACCATCGACGTGCAGTACGCCTTAGTACACAGCGCCACCGTGCCCCCACGTGGGCAGTTGGGATTAAGTGTCTTGCCCAAGGACACACTACGGTTGCCGCAGGTGGGAATCGAACCGAGGACCTCTCGGCTTGCAGCCAACATCTCTACCTACTGAGCCATCGCACCCCTGGTCACTTTAATGGCAGTTACGAAGGGTAAAGGGTTAAAAAAAGCCCTTGGGTAAGCGTAGATTGGAGAAAGATAAAGGAGAAGTTGGGCCCCTGGAATGCACGATTGAGGTTGATATTGCAGAAACTGTGGAGATAGTTTAAATAAGCTGTAGCACAGACAATCGAAAAATAGTGATTTTCCGGGCTGTGAACCATCCATCCACACTGGCCCTGTGTCTGGAATTTTTTGGTAGATCCCCAAAACCTCTCCTCCCCCCCCCTCCCCCCCCCCCCCCCCCAGGCTACACGGCTGTAAATATAAAATAATCTCATCGCCAGTTCTTGTTGATCTTGTCATTTTATCACTGGAGGGCACATTCTTCAACTTAAACAATTGTGCACACTGTGTTGAAAGGATAAAATTGCTGTTTCATAAGAAACCAATGTCGCGTGGAACAGCTCGACATTTTAAATGGACGAATGAAGGAGTAATCCTTTGAATGTGACAGAAAATATATCTTTGTACGCATTTCTTGCGCAAAACTATTCGCACTTACAAAATGTTACGTTTCGTTGTGTGAACAGCATTTTCTTATTTCTATCACGCCCTCAATCTCAACATTGCATAAGATCTGCTCTTTTAAATACATGTGTCGTGTCGCATTAACAATCTGACATGGTTAACTGGGGGCCGAGAATGATTAATAAGTAAATAGTTTTCTGAGGATTTCAAAAGTAGGTTATAACTTGTATTTGAGAGTATTCAAGTTTCCAACACATAGTTTGTTTCATATATATGTACGCACACAGTGAATTTTAATTCAGACCCATTGTGTACTCGTTCAATGAAAAATATCAAATTTACACATTGTATTAAGTACCGCTTTAACAAGAAAAGTTTTGTGCCAACCTTCTTCCAGGATTGCGGCATCAGAGGGGCGGGAGGGGGCTACCCCCTTGACTCGAGGCAACGGGACAAGGAGGACAATGTGTGCTCATTTTCGTCAGAAGTGCACTAGTGGAAAAATACTTTACTTTCCGAGAACTGTGACTGAGAAACTTTCCAGTTTTCGTTTCTAACGAATTTAAGTGTGTCGATGCCAATGGGGGTTGGGATTTGACAGATATAATAGCGGGTGCTGGTCGATAATCACCAGACAAAAGCCCTATACAATCGGCGGGGTGATTTCTAAAGCTTTATATCGTCTCTGGAGTGGAATAAGATTGCCAACTGCAATGATTCAGCATTGCAGATGGCACATTGTTCCTCTCAAGGGTCGATATACTTATGTGTCAATACTACTGAGTACAATTTACGATACGTTGTAGACTCCTGGTCTTAACTCATACTAAGGGAGCGAGGTGGCTCAGTGGTAGACTGTTGGACTTCAATGCTAGAGGTTCCGAGTTCGATCCCCGTCCGGGACGATCCGCGTTGTGTCCTTGGGCAAGGCACTTTATCCCGGTTGCCTACATGGAGGCACGATGGCGCCGCGTACTAAGGCGTACTGCACGTCGATGGTGCACATTCCTTCAACCGCTGTGACCCTGCTTGAGCGGAGCTTGAACAGAGTTAGAATGTAGAGGAGCTGACAGTTGCGCGTCGATGCTCGGTAGTTCTCTCCGGGTACTCCGGCTTCATCCACCCGTAAAACTGTCACGGTCACGATTAGCCAATGTGCATAAGTATGTGACCTTAAACACCAATAAATAAATAAATAAATAAATAAATAACTCACACTAAGAGAGAGTGCATGTACGCATTGTCCAGTAACAAGGCAAATCGATTAATTAATTAATTATTTAATTAATTTATTTATATATTTATTTATTTGTTTATTTACTTAGTTATTGGGGGTTAAACGACACTTTCGACAGCCAGGGTCACCTCATCTTAGACAGTTTTACGGATGGAGAAAGCCGGAGTACCCGGAGAGAGCCACCGAGCAACGGCGAGCAACTGTCAGACTCCCCAACGTACTAACTCCGCACAAGCAGGGTTAGTATTGGTTAAAGACAGGTGAACCATCGACGTGCAGTACGCCTTAGTACACAGCACCACCGTGTCCCCACATGGACAATTGGGATTAAGTGCCTTACCCAAGGACACAACGCAGTTACCTCTGGTGGGGATCGAACCGTGGACCTTTGGGTTTGAATTACAATGCCGTAATCTCTGAGCCATCGCACTACCAAGGCAAATCTATGCAGGCTGAGTAATTTCGCGTCAAGGATAACAATGATGCACATCCACAAGGATGAAACTTTCAAATCGTGGGAACAGCACTTCAGTGTAAGGCCCAAATAGGTGCTTCTAGTTAGAGCTGAAACGGTTAAGGGGTTTTCTTGATCGATTAATCACGTGGATTAACCTTGGTTAACCGATTAATCACTTGTCCAAATAGATATCCGAATAACTGCCATACGTTGATGATTTACAGCATGAACCCTCCACCCAAAGTAAAAAACAAAACCGTCTAGGCATATATACAAAAATCTCCAAATTCATTATGTTTTCAATTTTTGTCTAAAAAATAGCTTATGACCCCTCATTGGAACGAGCTCGTTCCATTGAATGGTCTTAAGCTATGTTTATCACAATTTTTTAGTAATTCATGAATTTATTTTGCAAGAATCATCTGCTACCCGCAATGGCCAAAGGGTTAAGAATGATCATTTCCAGCCACTGATACAGTGCAATGATCATGCAAGTAAACAAGTATGTCAGCAAGTAACTTGCATGCTTCAGTGTGTCTCATATAATTGATGTGAGTCAGTGTGACAGTGTTTGCCTGTTTTGGAGCAAGTTTGTTCCTGTGTTAACCCATATAATACAGTAGTTCAAAAGTAACGGTTAATCAATCAATTACTTTTTGGATCGATCAAGATGTTGATAATTGATTAATCGATTAATTGGTTAAGCGTTTCAGCTCTACTTCTAATACTCAACCAGTTAAGACCATGTACAGTCATATCTATCGAAACAAAAGCAGGAAGTCTCATATTAACTCTCTATCTAACACAAAAATAATTGAATAAAAAAAACCTCGAAAATCTTGAAAAAATAAACGATTTCATTTTTGGCCCAAAACATAACTTATGATCCACAATGGATATAAGATAAGGTCATATCTAGAAGGCCACTATCACAGACAAGAAGAGTTTATCACTGTACGACATCTAATCTAATCTAATCTAAATTTTCTGAATATCGTTTGATCCACATAATTGATGCTCCCGAACCAAGAGTCTGTAGAAAGGAATGTCAGGAATGTTCAGTTTAAGACATATAACCATGGGTATAACCTTGGGGGAGGGGGAGGGGGCACATGGGTCTTGTGACCCACACAATCCATACAAGTCCACACCAGCTTTGTCTTTTACCCTTCTCCGAGCAGGAAAGCCGAGGCGTCCCTATCTCGTCCCTTGAGATCACTCAATGGACGATATCTTTTTATAGCACTGCTTTATCCATGTGTGTACATTCTTTCACTCAATTTTTCATTAACATTCACATAGGCCTACATACCTGTTTTCAATCAAGCTCATGTTCAGGGAGGATCCACCAGCTCTGCTGATTTTCTTATTATTAAGAGGGTAGGCGTGTTAGCTGAAGAAGTGTGGTTGTTGAAGCATGTTACCTGGAAAAACGGTTTGAATTCAAGAAACCCAGACTAGCTTTCTGGTTATATCTGGTTATATCTGTAGTAGTTGTCAAAAGCACAAAGTATCAGTGAGGTTCAAATTAATATTGTCAAGCAGCCTCAATGAAACACTTATATAGCAGGTAGATACTCTTCCCGGAAAGCCGTTCGTCAAGCAGTTCTGAGGAAGACTAACCACAAGAAATATAGTGTCAGACAGGAAATCAGAGCTGAGAAGTTGATTTGGCAAGCATCACTGAAATATCACCGCCCTCATCGGCTAATTTGTAGAACAGAGGTGGCAGTGCACGGGGCACAGGGGGAGGGGAGCGATGACAACTCCCACAGGAGAAAATGCTTTTTGAGTCATGGGGTAACGGGGCATTTGTCCCCTAGATCTAAAAAATCTAGCACTCAAAGCACATTATGTACTCTGGCAACCTTACACAACCCGAAAAGTAATATGGCGATTTGAAATGTTGACAGTTGTAACGATGTCAGTCTTGAGAACAATGTGTCCCAAACTGGTGAAACATAATTAAACTTTTTAGGTATATTGAACGCAAATACGGATGTTTGTTCCTCTCCACAGGGAAACAGGGACTGGCAAGAATTATGGATCGAAATAGAAAGGCGACTTACACGAAACTTGATTACCCTAGACTTACCACCCCTGATGTTTCCATTCCGTTCGGTGATGCTGTTCCATGTTTGACTCGAGCAACCACTTGTGACAATTCGTTCTAAACAGGGGTGTCGTGAAGATGGCTGATGGGTGTTGGGGGGGGGGGGGGGATGTCTCATTTCCAGACAGACTAAAATTGTAACTACACAATTAAGCCATATCTTCGCCGAAGGCATTCCTTGATGATGTAGAAGGAATATTAGTCAATGGGGATTATAGTTAAAAATTTCAAAACTTCTTTGAAATTTCTAAGTGAATAATAAGAACATACACGTAGTGATCGTCACGCAACTTCTTATTTAATTAATGCGTACCGTACCAATATTCCAAATTGGTCATGCCGAATCGGGTATACTAGGCACGCAGACTTCCATTTGTTTGACCGACTGTGGTTTATGGGAGGTTCTCTACAAACTTTCCTCATTTTGTTCCTGTCGGATGGAAAGCATGGCCGCCAGAGGCATTCTTTGATTCTGATTTTGAAAAATCTTCTTCTCTGAAACTATAAGTCCAAATGTTTTGAATCTTCACATGAGTGATGACTGGGATACCCTCTACGAACTATCCCCATTTAATGTTGAGCGGGTTGCAAACATGGCCGCAATTGCGGCTCAAAGTTACTATGGAAACCCTATGGAAATCACATTTTCATCTTCTTATCTGAAACTACTTGGCCAATGTGAACCAAACCTGGCACAAATAATGTATAGAAAGTCCTCTGAAAACAATCATCACTCTATTTCGCTCAGATGAAGGAGAATGGCAGCCACCTGCATTCTTTGATTCTGATTAGAATATTTGAGGGATATATAGTTCTTCCAGGTGAGCGATTACAGGCTCGTTAGAGTCTCTTCTTGATATTACTTTCGCTATTATTTAAAAACAGGCTCCTACAGCAGAAACTTGACTTATTTGGTACACAGAGGTACTGCCAAAGGTGATCTGCGTTCGTCCCCTGTAACCCTTTTTGAACTTATCTCGTAACAATAAACGACACGTGACGTCGACAAGCACATTGTGTCTTTTCGGTACCGAAAGCCAGAATCGTCTCACACGGGTCCGAACCATGGTCTACCCGTGGGTGTCACAACTGAATATTTTCAACACTTCTCAGCACGTCGACAAATGTCTCCGACGAGGAGATTTTACGTCCTTTCGGCCCCGAAAATAAAACATTTCTCACACGGTCCGTGGTTTCCAAACCACTGGAATTCTTTCGTTACACAGTGCACCACTATAGCGTCGTCCATACATGCCTCAGCTGCGAGGTTATAGTGTCTATTCGGTTCCGAAAATGAATTTTTTTCACGACCATGGGTACTTCAATTAAGCAACAAACTGTTTATACGATACCAACTGACATAAAATTAGAGAATTTGCTTCTTGATATGGCGAACGTTTGGTTAACCCTTTACCCAATGTAACGGCCAAAAACGACCAAATGGATTCACAAAAATCATCATTTAATTTCCATTATTGTTTCATTTTTTGTCACAAAAACAAAGTTTATGACCCCTCTTTGGAACAAGCTCGTTGAGCTCGTTCTAATGAGGGGGTCATAACCTATGTTTTTTAAACAAAAAATGAAAAAAAAGAGTTATTCAAGAATTTTGTTTCATGTGCCGTCTACCTTTCGTGTTACGTAAAGGGATAAACCGCAATAAGCAAATAAACGAATTCAGAAAATAACCCAGGAAGAGTGCTGGAGACAGGAACCAACAAAGATTGTTGCAGTCCTGGAAATGACACGGTCGCGAGTGCAGTTGCTCCCGTCAGCACTCGTGTTTTCTATTTTACGGGAGCTAAAAATGCACTTGTTGAAAAATACTGTGGAACACTAATATACTGTGGGGGCATATAAATGTGTGTTGTTTTGAGAAAGCAGCACTGTGCAGCCAGTGGCAAGTTACTGTCATAATTCAGCAGTTCCTTATTCATTTAGCGCCTTGAACCCGATCAGCAGCTTTTCTGGCCAGGAACATGACACGTCATAATGTCATTAAATAGGATGGCTGTTCAGTAAATGTGTGGGGTAGAGCAATCAATATTTTGAACGTGCAGCCCCAAGGCCATGTTGATTGGTCTACCACAAATAATGAATATGGACTCTTCTAATTGCTGCCATTGAACTGGCATGGAAGATACCACTAGAGTTCAAAGGGTTAATGTTTCTGGTGTTTGGGGACAGTATTCCCTCGAAAATTCATACACTAACATTTTATGGGTGCAATTTACTCCCGTCTCTGATTTCACGGGAGCTTAATACTGCACCCGTCAATTTTGTTCATTTCCAGCACTGTTGTTGGAGCTTTTCACTTGCCTATGGCGCTCGTGAAACACCCAAACACTCCAACTCGGGTCGTTGATAAATCAATAATAATTATTTTGGTCTAATGAGAGCAGTCTAACGCAAGGAATTTGACGCTGCATGTTATGGACTGGGACGAGTCTTGCCATTAAAGAGTTCATCACCTACTTTTCCGACCAACTGAAATATTCCATCCGACTGAAGCTGGAAAATCTTCATTTTCTTTGAATCAACGCAAGAAATATTTTTCAGTCCAAACTTGACTTAACTCTTAACCCGCTGAGAATTTTCAAGATATTTTTTATCAAATCTAGTCAGAGCAGCCATGACTAGGTTTGATGAAAAATCCATCATTGATGAAAAACATTATTCCATTTACAGAGAGCAAATTTGATTAAATGTGCCCAAATTATACTTATCTAAGTGGCAAGAGCAACTCTGTCCCGGGCAGCAGCATGCAAGGAGTTAACCGAATCTTCAACATGTTTGTTTTCTATAGAATTATGGATGAAGACTCCCCACAGATGTAGCTTTGTGATTACGCCGAGAGGTGCCACGAACTGGTCATACTGAACTATAAGCATTGAGACAAAATATGGAGTTGCCCCCCCCCCCCCCCGCCCTGTTTGTTCACAGGGGGCACCACACGGGGCATTACTCTGATAGCACCCATAAATTGTTTTCCAAAAATTAAAAAAATCTTCTTCTCCAGAACCATCAATTAGAATCTTTTGATATTTGGTATATAACATCTCTTGGGGGGTCAGATTCACGTTTGTTAAAGTAGACTTCCTGGGTTAATAATTGGGCTCCCTGTAGGAGCCCGAATTTTAACTTTATGAAATATGGGGAAATTTCTTTAAAAATCTTCTTCTTCAGATCCATCAGTCAGAATTCTTTCATATTTGGTACACAACATCTCTGGGGGTGGTGGGGGGGGGGGGGGTGGGGGGGTGGGGGGCGGTCAGATTCGAATTTGTTCAAATCGGGTCCCAGAGTTAGTATTTGGAGTCTCAATTGGAGCTCAAAGTTTAACATGGTGCATTTTGAGGAAATTTCTTTAAAAATTTTCTTCTTCAGATCCTCCAGTCAGAATCCTTTCATATTTGGTTTTCAACTTCTATAGGGGGGGGGGGGGGGGCAGATTCAAGTTTGTTCAAATCGGGCTTTACTTAGTGCAATATGAGGGAATTTCTTTAAAAATCTTCTTCTTCAGATTCACCAGTTAGAATCCTTAAATATTTGTATACAACATCTCGAGGTGGGTCAGTTTCAGGTTTGTTCAAATCGGTTATCTGGGTAAATATTTGGACTCCCTCTGGGAGCCCGAATATCAACTTTGTGCAATATGAGGAATTAAAAAAAATCTTCTTCTTTAGACCCTGTAGTCAGAATGCTTTCATATTTTGTATATAGCATCTCAAGGGGGGTCAGATTAAAGTTTGTTCAATTTGAGTCCCTGGATTAATATTTGGGCTCTCTATGGGCGGGGTGGGGTGGGCAAGGGGGCATATTAGGTTCCGGTTTGTTTAAATCCATTCCTTATTGTTTTTCCATAAAATTGACTTCATTCCTTTGTAGTGTTGATGAACCATGTTTAACTGAATGTGACCCCCCCAAATACTTCTTTTAACCACTTTGGCAGGTGAGCGATTAAGGCCCCTTGGGGCCTCTTGTTTCACGTGTGACTCCACACACTACACTGGCAGGGGGCGAAGTCTGTCGAAATCGCACAAAGTTAAAATCACTATTTTTCAAAGTAAAATGGAAATATAAAAACTAACCCATAACCATTTTTTTTTTAAACCATCAAATAATTTGAAGATTGCTTTCTTCATGCCATAAGAAGTTGATATCTTTTTTTACTTTAAAGCTACCCCAGTCAACCTTTTTTCGTTAATTTATGAGGAAATACACACAGATAAAATTAGAAACTTTAAACAAAAATGGAAATATGAAGAACTTTGTTTACCAATAAGAATTTAACATTATTTTAAAGAGTATATACTAGACTGTTTGACCATATGAACGCACATTTGATGGAAAAACAATTTTGGGTGAAAAATGAAATTTGACATCTTTCTCCTATTGACAGCAATAGTAAATGAGAAACAGAATATAACTTTGTTTTTCACGCATGCGCATCCAGGTGAAGAGAAATAGTTATACATGAATTTACATCTTGATGTTTTCAATGTGAATTAAATACTTATTGATTGGAAAATCTATAAGTGTATCATGAAAGAATGTCTGTATATCTTTGTTAGTAAAGGGGCGCCACATTAAATCAGCGATAGTATGCACGCAAACTCCACACAAGGTGGGTAAACAAACAGTCCCTTACTGCGAAGGATTCCTCTCAGAATTTGACCGGTGTCTTGAGAGCTTCAGCCCAACGGTGACGATATTTAATAAAACAAAAGTACTATATCCCTGCACATATGATATGTGCAGGGATATAGTACTTTTGTTTTATTAAATAACGTTCACGAGTAATACCTTTCTGCACAAACACACGCATTGTTGTGTGTACTTAATCTAAACGTTATTGTTGATGTTGCTGATTAAAAACAGTAACATCATATATGGCTATACGATGCAAATTTATTTGATAAAACGTGTTCGATATTATCAAAACCCGATGAAACGGTTTGATTGAATCCCGACACCCTGTGATTAATTGCGTATTTCCGTGAGGTATTTAATTTATTTAAACTATGATGAACTGTCGCTTTATTCCACTGGATATATAAAAACATTTCCCCAGGCAAGTTTGGTAAGTTCAATAATGGTCTTAATTGTTACGGCTCGACCTCGAAAAAGTAAACCTAATCTGACATATAATCGTAAAATTAAAGCCTAGAAATAATGGGTTTGCCATGGATAATGACCGTCAATGTATGTACGACCATGTCCGCAATTAACCCATTACCTCCGTGATATGAGCGTAGATGCTGAAAATGACCTTAAACACAAATAAATAAATAAATAAATAAATAAATAAATAAATAAATAAAGCTCATTATCTTACGTAACGGCCAAAACAGGTCAGCGGAATACACCAAAATCACCTTTCAAATTTTATTATTTTGTCAATGTGACCCCAAATAGCTTATGATTCCTATTTGGAATACCTCGCCGAGATCATTCAAATGAGGTGTCGTTGTTTTTGAGTCAAAAAAAATGAAAAGTATCAGTTATTTGGGAGATTTTTTCAAGTGTCATCTTCAAGTCATGTCTGGTAAAGAGATAATTGTTATCTTCACTTTCTTTCATGAAGCTTTTTCTGGACTGTAATGCAGCACAGTGTTGTTTGAATGAGCAGAAAAACATAAAGTATGTCACATAGTAGAATTCATTTTCGATACCCACACAGAGAAAAAGTTGTAGCAGGGTTTTCAGTGAAGGATGTCTAAACAGTAATTTTGATCTTGTCTGTATAAGCGTGAGTTTTTGTGTGCATATCACCCCCTTCCCTCCCAATCCCACTGTAATTGGTGATAGGAGCACTGTTCACGCTGTCAGGTGCCAGTTTAGGAAGCTGCACTAAAAATTGTCATTTGGCATCAAAAAATCTTCGTTCGCTAAAATTTTGGCACCAAAATAGTTTCGTTCACCTGTGAAGGAAAGCCATGGCGGCAGTGAAGAGCACGATTGATGGCAAACAAACAAAATATGTCATTACTTCTTTTGCCAATAAGGTGTTGGAAACTGTCTTTAAACAAACTTTCAATGTTAATTGTCAGTGAGTGGTAATGAGGCATTGGATTTTCTTCAATAAAACTTTGTAGGTTATCAACTTTATAAAAAAGGCTGCATTTAATTAGATAAATACTTCATACCGTCGCGAGTCACTCGCGACGGTACGAAGTATTTATCTAATTAAATATTGCATTTTTGTGAAGACTCGTGATCTGCTAAGCCCAATGTATTAACAGTAATTAGTCGATTATTCAGTTATTATCAAAATGCAATAGGGGCTGGCAAATCACGATGTTTCTCTCGAATCGAATCAAGCAAAAGGTTCGAAACCGAATCGAATCTCGAATCGAATTCACTGTTCAGTTGTTACGTTACTACGGCCTACTGGTGCTGTCTTTCTCCGTCGTAAACCCAATATCAGTAGGCATACTAGACTATTGGAAAATTGACTGGTATCACTAAGGTGATCGAAGAAAAAGTCATGTATCGTCCGTTCAGTGCAACAGGCTTCATCCGCAATGCCAAACCATTGCAAATGGCGCCTTGGTGTACTTAACGGATGATATATTGTGCAAAAGCGCTGTAACGCAGTCTCCACTAACGTTTCAAATGTAATTTTTATGAATTTTCCGACTGAATTTGTGCTATCTGGTTGGACTGGATACGTGCAATATCATTCATCAGAAAACTGCAGAGTGAGTTATCTTCAGAAAGTCGACCATAAAGGATTGTATGAAAACCAAATCTCAGCAGGATTCGATTTTTTCGAATAATCGAGATTGTTTCGAATCAAATCGAATCAGTGACAAGATTCGAAATCGTATCGAATCTCGAACGTCTAGTATAACCACCATTTTCGCTTACCGAGGAGTTCGTCAGAATTTTCGTGTTCTGTCGGATGTTTTTCCGTGTCCAACTGTCTGTCCGTTCACTCTTGAAATAATTGCGTCTTCATTTTTAGCTCACCTAGCCCAAAGGGCCAGGTGAGCTATTGCCATCACTTGGCGTCCGTCGTCGTCTGTAAGCTTTTTAGATTTTCATCTTCTTCTCTGGAACCGCTGAGCCGATGTGAACCAAACTGGGCAGAAATGGTGTATGGGAGGTCATCTACAAACGATCCTCATTTTGTTCCTCCTGAGCCATTCTTTGATTCTGGTTGGTGGATTTCAAATATCTTATCCCCTGAAACCAAAAGGCCCAATATTTTGAAACTTCACCTGAATGATGCGTGAGACACCCTCTACTACCGATCTTCATTTAATGTTGATCGGATTGAAAATATGGCCGCAATTGCGGCTTATAGTTACTATAGAAACCCATTGGGAAATCACATTTTCATCTTCTCTGGAACAGCTGAGCCAATGTGAATCAGACTAGGCAGGAATGGTCTATGGGAGGTCCTCTACAAACGATCCTGATTTTGTTCCCGTGGGTTGAAAAACATGGCCGCCAGAGGCATTCTTTGATTCTGATTGGTGGATTTTTCAAATTCTTCTCTTCTGAAACCACATGGCCAAATGTTTTGAAACTATGCAAGATTGATGACTGGGACACCCTTTACCAAAGGTCCTCATTTAATGTTGATTGGGTTACAAACAATGCCACAATTGCGGCTTATACTTACCATAGAAACCCTATGGGAAATCATATTTTCATCTTCTTCTCGAGAACTACTTGGCCAATGTAATCCAAACTTGGCAGGAATGGTCTATGGGAGGTCCTCTACAAACGATCCTAATTTTGTTCCCGTGGGTGGAAAAACATGGCCGCCGGAGGTATTGTTGATTCTGATTGGTGGATTGTCAAAAATCTTCTCCTCTGAAACTCGAAGGCAAAATGTTTTGAAACTTCACAGGATTGATAACTGGGGCACCCTCTACCAACGATCCTCATTTAATGTCGATCGGATTGCAAACGTCTTATAGTTAACATAGAAACCCAATGGAAATCACATTTTCATCTTCTTCTCGAGAACTTCTTAGCCAATGTGAACCAAACGTAACAGGAATGGTCTTTGGGAGGTCCTCTACAAACAATCCTCATTTTGTTCCCGTAGGTGGAAAAACATGGCCGCCAGAGGTATTTTTTGATTTTGATTGGTGGATTTTCAAAAATCCTCTCCTCTGAAACTCCAAGGCAAAATGTTTTGAAACTTCACATGCTTGATAATTGGGACTCTCTCTACCAAAGAGCCTCATTTAATGTCGATCGGGTGAAACATGACCACATTTGCGGTTATAATTACTATAGAAACCCTATGGAAAAACCCGTTTTCATTTTTTTCTCGGGTACGACTGAGTCGATGTGAACTAAACTTGGCAGGAATGGTTTATGAGAGGTCCTCTACAAACGATCCCCATTCTGTTCTTGTCGGATGGAAAACATGGCTGCCAGAGGCATTCGTTGATTCTGATTGGTGGATTTTGAAAAATCTTCTCCTCTGAAACTTCAACGCAAAATGTTTTGAAAATTCACATCGTTGATGACGGGGACCCCCTCTGTGAACGATCCTCATTTAATGTTGATCGGGTTGCAAACATGGCCGCAATTGCGGCTTATAGTTACTATAGAACACATATGGGAAATCACATTTTCATCTTCGTTTCTGGAACTACTGAGCCAATGTGAATCAAACTTAGCAGGAATGGTCTGTGGGATGTCCTCTACGAAAAATCGTCATTTTGTTTCCGTCGGATGGAAAACGTGGCCGCCAGAGACATTCTTTGATCCTGATTAGTGGATTTTGAAAAATCTTCTTTGAAACCACAAGGCCAAATGTTTTGAAACTTCAAATGATTGATGACTAGGACACCTTCTACCAACGATCCTCATATACTGTCGATCGGTTCACAGTTACCATGGAAACCCTGTGGGACATCATAGTTTTATCTTCTTATCTGAAACTACATTGCCTGTGTGAACCAAACTCGGCACAAATAATGTATGGAAAGTCCTCTGAAAACAATCATCATTCTGTTTAGCGCAGATGAAGGAGTACGGCAGCCAGCTGCATTCTTTGATTTCGATTAGAATAACTGAGGGATAAGTAGTTCTGCCAGGTGAGCGATTACAGGCTCTTCATGGCCTCCAGTTAAAAACTCGATGTATTTAGATCAGACAGCGAAGTACACCCCCATTAGCGTTTTGGCACCACAACACTTTGTTTGGCATTAAATATCCAGAATGGCTAAAAATGTGGCACCAGACAATTTCGGTCCAACATGAACACTGGATAAGAGTGTATATACTTTCCGGAAGATTGTGTGCGGGAGAAAAAGAATAGCCTAAATCACCTTCCTGTTTATTCGGGCTGCTCCCCATAGCCCGCTGTCTTTCCAAAGCTCATGAATTATCTATCCTAGTTTAAGAATATGCTTTGACACTGAAACAGAAAAGCTAGGTGTTCCATACAGGGCTTATATCATATAACAGCCTTTCTTCCACATTAGCAAACATGTACAAATATATTCCCGTGACAAAGAAGGATAGCTGCATTGAAACAGATACTCATTCTTTTACAATCAGGGCCGTCACTACAGCTTGATATTGGAGGGATGTGACTCCAGTTAAGGTACTTATATGATGTAACGCAATGCGCAGAATTCATTTGCATGCACTTGTTTTTGTTATAAATTATTTAAGAGTGCCAACTCTCGCTAATAAATTGTAACAATCAATAAAACAGTTTTGATTATGAATGAAAACGAGGCATATCCATATTGAACGTGAACAGAAGCCTTTTAATCATGATGTCAGCAACCTTCAGTACAAGCTCTCGACACACTAGGCTAATTCTGTAAGGAATGCGACGCTGTTATGACCTGGAACCAGTCTATGTCTTAACCCTATACCCAACGTAACGGCCAACACCGGAAGCGCTATTCTCAAAAATCGCCAATTAATTTTCATTATTTTTTTCATTTTTTGTCTCAAAAACATAGGTTATGACCCCTCGTTGGAACGAGCTCGTCGAGTTCGTTCCAATGAGGGGGTCATAACTTATGTTTTTGAGATAAAAAATGGAAAAAATGGGTTATTCCAGAATTTGTTTTGCAAGTGCCGTCTGCTTTTTATGTTAGGTAAAGGGTTAAATAGTGCACCGCCTATGTTTAGATTCTATTCACTCGTCTGGAATATTTTCAGTTGGTCGGAAAAGCGAACCGCTAACTGATAAATTCCAAGCAACTGAATCTAAAAACTACCATAAATATTTATTTTTTGTGAATCAACGATAGAAATGTTGCTCATTCGAGACTTGAGATGACCGATTTTTTGGATGACATTACCATTAGAAATGATGACTAGTCACAGCTGTAGTTTTATGATTACGCCGCGTGGTTCCATTGACAGTGTTCATATCTTGATGGTTTAACCCCTTAAACTCGTAAGACCGATTTTTAGCTCAACTTGACAAAGTCAAGCTGAGCTATTGCCATCACTTCTCGTCCGGGTGCACAATTTCCTTTGGCACACCTCACAGGTCGCATTTATGATCAGATTACTTTGAAATTTGGTATGCTTGTTTGGGGTGATCTCTAGATGGGAGCTATCGATTTTCTTCAATTTCCGTCAAAAAATGTTGCCGCGGCCAACGTTCTTAGAACTTAGTTTAGTCAAACCACAATATTTCCCTTTGGCACACCCTACAGGGCACATTTATGATTTGATTGCTTTGAAACCTGGTATGCTTATTTAGGGTGACCTCTAGATGGGAGCTATCCATTTTCTTAAATTTCCGGCAAAAAATGTTGCCAAGGCCAACATTCGTAGAACTTAGTTTAGTCAGACCTCAATATTTCCCTTTGGCACACCCTACAGGGGCCCATTTATGATCAGATTGCTTTGAAACCTGGTATGCCTGTTTGGGGAGACTTCTAGATGGGAGCTATCGATTTTCTTCAATTTCTGTCAAAAAATGTTGCCGCGGCCAACGTTCTTAGAACTTAGTTTAGTCAGAAGACTCAATATTTCCCTTTGGCACACCCTACAGGGTACATTTATGATCGGATTGCTTTGAAACCTGGCATGCTTGTTTGGGGTGACCTCTAAATGGGAGCTTTCGATTTTCTTCAATTTCCGTCAAAAAATATTGCCGCGGCCAACGTTTTTAGAACTCAGTTTAGTCAGACCACAATATTTCCCTTTGGCACACCGTACAGGGCACATTTATGATTTGATTGCTTTGAAACCTGGTATGCTTGTTTGGGGAGACCTCTAGATTGGAGCTATCGATTTTCTTCAATTTCCGTCAAAAAATGTTGCCGCGGCCCACGTTCTTAGAACTTAGTTTAGTCAGAAGACTCAATATTTCCCTTTGGCACACCCTACAGGGCACATTTGTGATCGGATTGCTTTGAAACCTGGCATGCTTGTTTGGGGTGACCTCTAGATGGGAGCTATCGATTTTCTTCATTTTACATCAAAAAATGTTGCCGCAGCCAACATTCTTAGAACTTAGTTTAGTCAGACCACAATATTTCCCTTTGGCTCACCTTACAGGGCACATTTATGATTAGATTGCTTTGAAACCTGCTATGCTTATTTACGGTGACCTCTAGATGGGAGCTATCGATTTCCTTCCATTTCCGTCAAAAAATGTTGCCACGGCCACCGTTCTTAGAATTTAGTCTAGTCAGACCACAATATTTCCCTTTTGTACACCCTACAGGGCACACTTATGATCGGATTGCTTTGAAACCTGGCATGCCTGTTTGGGGAGGCCTCTAGATGGGAGCTATCGATTTTCTTCGGTTTCTGTCAAAAAAGGTTGCCACTGGCCAAAAAATGACATTGGTACCAATGATCTTCAATTTTGCCATTTCATTTATAACTTACCAAGTTCAAGTTTGTCAAGTTGAGCTACAGTGTCATTGACACTTTCCTTTGGTCTAAGGCATAGTTTCGTTCCTTTTTTGTCTTATTATGCCCCCGACTTGAAAATTCGAAGGGGTATCTAGTGGAGACCTCCCGACATTTCCCCTACTACTACTACTACTACAGCTACTACTACTCCGATTTGAATGATATTTGGTGTTGTGATAGAGCATCACCGGAGAACGATACCTGTGTAGCGTGAGTTTCTTCCACACATTTTGTCAAGAGTTATGGCCCGTTTTCACTCTTTCTACTTAGAAATTTTTTTTTGCGGTCGGGGCAATAGCAGCGCTTTGCGATGCAGGCCTCTTGTTATAGGAGGTCTTTGCACGGGGCATTGGTGATAAAATAATAACTGCAGTCTGCAGCCAGACGGCTGCAGACTGCAGTTGTTATTTTATCCTCCCTTTATATTGATATTGGACTGACCCATCTAACTGTAAGTGTAAACAAAGGCGATAACATTCCACGAAACGAGGGTTCAAAAAGTTAAAGGAGAATTAAACACTTTTTAAGTAAGTGGAATATCTATAACTGGAGTGCGAAAATATATCTGTGTATCTTTGTAAGTAAAAGGACATCACATTACATCAACTGTCGTCTGCACGCAAACTCCACAAAAAAATGGGTAAACAAATAGCCCATACCATAGTCGAATTTCTTACAGAATTAGTTGAGATTAGGCTTCCAGTACTCTACTCGTGAAAGTTTATAGGCATTACATTTTTGCCTTACGCGAAATGACACCCAGTGATTTACGTTCAAGTGGCCATTGAAGTAGATACGGATGTCGTGCTGCTCGACAAATGCACGACGAAATTTGTCTTCAGAAAATTTTCCTCATTCACTCCTATTCTGGAATATAAGCCTCCGTTTCCACAATCATGTGCATAAATCCTGGCTGGAGATGCCGTGCTACAGACAGTTGGCATGTTCATAGACATAGGCAAAAAACTTGCACAGTTGGTTGCTAGTTTGGTGATAGGCCCATTTGAGTCGAACCAACCTAGGAGTTGTCCACACAAATCGGCAATGCCAGGGTAAAAGCTATGGCAATCTGCCACGTCTTTTACCACAACATTGTCAGTTGTCGTAACTAATTACGCGATGATTGTAGACAAACATGCATGTGAACATAAGAACCGTCCCGGAACTTCATGTCATGGTTGGGTAAACATGGGGCATCACCCTCCTCCCAATAATAGAAGATAGTTAAGGGGCCTCCGACAATCCCACAGTCTACTACATAAGAGCATTTTATACCCAGTTATACAGATATATGATGCCAGTAGCGAATAGGCCATGCCACAAGAAAAGTCATGCGTATGTTTTTTTTTTCCAACAGGGTTTCAGTTAACCCTTTACCTAACATGAAAAGCAGACGACACTTGCAAAAAAAATTCTTGAATAACTAATTTTTTTCATTTTTTGTCTCAAAAACATAGGTTATGACCCCTCGTTGGAACGAGCTCGACGAGCTCGTTCCAACGAGGGGTCATAATCTATGTTTTTGAGACAAAAAATGAAAATATTTTGAAAATTAATTGGCGATTTTTGAGAATAGCGCTGGCCGGTTTTGGCCGTTACGTTGGGTAAAGGGTTAACAATATCTCATCCGTAAAAAACGAGATATAAAAAGATTCCTACCTCTGAATAGACCACGACAGGAATACAGTTAAATATAAGCACTAGCGCATTATTCATAATCTTTCTATTGATCACTGCAGGGTGCTAACATTTGTTATTTGGTATGAATAAAATACAGTTAGTGGATAACATTACAGAACATACAACGTTCAGAATAAAAAGTTTACGACAACCTCTTTCAATAAATACAAAATTCCGTTTTACCCAGAAAAAAATGCATTTTATGACCCCTTGTTGTTAGTAAGCGAATTTTGATGAATGGTGTGTCGTAGACTTGTGATAACTTGTGTGTTTCTGGTACTTATAAATATATTGTGTGTGATGGAGGATATACGTAATACAAGAGCACAATACAAAAACAGTATACACTGAGTACGGTATATGCACTGAGTTATTATGTACTTGACCACCCATCATGTAGACATCTACGTTTTCACTGACGTACGAGTTTAATGTAAACTTGGGGACCCAGGCATTTCTCTAGTTCACGGAACACCGGATAGTCCACGAACGACAAATTTACTTTCTGGGTTCCTTTGTACTAGAAGGTAGGGTGATGAAAAATGTCCGATATTAGTAGTATGTCTTTATACTAAGTCACTCGGACCCCAGAAGTGACATTGTGCTGCGGGCTGGGATGTCACGTGCGTTGTCATGGTAGAGCTCATGAGCGGAAGTGTTGTAACTTCATTGCCATTGTGATACTCGGTGAATTAAGCATGCGTTGTGGGTGTTGTTATGGTACTTTATGCTTCCGCCGTCCATTTTGTTTGCTGGAGCCTGCCAACTGGGTTTCTGCGGTGTTAAATGGTTGGTGTTGGTCCACGTAGGAGTGCGTTGAAACGAGATACAATGGTTAAAGCTAGTGATTGTGATCCTGATAGGGTTAGTTAGAAGCCAGTAGTCGTGTTAGTAGGTATGAATGAACTTAGCCATGGTAATGGTGGGTCTAGTAGCAATAGTAATGGTCATGGTAGAGGTGATGGCATACTCCTCAAACTGTGATGTAGAGGTAGACACCATGAATTCGTCAGCAATCTTGGTGTAGAAAAGGCAAATAGGTTGGTCTAAGAGCCAATACCCAGATAAGACGGCGAGTTGTACGAAGATTCACTCTTTGGGGTAATTTCTCCAACTACTCTTGGGCTCATTCGTTGGCGGGCCGTTTCCTGTGATTCGAGAGATTGTCTGATTGTTTCCGGTATTTCGAGTCGTCGGATCGCTTTCGCTTTCGATGTTTTGACATTTTCACTCTATGAGTAAAACTTACAGAAGTGCCCAAACCTACGTTCGCCCCATAGCAACTATGTAACCCCATAGAAACCATGACGACGACCACCAGCAAACAAAAATGGGAACACGTTTCACCCGATAACAAGCTCGACGCTTCGTATCACCATGGCTATGACGCCACAACATGGCCACTCATGACAGCACACGTGAAATCCAGCAAGCACACCATTTCCGAAATCCAGGTGAATAAGAGTCCGTGTTATACTTCTTCCGGTCTTTGAGAGTCAGTCCCCCTGCAAGTACTCTAGATGAAATAATTTCTGTTCGGACTACGATTCAAAGAAATTATCAAAACTAATCTCTCTGCTACCTCGTGCATTGTGTACATGGATACAGAGTAGAGAATATTCAATACATTCATTTGATGACTTACTGTTTTCATGCCCTTTGCCCAACGCGGACGATATCAAAATTTGTTTTTTAATTAATTTTTTCCACTTTTTTCAGAAAATTTCAAAACCATATCATGTTACCTTTCATTGGAAAGAGCTCACCGAGTTCGTTCCAATGATGGGGTCACATGATGTTTTTTATTGAAATGGTTTGAAAAATATTTGGCTCAGTTTGTGTATTAAGCGGGCGGATGCGGCCGATTCATTAGACAAAGGGTTTAGTCTTGACAAACATAAATTCTGGGGGTGTGGGATGCTTTTACAGGAGATACCCTTAAACACAAATATACTGGGGCGTATTCCGTCTATCTCCACCAACCCCTGGAGTTACGTCCATGGGATGCGTACATTTTTATGTGAAGCAAAATTGATAGACGGTGATAGGGCAAACATTGAACCACCAATGGTAGAGGGAGGGGTTAGTCAATAATAATATGACCCTACAGCTCCACAGAGCTGTGAGTGAAATTATTACTGAACCTTTTAATCAATACAAAATATTTTCTTCAACTAGAGAAAGAGAATTTACTGCATCCAGTAAATTCATCTGTGTGAAAAGGGTTAAAGTATCAGGAAAAAAACTATATAGAAAGAGAATTTATAGAGGCTTATTTTCGGGAGTAAAATATTTTTTAAGCAAATGTTCTGAAAAATATGCACTTAATCACCTCCGTTGACCACATTGAGGTGGACCACATTTTGAACCTCCAGCAAGTTTCAACTCATTCGGTGTAGGTCCCATGTCTATAGGCCTTACCAAGCCTGAAGTATGTGCGTAAAACACTTTTAAAAAAATCGTTTCCAACAACTCCGGATCTGCCATATTTGTAGATGATAGCAAATATTCGTATTAGCTAGATGTTAAGCCACACCCAATTTTTTTTACGTAAAAATGCATTATAGTCTTTGGGAATGCATTTGGGGGTTCAAAAAAATATACGAGTTGTCTCCCTTCGTCTGTTATGTTTTCTTGAAGTACGGAGTAAGAATTCCTCGACCCGTTTTGCTCCCAAATTAACAATGGAGATCGATCACATAATCCAAATGACTCATGAGATAATGAAACAATTATTTTTAAAAAGTCTGGACTCTTAATACTGAGATTCCCCTAGGGAGTAGACCTCTGCAACCTAGCTAACCCCGCACTGGGCGCAACCCATGACACAACTTTGAAGAACTGGGGCTAATATTTCAAAAGGCTACGCATCAACTGATGCGTAGCCTTTTAAAACATTTGCCCCAGTTCTAGAGAGAATTCCAAGGAAAACTACTTTAACCCTTTACCTAACATGAAAAGCAGACGACACTTGCAAAAAAATTCTTCAATGACTATTTTTTTTCATTTTTTGTCTCAAAAACATAGACTATGATCCCTCATTGGGACGAGCTCAACGAGCTCGTTCCAATGAGTGGTCATAACCTATGTTTTTGAGACAAAAAATGAAAACAATAATGAAAATTAATTGGCGATTTTTGAGAATAACGCTGGCCGGTTTTGACCGTTACGTTGGGTAAAGGGTTAATTATTTGTTTTTACCGGCCCATTTTCTGGAATTCGAGGACGTGAAGCAGGAAGAAAATTATTGGCCCATTTGTGTACTTTGTCAGGCAAGTTTGCCTCCAAACGTCAAACATCTATTGAAAAGGATGCCAGTTTCTCCCGTCATTGTGACATAGGCAGGGACCGATCTAGTAAGTAGCCAGTGTGAATTTGACTACTAAAATTCTGATTTAGCTCCTGAATCTTAAATATAGGCTTCAAAGTTGGATTTGAGCCGTAAGACACCAGTTCCTCCACTGGTTTCTTAGGCAGCCAAGACTTGACTTGGAACTATTGTGAAAATGAATGGTTATTGTGGAGTAATTTCAATCATTTGAGAAACAGCTTTAATTAGGCCAAAAAGGATGTGATTAAATGTTGGAATGTATGTCCAACACAGCTGAATGCTTCCAAAAAGAAGATAGTTATCAAAAAATAACAAAACTACAGCTAACTGGTAGAGAGCTTGATATGTAGCTGCAGAAGCCCGAAGGCTTCATGCTCTGTACCCGTACTTCATATCTTTGAAGTATAATAATATCATTTGTGTGGATTTGCCTTGTTACAATTTATGGGAGAGTGCCTATAGGCACTCTCCCATAAATTGTAACAAGGCAAAACACAAATTTTGATAATCAACAATAATTTAGCACTCTATGGTTTAGAAGTAGATCTGGCTTCTGCGTTTCAAAAGTAGGCTCCAAGTCTGGCTCTTATTTTCAAATGCCCAGGTCGGTCCCTGGACATAGGTACTTTGGTTTGGTTCAGTCCAGAAGAAATTCTATTCCCGTATATTGGTTTGGTTCAGTCGAGAAGAAATCCTCTTCCCTGACATCGGCGAAAGCAAGAATCGGTTAGAGTGAACTCCTCTCCTTCTTTTCACAAGTGATTTAGCAAATAAAGGAAATTAGAGATCGGTAACAAATGTAACGACCAAGGAAATTTATTTTTCAATTAGATTTTTGCATAATTCACTTCCCCCACCTTTCTTCCTATTTTCTTTTATCTAATTGAGCCGCTATTTATTATTAGGTAGTTGCAATATTCTGACATTATACCAGCGACGTCAGCTTTTTCACTGAATGTGTTTCACTTTGCCATTATCGTACATTTTTATGTTGGCTCACTGGTATTCCATCTTAACACCTTCAACTTCGGCCACTGTGGCCACACACTCAGTAGAAACAGAAATCTGTCTTAATTAATAAGAATTTTTAAAAATTTAGACTCAAATAGAACTGCCGTCAGCTATAAGGGTAGATTGTGTGAAACATTCACCAGTCGGCTTGTTGCGCACTTCACTCCTTTTACTTACTTGATACAGACCCACAACTGCGTTGCATCAGGGCCGCATTCTCAATTGTGTTTCATCCTCATCTTGTTATTGTTTCGTTATGCCGCGCGATCACTGGACACTTCGATGAACAAGTCTTTCAGCCAGGGATGTTTCGGTGCTATCTGAAACTTTTAACCTAATAATACTGTAAGAGCAATAGCGCCACTTCTTCAACGCAATAAATCTGCTACATCGCTTTCGCTAGAGAATTGGTTCAAGGGGTATAAATTGTCAGTACATTTTGTTCCAGACCGATTCCGTTAACCCTTCGATTGTTCGGGTTATTGCACAGAGTTCTAAGGTGGCATCTCAAACCGGGGAAATCTCTCGTATCGACTTGAGTAATTATTCCCCAATCCATCGGTATTTTTTCGAAAGAGTAAAGTGCGTGGTCAGGGGTTGTTGGATCGTTTCATGAAGACTGTTCTTACCATAATATTGCATGTCCGTAGTGGGTGACAGAAAAATGGCAATATTAGAATCAAAACTATTACCGATATTTTGCAGAGTTCATGCTGGAAATATCTCAGATTTAATTATTTATTTATTTATTTATTTATTTATTTTTATTTATTTATTTATTTAAGGAAATCTCAGATATCTCACATATTAGAGCACGGCAGAATAAAGAGCACGTCGTAACACGTCTTCCGCACCCGTACAACGTAATGTGACAAGTCAAGATGACGGAGAAACATTTTCCGACGTGGTGGGGTGAGAGTTAAAATTTCCCGACAGTGTTCCCGGGTCGTTAACAGTCACTACGAACTTGAAACCTTACTCGATAACTTCATTAACCATTTACCTAACATGAAAAGCAGACGACACATGCAAACAAAATTCTTCAATACCTAATTTTTTGTCTCAAAAACATAGGTTATGACCCCTCATTGGAACGAACTCGTTCCAATGAGGGGTCATAACCTATGTTTTTGAGACAAAAATGAAAAAAAAAAATAATGAAAATTAATTGGCGATTTTTGTAAATAGCGATGGGCGATTTTTGCCGTTATTTTGGGTAAAAGGTCAAAACTATACTAAACAAAACATTCGTAAACGTTCGTGTACGTTTAAGGCCTATATAAGTAATGAAATTTTGTTTATTTTGAAAATTCTCACCTCCAATATTCCTTCAATTCAAATTAAATATACACAAAATATACATGAAAATGAAAATTGAGATGTATAGAACACGAAGCACACGTGTAATCAACTCATAGAGTCGACTGTAGGCACCACTGGTTCCTGGAAGTCTGCTGCCGTATTCGTACCAGAACTGATAATTTAATAATATTTCACGAAAACAACTTGTGACCAAATGTGCTTTACATATCCAAGAACAAAGCTAGGGGATCAAAACACGGCGACAGAGCTGCATAGGGGTAAATTCCAAAGCCTTTGCTTTTGTTTACGTATGAATATACTTTCGATTTCCGGTCGACGTCATCGGACGGAAAAAGCATATTAAAACAACGCCGTCTAAAATCAAATAATGAGAAAGATCGCCTTCATACAGTATATTGTTATTAGATAGAGATTGCACAGTTGCTATATTCAATGCAAGGTATCATGATACCTGTTGAAATTTCTTAGAACAACGATTTTGTTTTTCGATGGAAATTCGTGGTATCAAGTGATTTGCGTATGTCTGTCGAGCATGGAAACCATCTTCAATAAAAAATGCAGACAGTGATGTCCTTTTCCAAAATGCAGTCCTATCGCTGTATTCGAAAGTGTTTTGAATGCCTAGCTTTGTCCTTGGATATATGAAGCACATTTGGCCACAAGTTGTTCTGAGATGAAATATTATTTTATTATCAGTTCTGGTGTGAATACGATAGCAAACTTCCAGGAACCAGTAGTGTCTGTTGTCAACTCTATGAGTTGATTACAAATGTGTTCCGTGTTCTATACATCCCAACTTTCATTTTGATGTATAATTTGTGTATATTTAATTTGAATTTAAGGAATATGAGAGGTGAGAATTTTCAAAATAAACAAAATTTCATTACTTATATATATATATTAACGACAGTAATTCTTCAGAATCATACCAACACACGAATTATTTTTCCTGCACACGACGCCTCGACTACCATGCTTATAACGAGCACTGTAACCACCTCCACCCTTCCCGGTACCTCTACTAGCATCGTAACTGTGGAGAAAGCCGTATTTCGATTCTGATACCTCACGACAGACAAGTTTGAAGTTCGGAATCGAAGGTTATCTCAATATGCATCTAATTCTTGCTTTTAAATTAAAGCGAATGATGACAGTTCACAAATGCCGTTTGCGCAAAAAGTAGATCGAGTTTTCTCCCTTGATGCGATTCTTCAGAAGAATTTTGTCCACGTCAGAGGTATAATTGACTTTATTTTGATGAGCAAAAGTACTTTACGAAAATCTAATTTAAAGAATTAAAGAATATGTGCATTATTGTAAAATTCAAATGAACGAAGTATGAAATTGATTATAAGATTCTTATTGGAAGGATGCGGATACGCCAACAAATGTTAACTCAACACAATGACTTTCGTCACCAAACAACAATCGACCAAGTACTTTTTACACGAGTGGCGGCCAGTCGCCTTCTTTTTTCGTTTGCGCGGCCGAATCGGTTATCCTGACACCACGGCCCGAGACTTATGCACTAATCAAATTTGTATGTGCATCGTGATTTTGTCGATGTTTGCGTGTTGTGTCGGAAAATGTCTGACTTGAAATGACAGACAGATTTGAAATAAGAATTTTTGTGAAATGTCTCACTCTTTGCAACCAGTATCCAGGCCGAGGTGAAGGAAGTAAATACAGCCATTCGCAGAAACTTACAGCGTCAACAAAAGGGCGAGTCTATGCTATTTTCGGAAGCTAAATCAAAGATATTCCAACAATCAATATTATTATACTTCGTGTAATACTCCAGACATCAACAACCGTTTGATAATTTCTGTGATTACGCACTTTCACCCCACCCATCCTTGGCCACGTGCTACTGGAGCGCAACGGGCGATTTTTTTTGGCACTGCCATCCCCTTACCCCGCCGTCACCGATCATTCCCGAAGCTTGGACTCCCTCTACAGCATATTATTAGCTCACCTGATTGAAAGTCAGGGTGAGCTTTTCTGATCACTTTTCGCCCGTCGTCCGTCGTCCGGCGTCCGTCGTCCAGCGTCCGTCGTGAAGGTGGTGTTTGAGCCTTTTTCTCCCAAACCACTGGCCGCATATTAATGAAATTTCATGTGAGCAGGGGCTATATAAGGGCATTTTGATTTTTTGTCAAATTAGGTTTCAGCTCATATTGAGCAGAGGGATGGGGCAAAAATGCTCCATTTCTTAAAAAATCTTCTTCTCAAGAACCAGCAATAGCAGAAACTTGATATTTGGTATGCAGCTTCCTTTTGAGGTGTAGACTCAAGTTTGTTCAAGAGAAGTTTGTCGGGCATTATTTGCCTTCGTTATGGGAGGGGCAAAAATTTTGGCCACGCCTAAAATTTCTATTTTCAGAACCGTCAGGTCGATTTGAACCAAATTTGATATGAGGTGATAATGGGTCATAAGTAGTTGATTGATGCAAAAAAAAATTTTCTCATTGCCCCGTGGGAACCTCGGGAGCTAAAAATAGGAAAAACCTTAAAACTGCCATATCTCCAAAACTACACGGCACAGGGAATTCTTATTTTGTATAAAGCTTACTTTTATCTAGTAGAATAGAGTGGTTAAAAAAATCCCTATCGGTTTGATCACAAGGTACTTTTTTCAGGACTTTGAAAAAGTGCTGATTCAGCACTTTTTAACACTGTAGGCAATGGAAAAAAGATTAAAAAATCTTCTTCTCCAGATCCAGCAGGCAGAATCTTTTGATATTTGGTATGCAACATTGTAGGGTGGATCTGATTCAAGTTTGTTCAAATTGGCCCCCTGGGTTCATATTTGGTCTCAGTACAGGAGCCCGATTTCGAACTTAGTGCATTTCAGGCAAATTTCTTAAAAAATCTTCTTCTCCAGATCCAGCAGGCAGAATCGTTTGATATTTGGTATGCAACATTGTGGGGTGGATCTGATTCAAGTTTGTTCAAATCGGCTCCCTGGATTCATATTTGGGCTCACTATAGAAGCCCGAATTCGATCTTAGTGCATTTCAGGCAAATTTCTTAAAAAATCTTCTTCTTCAGATCGAGCAGGCAGACTCTTTTGATATTTGGCATGCAACATTGTGGGGTGGATCTGATTCAAGTTTGTTCAAATCGGCCACCTGGGTTTATATTTGGGCTCAGTATAGAAGCTCGAATTCGAACTTAGTGCATTTCAGGCAAATTTCTTAAAAACTCTTCTTCTCCAGATCCAGCAGGCAGAATCTTTTGATATTTGGTATGCAACATTGTGGGGTGGATCTGATTCAAGTTTGGTCAAATCGGCCCCCTGGATTCATATTTGGGCTCACTATAGAAGCCCAAATTCGAACTTAGTGCATTTCAGGCAAATTTCTTAAAAAATCTTCTTCTCCAGATCCAGCAGGCAGAATCTTTTGTTATTTGTTATGCAACATTGTGGGGTGGATCTGATTCAAGTTTGTTCAAATAGGGCCTCTGGGTTTATATTTGGGCTCAGTATAGAAGCTTGAGTTCGATCTTAGAGCATTTCAGGCAAATTTCTTAAAAAATCTTCTTCTCCAGATCCAGCAGGCAGAATCTTTTGATATTTGGTATGCAACATTGAGGGATGGATCTGATTCAAAGTTTGTTCAAATCGGCCCCTTGGATTCATATTTGGGCTCACTATAGAAGCTCGAATTCGAACTTAGTGCATTTCAGGCAAATTTCTTCAAAAATCTTCTCCAGATCCAGCAGGCAGAATATTTTGATATTTGGTATGCAACATTGAGGGGTGGATCTGATTCAAGTTTGTTCAAATCGGCCCCCTGGATTCATATTTGGGCTCACTATAGAAGCTCGAATTTGAACTTAGTGCATTTCAGGCAAATTTCTTAAAAAATCTTCTTCTCCAGATCCAGCAGGCAGAATGTTTTGATATTTGGTATGCAACATTGTGGGGTGGATCTGATTCAAGTTTGTTCAAATTGGTCCCCTGGATTCATATTTGGGCTCACTATAGAAGCCCGAATTCGAACTTAATGCATTTCAGGCAAATTTCTTTGAAAATCTTCTTCTCAAGATCCAGCAGGCAGAATCTTTTGATATTTGGTATGCACCATGCTTAGTGGGTGAGATTCAAGTTTGTTCAAGCCAAGTCCCTAGGTCCATATTTGGACTCACTGTGGGAGCTTGAATTGTAACTTAGTTCAAAATGAGGAATTTTCTTTAAAAATCTCCTCAAGATCCGGCAGGCAGAATCTTTTGATATTTGGTATGCACCATGCTTAGGGAGTGAGATTCAACTTTGTTCAAGCCAAGTCCCTAGGTCCATATTTGGACTCACTGTGGGAGCCCGAATTATAACTTAGTTCAATATGAGGAATATTCTTTAAAAATCTTCTTTTTTTTTTTAGATCCACTGGTCAGAATCTTTGGATATTTGGTATAAGCTTTTCTTAGGAGGAGCAGATGCAACTTGTTGAAATCAATTCTCTGGGTTGATATTTAGGCTACCAGGTCAGGTGAGCGCCCTCAGGCCCCTTGGGGCCTCTTGTTTTAAATACGCTATTGATAGTAGTCTGTTGTTAATGTTTATATTAACTTGTCTTTAAATAATTGTTTTTAAATGACATAATTATACACTGTAAGAAAACTCATACTGTCCTTTGTTCAGTGCGCCACAGTAGATGATTACTCTAGAAAACGTAACATCCTCGACATCGCCCCGGGCGTTATTTTTTCCGTCTGAGCGTGCTCATAATACACTAAACAAAGTTCAGTGTACTTATAATACCGACCATGACCGCGCCCCACATTTAAGAAGGGGCGATCGCATCATTGTTTCAAAACAGGATAAGGTTTGGAGTAATATAAATCTGCTTATTTTTGTTTCCCTCTGCCTGCTCTACCACATACACAATAAAAGTGACTACCCGAAGGCTCACCCCGCACGTCTTTACATACATCGAACTTCTGCGTACAATATACAACATGGTTCTACAAAACGTGTATAATAATTTTATATTACCTCCAGTGACATTTAAATAAAATATAACCGATTCATAACAACATAGTAATGGCTTGACGGTAATCTGACGATAGGTTGAATGCCATGTGGTGTATTTAAACTAACGACAGGAAGCCGTGAAGGGATAAAATGCACCATGCCATGGCACCACGAGCAATCGCAATCAATTATT
Organism: Pictodentalium vernedei; assembly: GCA_031216915.1. Taxonomy (NCBI): domain Eukaryota; kingdom Metazoa; phylum Mollusca; class Scaphopoda; order Dentaliida; family Dentaliidae; genus Pictodentalium; species Pictodentalium vernedei. The sequence goes on from CM062294.1 coordinate 296,997,747, forward strand.
AACACTCAGAGAGCTTTTACTGCTGCATCCCTTCACCTGGTGACGCTTGTATGTGGGAAGAGAGATGAGGCGACTGACCGGCCACAACTTTTAACGATGCGTAAATAACTGAAAGCAAACCTAACACATTCTATCTTGGAAAACAAATGCTCTGACAACGAATTAACCCTTTACCCTACGCAGACAGTGTCAAAATTTATTATTTTAATATCAATTTTTTAAATTTTTCAAATTTTTTTAACGAAACCATATCATGTAGCCCCTCATTCGAACGAGCTCGACGAGCTCGTTCCAAAGAGAGGTCATATGATATGGTTTTGTTGAATTTTTCGAAAAATAGCATTTTTTCAGCTACTGAATTTGCTTATTACGCGGGCGAATGTGGCCGATTCGTTGGGTAAAGGGATATTTACTTATTATTTATGAAGGTTTAACGACACTTTAACAGCCAGGGTCATATCGTGTCGGTGACAGTTTTACGGGTGGTGGAAACGGAGCAACTGGAGAGAACCACCGAGCAACGACGAGCAGCTGCCAGCTCCCCAACATCGTAACTACGCACTGCAACACAGGCAGGGTTAGATTGGTTGAAGACATGCGCACCATCGACGTGCATTACGCCTTAGAATAAGGCGTGATCGTCGCCTTAGAATAAGGCGTGATCGTGCCCCCATGTGAACAATCGAGGTTAAGTACCTTGCCCAGGGACACCAGCACGGGAGTCCGAATCGGTCGCTCAGATGGTCACCCATCCAAGGACTAACCGGGCTCGACGTTGCTTAACTTAGGTGAACCGGTTACCGCATCGCAACCGTAAAGGGATAAGTTATTTACACACTATATGTGATTCAAGCTATTCGAGTGTCGCGGTAAAGTAATAACTTTCTATTTTTCTTACCTGTTTGCCATTTCGACTTATTGTTGATGCTTCGAGTGTAAGCATAACTGTAGAACAAACACAAGTTTCAACTGCAAGACTACCAGAGTGCAAACCACTAATCCCTATGCAACTGGATTGCAACAACGCTCTTTGGTCACAAAAAGAAAAATGTCTCAACGACCGCCACTTTAGTATGGGAGGGATATTGCTATAAATAAACAGCGTTCAACAACAAACAATTTCTCGTTGTTTCCAATTTCCTGATGCCTCACTAGTTAAACAACAAGACGTTTGATGAAATGAAAGCTGTTACGCCGCGTCTACAGTCACAGTGTAACAGGTTTCATGTCATCAAACGCCATTGATAGGAGGAGTTGTCGAGTTAACACTTTACCCAACGAATTGCCCGCATCCGCCCGCGTAATATGCAAATTCAGAAGTTGAAAAAATATTATGTTTCAAAAAGTTTCAACAAAACCATATCATGTGACACCTCGTTGGAACGAGCTCGTCGAGCTCGTTCCAACGATGGGTCACATGATATGTTTTTTGTTGAAATTTTTTGAGAAATTTAAAAAATTGATATTTAAATTAATAAGTTTTGATATCGTCTGCGTTGAGTAAAGGGTTAATTGACTTGACGCCATGGTGAGGAGGAAAGTTTGAGTTGCGGCGTTTTCCGCTGACGTCCTAGAAATCGCTTTGCAGAGAGATCAGTGGCGCGAACCGAAATATCATCAAATCAATGAACATAATTTTAACACATCAAATTTTGTCAGTAATTACCATTGTGTTCTAGCAAATGTGAAACCGGAGCCATCACACTATGTTTGAACTTCAAATCGAGAAGAAATAGAGAGTAATCGTTTGACTGGACTGGACTGGTAACATGAAATAATTCATGAGAGGTGAGGGACGTTGTACAAACACGAGTGCGCGAATGCGCACGAGTGTTTTACAATATAGTCCCTCGCCTCGAATGAATTATTTCACATAACCAGTCCAGTCAAGCCATTACTCTGTTTATTACTTTTCATTATTAACGATAATTGTATTATTTTACCCTTTACCTAACGTAACGGCCAAAACCGGCCTTCGCTATTCTCAAAAATCGCCAATTAATTTTCATTATTTTTTCATTTTTTTGTGTTAAAAACATAGGTTATGACCCGTCGTTGGAACGAGACAAAAATGAAAAAAATAGTTATTCAAGAATTATTTTTGCAAGTGTCGTCTGCTTTCCATGTTAGATAAAGGGTTAAATGATCAGCGAATTCATGGATTGAATTGCTCGGAGTTTCTCGTTACATTTTCAAGGGTTTTTGATGAGCTAGAGATGATCCGCAGCTAGCACATTGTGGCTATTGACAAGAACGTCGTGGAAACGTTGCGTTTTCTGATTTTTACGATTACTGTGGACTCCCAGTGAGGTTGTAACAACATTTTTCATTACGTTGGCGATAAATATCAGGTCAACAAGTTCTTACGTAACGTAGTAGTCACGTCGTGAATACCTTATGGCAACATAGCCGTTTAGCAACTGAGTAACGCTGTTGAAAGGTTGTGGGCAACCCAACCATCTTACAGCATTTAACCATTTCTTACCTGATGTTACAGCCACCTTGTGACGACATTGCACTTGTACCTAGGCAATTCTTGGATGTCTACATAGCCAACCAAGACTTGTCTATAAACAACTACCACTGCAATCTGAATCCAAGTTGCAAGTTTCCACAGAGACTGCAAGTTAGGCACCTGCTTTATTGCGGGGCAAATTGTCAACCTGAGTCGACATTAGGCCCCCAAGGGTTAACAACTTTTCACTTGACCCTATATATAAACGTTTTGAAAATGCTGAGGCAGCACAAATATTTTTTTTATGTAACGTTGTGGGCTTGTTGTGAAAACGTTGTGGTTCGATACAACCTATCCATTTTTTACACGCCTGTTCTGTGAATTCCCCATCTACAGCGACACTAAACCATGCGGAAAATGAAAATCTATTCCGCACTTATATGTGGAACGAAAATCGTTGACGGAATATTTTTTAAATAAAAGCGAAATTTCACTGGAATTTTCGCCAAATTGTGCAACGCAATGACAATTTGAATCGCTAGCCATAGCTGAAAATCGTTCTCTTGTAAGTCAGAGAAATTTGTTTACTTTGAAATTCCCACCTCTGATATTCCATGAATTCAAATTAAATGTACGCAAATTATACATCAACATGAAGGTTGAGATGTATAGAACACGAAAAAATATATGTAATCAACTCATATAGTTAACAGCAGGCACCACTGGTTTCTGGAAGTCTGTTACCGTATTCGTGCCAGAACTGATAATAAAATAATATTTCCGGAGAACAATTTGTTTCCAAATGTGCTTCCGATATCCAATAACAAAGCTAGGCATTCAAAACACTTTAGGATGCAGTGATAGGACTTCATTTGGTAAAAGGACAATACTTTTTGCATTTTTTATTGAAGATGGATTCCATGTTCGACGGACATGCGCAAATCACTCGATACCACGAAATTCCATCGAAGAACAAAATCGTAATTCTAGGAAATTTCACCAGGTGTCATGATACCTTGCATAGAATATGGCGGCTGTGCAGTCTCTATACCTGAATGCTGTATTAAGGCGATCCTTCTCATTATTTGATTTTAGATGGCATTGCATATCGATGCTTTTTCCGTTCCATGATCTTGACCGGAAATCGAAATGAACCTACAATGTAAATAAGGCCGACAGTTTTGGAATTTACCAACACGAGCGCTGTCGCTGCGTTTTGAAGAATTTTGATGTCCTAGCTTTGTTCTTGGATATCCGAAGCACATTTGGCCAAGAATTGTTTGTCTGAAATATTATTTAATTATCAGTTCTGGTACTAACACGGTAGCAGACTTCCAGGAACCACTGTTGCCTGCTGTCAACTATGTGAGCTGAATGCATATATTTTCTGTATTCTATAGACCTCAAACTTCATTTTGGTGTATAATTTGTGTATATTTTATTTGAATTTAAGGTATTTGAATTTAAGGAATATCAGAGGTGGGAATTTCAAAGTAAACACATTTCCCTTACTTATATAGCACATAAAAAAACCATGTGCGACCGCGTTATGTATCAAATAATGTGTTATGCAATAACGCCGCATTATACAACAAAAACAAGGCATCGTTCAGTAACGACGTATTGTGCCATAAAAACGTCACATTATGCAATAAAATTGACTACCACATTATGTAATACAGAAAAACTGAAAATAGAAAAGCTGATCTAAATTTTTAGTTGTCCTTGAGCAGTAGTAGAATACTTTACGCTGACGTATTTGTTTTCTAAACCAAGTTTGTAGTGCACTTAGCGCTTCCCGGTCAGTTGCGATACAGTTTTGTGTGGTAATTAACCCTAGCCAGCACTATTCTCAAAAATCGCCAATTAATATTCATTATATTTTCATTTTATATTTTAAAAACATAGGTTATGACCCCTCTTTGGAACGAGCTCGTCGAGCTCGTTCCAATGAGGGGTCATAACCTATGTTATTGAGACAAAAAAAAAAAAAAAAAAAAAATGAAAAAACTTAGTTATTCAAAAATTTCTTTTGCAAGTGTCGTCTGCTTTTCATGTTAGGCAAAAGGTTAAGGCTGGCATGAAACAATATTTTGAGTTTTGTTGATTGGAAGTTTCCTGGTCCCACTCTGATCTGTTTCTCGAATTCTTAGGTAGTCGTCCCCATCCGTTGTCATCTAGCTAGGAATAATACATTAAGGCACATGGTACCATCCGATATATTGATAGTAAACCCAATGCGATCCACTGCGATCTTCATGAAAAAACGTGTAGGATAGGTAAAAACAATTCCGTTTCATTCTCTCTTTATGGTTTCAAGATTTGATATCATTTCTTGTGAATGCCCCAGCCAAAGCATCCAAAGAAATTATGTGTCAGGGCTGGGAAATAGTAATAAAAGAAAATGGGATACTTCTCCGATGGGCGACAATTGGCAATCACATTTCCGATTGGCGGGTTTATAGGGGACAGGTCACCCCTGGTCGCCCCATCCCAACTTCTAGTGCGATTTATAACTGATCAAAACGCGTTGAATTTTATTGCAGAATTGCTTCGATTCATTTTAGAGAACACCATATATTTTGTCTCCATATTTTGTATTACGAATGCGCACTAACAGAACATCGGGTCAGAGGCTATATTTCTACGCCACGTTTATAATTGGCTTATTATTTCTAATTGCGGAAGCTGGTATTGGCGGGCGTTACCTGTTGACGTTTCTTCAAACTATCTGGAGTGCTCGTGGACCGAATTTCATTGTATACGATCACATCAACGATTTGTAACTGTTGATACTATTCTCCTGATATGTTTTGTCTAAGACGTCAATGTCGGACTTGGAAAATATTGATTCCACCTGTCCGTATAATCGTACGGACATAGCAACTTGGAGTTAAAGCGTGGATAGTCGAATTTTGTTGTCAGTTGGTATGTCGACAGACCGGCAAGAGGGAGGGGCGGGGTGTCTCCAGATAGGACGAGCTCTCTCTTCGATTTTTTGTCAGAATGGTGACCCCTGTTGATCTTGGAAAATAGTTATTCCGCCAGCCCATTCGATCATTTCATCTTACACCTCGTGTGTAGATAATCGAATTTAGTTGTCTTTCAAAATGCTGGTAGAACAGAATAGGGAAAAGAATCTCCACATATGGCCGAAATCTGTCCGCACTTTCTTGTCAGGTTTTTGACTCTTATTGGACTTAGAAAACAGTGATACTGCAGTGATATAAAGTCGGAGACATATGCACATGCTTCGCGTTGCACTTTGTAAATGTTCAAACCCACTACCGACAATACTCTTTCATTCACCTTCCTTGTTATCGGAAAAAATGACCGTCACACGAACAATAACTGGCATTATTTTAACAATAACTGGCCACTATTTTAACAATAACGGGACATTATGTCAAGTAATACACAGTTCTTTTTTTCTAATAATACCCAGCTGCCAGATACAATACCTAGCTACAGTACGTGTGAATAGATGAAGAAAAACAACATTGAATGAATAACTGACGCGACAATCGTTACTTATTCCCAGTTCCTTATTCGACATTCGTTATCAACCGATTTTATGTGTGGTGTGGGGTGGGGTGGGGTGGGGGTATCGGACAGAATCGGACGCAGGTTGGTCAATAATCATCTCAATCAATTGGCGGGGTCAGTTCCCAGTTCCTTATTCGATATTCGTTATCAACCTATTTATTGGTTGACAATGAATGTCGAATAAGGAACTGTGAATAACTGGCGGTTGTCAAGTCCCCGAATGAATGGACAATACAAACAATCAACATGACCTCACTAAGTTTTTACCTTAGTTTCTTCCCCGACATTTCCCGATTAATAACTCAACGATCAAACGGCTTATAGTTTCAACTTTAATAACCCCCCCCCCCCCCCCCCCCCCCCCCCCAAGTGATCAAATGTTTTTGCATTACTTTGGTGATTTAACCCTTTGAACCATCGTTTCCAAGAATGGAATCGCATTTGTGTAAACTTACAGTGAGATAGGCTAGTCCAATATCAATATACAGGGAGGATAAAATAATAACTGCAGTCTGCAGCCGTCTGGCTGCAGACTGCAGTTATTATTTTATCATCAGTGCCCCGTGTATAGACCTCTTGTAATAAGACAAAAATGGCTAAAAATTATGCTTTGGACCGAAATATCGTTCTTACGAGTTCAAAGGGTCAATGTAAAGTGGATTATAAGTCATATCATACTCACTGTCCTGCAAAACTCTCGTTCATCATTTGGCCGAACACCCTGGGTCGAGTGAATTATCCTTCACATAAAAAGTTCGAGTGTTACGCCTGATTACTAACACTCTAAAAAAACCCACTCCAGAATTCCATCCTCCTTCCATAATACGGTGAAGTATACCATCTGATAACTTGAATGATATCGATAATTTTGGTATATTTGGAAATCATAAACAAGGTTTTCAAACGGAAGAAAATGAAAAATAATATATATGGATTTTTAATTATTTTTCTCAAAAAGGTTAGAAAGTTTTTACTGGATAAAATGTTAAGAATATATTCTAGTTTTGAACAGGGGCGGTGGGTCGAGTGGGGAGGGGGGGGGGGGGGGATCTAGTTGGCTTGAGCCCTGTCACTTTTTTAGCCATCAATGCTCAAAATATTTGAAAACAGTAAACAAAATAAGCTTAACTTCTTGTTATTCTTCTTGGCATCCTTAATACTGAAAAAATTACTTTTGAGGCTGCGCTTGTCGGAGTCGGGGCTGGTACTAGTGTCTACCCCAATAGTGTGTCAGAATACACAATGTGGGCCTTATTGTGCAATGTGGATGATTTTAGGAATTTTGTGCACTACCGGCACAGATAGTCCACTAAATCCCTAAAATTCAAGAACTCCCGATTACACTTCAGCTCCAACACCATCCCTCCTTTCCAAAGTCGCCCCGTAGACCCTGGTTTTGAGAATAATGCTACGTTGTTTGATTTTTGATGCGAAAAATCGAATCAAACAAATAAATAGAGATTTCCCTAAGCGCGGCCTATAGATATCAGTCAAGACTCGGTGACTGATCGGGGAATATAATATTTACCACATGGAATCCGTCAAATGTTCTCAGATGCATCAGATGTCATTAAGGTAGAACCACGCTTGGTGAAGTGAAACGCTCACAAAGAGGCGCATTTTATGTGTTCTACTTGTGCATGCCAGTCTTTCGCTGACATCATAATACATCAAAATGTTCCTAAAGTTGTGAAGGGTAATTATGTCGTATGCATTATTCACAAAACGCGATCCTTCAACTCGCATCTTGAGATCTATATTAGCTTTGTGAACCCAACAGACGGGATTTTGTTTTGCTTTGTATTGTTTTTTTTTGCCGGGATGGGGTGGGTGGGGAGGGAGCGGTGTGTGTGTATGTGGGGGGGGGGGGGGTGGGGGGGTGTTAGACGGTTTAGAGGGTGGAAAAGCCGGAGATAACCACTGAGCAGCGATACGCTGTAGGCTTACGGGAAATGTGTGTAAGTTTAGTACTACAGATCGAAGGGCATCGACAGCGGGGCTGCTCATTCATTTACTCTGTGGCTAGGAGGGCAAGGGGTAGCGCTTGCCCCTCTTTGTCAGAAGTCCTCTAGTGGAGAAGACGTTACTCTCCGAGAACTGTAACCGAGAAACTCTCTTGTATTTGTTTATAACTTAGTTTACGTGTGCCAATACCAAATGGGTGGGGTGGGGTGGGTGGGCATCAGATAGAATGAAACAGGCTGATCGATAATCATCACATACAATCGGTGTGGTGAATTCTAAAGCTTTATATCCTCCCTGAATGCAACAAGGCGCCATCTGAAATGCTAAATGCGCCTTGTTGCACTCGAAGGAAGATGTAGATGTAGAATATACCCAGAGATCACCACTCGTGGTGAAGTGGTGTTAACACCACTTCACCACGAGTGGTGAACATTTGGTACACCAAGCTACTTTGGGTATATTCTATTTATACCATGATCGTCAGATTAAGAAAAGTTTGAATGTTAAATAAATCAATATTCACACGTGCGAATCTGATTTTGTTTACATAAGCACCGGTGGGCGGTACTTTCGCTGGCAGTTTTATCGCCGAAACGATATAGAAAACGAAACGTGCAAATTACGGGGCCTTTTTCATTTTAATAACATAATAACATACAATTTTGAGTGATGGATGCTTTATTAACATGAGACAACATAGGGCCTATGTTTTGTTAATTTTTGGTAAACTTATTTAAAAACGTAACAAATAAATACCGGTTTCATTTGACTCTTCACGAGGCGACGAATGATAAATTTAGACAAGTTTGCATTCAAGGCGAGGTCACCACCAAAGGTCAATTTGGATGCAGTTTCACTGAAGGTGAAACTTTTAACTACTGAAATTCCATTGCTGGCGTGTTCACCACGTTTGGTGTGTAAAGGTAAAATTTATGTCATAGGCTTTTTTGTAGCAGAATAGGTAATCATGGTATAAATATAATGTCAGTACTATTGAGTGTCATATTATAATTTATGATACGTTGTAAACACGCGACCTTAACTCATACCCAGAGAGGTGTGCCTTTTTGATACGTCTGCCCCATTCCCGCGGATGCTTGAGGCACACCTGCATAAACTCCTTCCCGATTCATAGTTAATACAGATTTAGAGGCGAGAGATGAAAGATTACTCGAAACTTTTATCGGCATACGAATTACACTTTACTAATTTTCGCAGCCATTTAAGAAATCTGAAACTAAGTACTGCTACATTTTGATTTATTTTAAACTTCCATTATAATTTCATTACATTTCATTTAGTTTTTAATATTAGTTATCATTCTAAGAGAATTCTTCACAAAAGTGTATACGTTTTTCAACCCATACGTATTCTTGTTTTTGTTGAACCGATGAATACGAGAGGAACAAGACGGGGAGCTGCACATCATCTTCACAGTGTAATGTTGTTCGCCACTGTGAAGACATTACTGATCCACCCCAGCGTGTTCGCAGACCAACATTCATTTAAAAAAAAATTGTTTTGCAATATAATCCCAGAATATAGCATTTAAGTTATTATTTTAATATTTGGCATTCGGCGCTAGTTCTCGAGCTTTCGGTGCCTAGGCTTACACCATCTTCTTGAAATCCTGCGTCGTCCAAAGTATTTAAACAGCAGAAAACAATATCCCATTGGTCACCGGAGACAACAATGCTAGGGTTACTGTATCCGATGAAAAACGTTTTATCCCCGAGAACAATGTGATCTTGGCAATATTATACATTTCACTCAACCCGCCTTAATGAAGCTCGAAGCCTAGAATGATTCACTTTCAAACAACATCTGTAAGTCTGCAGAGGGTGACGCGGGACACTTAACTGAAACCTTTTCGTATGTTCACTTCTGTCACGTGAGAAGTCATACATTGTTGTGTATGTTTGAAAATGGAAATGGATGATATAAAGGACGACCCTTGGGTAAGTTATAAACGATATCTGATGACTTTCACCCCAAAGACAAGACTCCAAATTTGATTTCTCGGAAAAAAATTCATTTCAGGATTATTAAATGGGATTTTTAAATTGTACTGCATTATGTGATAAAAACACATTGTGTATAATAACTGGCGTCGTGTGTAATAAAAATCAACGCATCGTGTAATAAGGATGTATTGTTTAACCCTTTCCCCAACGTAACGACCAAAAGTGCTATTCTAAAAAATCACCAATTAATTTTTATTATTTTTCATTTTTTTTGTCTCAAATACATAGGTTATGAACCCCTCGTTGGAACGAGCTCGTTCCAACGAGGGGACATAACCTATCTTTTTAAGACAAAAAATAAAAAAAGTAGTTATTCAAGATTTTTTTTTTGCAAGTATCGTCTGCTTTTCATGTTAGGTAACGGGTCAATAAAAAAATTCCACATTTAGTAATAACGCATTAAAACTTTTTTGATTAGTTGACAGGTTGCCAACTTATTAAGAACGCATCAAGACATTTCAAATGGTTTATAAATGGGGATGTGAGATACAACCGGTAAATCGCTACACGGAATTCTGCGATACACACTAAAAACTAAACTGGTACACATAAATTATCATCCATTGAGTCCGTCAATGCGCCATTACAGTTGGCACCTTAATGCAGTCAAGAGGTGAAATATGGTTTCAGTATCAAATTAAATGAAATACATTATGATTTATAAATTTAAATATTTCGTCCCTCGAGTACACCAACGCGCCATTGTAGATGGCGTCTTGATGGACTCAGGGATGAAGTGCCAGTTAATTCAAGTGTTTGTATTACTGCAGTGCTAATTTACTGGCATGTTTCGCGTTTAAGTTGCAGCCCTGCATATGTTTGACAATTATTATTACTCGGTCTTTCGAGTACTTGTAGTCCCATTAACCCTTTGCCTAACACAGCCAGGGGACAACACTTTCACAAAAATTCTTGAATAACTACAATTTTTCAATTTTTGCCTCCAAAACATACTCATGACCCTTTATTGGAACGAGCAGGACAAAATCTGAATGATGATTTTCGCTGAATATTGCTAGCCGGAAATGGCTGGAACCTTCGGTAAAGTACCTATGAAAGAAAACATTGTTTTTTGATGACCCAATGCATCACTGCACAAATCGACGTCGTTATTACTTAGAACGTCGTCGTTATTACACACTACGTTGATTTATAATACATAAAACGTCAGTTATTATACAATTATGGACTTTTGTAGTGGTGAATATGATGTGATATGAACCTAAAAAAAAATTATACTAACCAAGGCTAACGCCTCGGTCAATATAAATCTTTTAGGTTCATATCACATCATATTTACCACCACAAAACTCCATAACAGTTGTATTATATACACCACCCTAAAAAAAACAATCTTCTATTTGTCAATTAAAAGTTCAATTATATGAACCATAAATACTTTTATTTAACAATAAAATAGTTATCTTATGCCGAATAACATAAAAATAAACAATGTGATAGAGATTACGTCGATTGAAATAGAACGAGAGAGGGGATTTCCAGAATCTATATTTAGAAAGTTGATATTTACTGGAAAACCGGAGAACATAGATTTTTGAGTAACAGTCACGTGTATAAGATCCAGCCAATAGAAATGTGGTTATTTATAAAGGATATAGAGGATATGGAATGAGTGTTTTTCTCATATTATATTTATGAAACGCGTCTAAGAATTTTCCGTTTGGGCGAGCCTCTGGCGAGCCCAAACGGAAAATTCGGACGAGTTTCATAAATATTATATGCGAAAAACACTCATTTCATATTCTATTTATCATATGACACACACACGCATAAATTAGCCACTTGGTATAACTTTTTAACCTATCACCTAACTTGAGTTGCAGACGGCACTTGGAAAAAACAACCTCAAATAACTAAAAATGTTCATTTTTGCGTCCAAAACATAGGTTATGACCCCTTATTGGAACGAGCGCGACACGCTAGTTCCAATTAGGGGTCATAGACTATGTTTTGGAAGCAAAAAGTGAAAATATAAAAACAATGAATGGCGTTTTTCTTGTAGGTAAAAGATTAATACAATATAACCCACCCTAAATAGGACAGATAACGTAAATTCTCCCTACTGAAATTATGCAAATGTGATCCAGTTGTATTTTGTTTAGCCAATCAAATTGTCCAGTTTTGAAATTGACCAATGAAAGCTCCCAACTCTAAATATGCAAATTATGAAAATTTGGCCCAGTTGTATTTTGTTCGGCCAATCAAATTGTCTAGTTTTGAAATTGACCAATCAAATTGACGGAAGGCTTTATTTATCACTGATTAATATGAAAACAAAATATCAAATGTTTTAAAGTGAACAAGTGGGGACAAGTCATATGATAAATAAAAATACACAATGCTGTCTAACAATTCCCCTTCAAAGCACTCTAGTTTAATAAAACGTTGTCAGATATATTGAACATCATAGATTTCTATCAGCCGTCAGCGTATAAAGGGTTAAGCCAGTTTACTGCCAACAGTATATAAAGGATAATCCGGTTCCATAACTTTATAGATTGGTAGGACAAACATATTTCTTAACTTGTCGTACCATTAATTAAGTGCTTCAACAAGTGATCATTAATATGGACAGGCACAGAGACAATTTGACAAAATAGAAGTTACACGCGTTTATGATTTCAAACTGCTGAAGATAAACTTCGCAGACCTCGTCCAATTTGGTCAGGGACAGACTGGGCCAACAAAAGTTACCAGGAAATGCTCCGGGGCGGACCCGGAGAAAATTGGATTTTTCGAAGCTGAAAGAAGGCTGCTGCCTATCGCCCGAGCAATTAATGACGATCCGTATAGCGGGCATTCCGATGGCATTTTTATATCAGCTTCCTCGCTAACTCGACAAAAATGGTTGCAACAAAGGGGATGGGGCGGACCATAGTTCAGACAAATAGGAGAATTTTTTTATTTTTGAACTGATAGAACGTAGTTTTCTTGGATCTGAGCGATCAGTGGCAGACTAGACAGCAGGTATATTGAAATGCCCTCTATGTGGACGACCACATATATGGGACACACGGGTCTTTTGGGAGGTCCAAGAACTTTTATACCGTAGGCATTCACGAAGATCGAAGTGTTGAGTTTCGAAAAGGTATCATGGTGCTATCCTCACGTTGATGGGGCCGAGAGACAATGGGTGTGGGAATTTTGAAAAAATGCCCCAGATGGCGCTATTTTGAGACTTGAAGCGACACCAAGGGTGACATGTCATCTGTAATTTCATGAGTTGAAATCCCTTTCAAATCGTAGAATTTGGGATTTTAGGGGATGGGGCCGTGAGGATTGGTGGAACTTCCCGGGCCTCTCATGGCTACACCACTGCATATTATTTGGAAGTCAGGATTCGCGACTTTTCAGAAATACTGGCATATGAAATTATGATTATAAATGACAGTCCAACACAATTATGTTCAACGAGTTTTATATCCAGTCATTTTGTCACTTATCTGTGGGATCCAATTTGCTTCCGCAAATGAGACGATAAAGAAATAGAAAAATGTTCATAGAGATAAACGTGAGGAAAAAAATCATTGTAGATAAAATAACAAAGATTGTACATTAATTATTTACTTACATCAAAGATGAAAACACTTTTTCTCATTATTGGGCATTATTTTAGTCCACACGTTTAAATGTCAACTCACTCCAGGAAGAAAATTCTATAATCACAACGATTAAATACAATACATCACGGCAGTAGAGGATAATTATCAGCGAGTGCGTTTTCTGCTTCGCGTATATAGATGTTTCCATCTGGAGTTGTGGAGAACTGTGGGAACGTGATGCTCGTATTTTCCTGAAACTACGATGTTGAAGGATGTTCGACCCATGATTTTCCTAGTTTCAACTTTCCCGTAAACGGTAAGTTATACGTAATATTACACCCATTGACACAAACACCTGTAGAAAACTTATCAGACGTAAAAATATCACGGGTTCGAACAACTCTAATTCACAATTATTTTTACGGCATAAAAATATCCGGGGTCTGACTTTGACATTTCGTCCCCCGAGTTCCAATGTGTTCTATGTGCCAGTAGGCACATAGAACACACTGGAACTCAGGAGACGATTAGTTTAAAACATATTTTATTCGCCATAAATAAAGCAGAATTGGACTGGAGTGCACGTTATTCAACTTATTAAGAACTCCTCTCCGAACATAATTATAAAACAATGCTGGCAACAAGCTAGTTGTGTGAAAAGAAAACAAAAAAAAAAACAAAAACAAAACAAAATAAGAAACAGAAAAAAAAAAAAAACACGACAGAAACTAGAAAATAAGGGTTACAATTCACCGAGGTTGCCGTCATCAAAGCTACTAACTAACAGGAGACCGACAACGATAAATATTGGACAGAATGCTTATGTAAACATTGGTCAGAATTTTATGCAAACCTCCCACTGGAGGTAATAAATAACTGGGTTTTCTTGAAAATTATTTCGTTTTGTTGCTCAGTGAGCTCTGATTTTCCATACAGGAGATCTTCTATAGGACCAATCTCCAGCGTGTGCAGACTGTCTAGAAACGATAGCTGCAAACTGGTATAATGGGAGCAGGCAGAGAAAAGGTGGTGTGCATCCTCACATGGGTGACCACATGAACACCGAGGAGACGATTTGAGTGCCATAGGGGATATACTTTATATTAGACACAACCCTCAAAGGTTAAGAGCCACCCCAAACATTTCAGTGTGAATGACAAAGACCAAAGCAATAAGAAAAAAAAGGTTTTGGTTCTTGGCAACCCCTCATTAAAATTTAACTCCTTCATTGAAGATTTTTCTTTGTTGTAGTGTCTTCTAAAATTAAGATGAAAAATGTGAGACTTTAAAATATTGCATTTTTTTGATTAAAGTATATTTTATTTGCATAGGTTTTCAACAAAACATGATTATTTATTTATTGATGTTTAAGGTCACATATTTATGCACAATGGCTAATCATGACCGTGACAGTTTTACGGGTGGAGGAAGCCGGAATACCCGGAGAGAACCACCGAGCAACGACGAGCAGCTGCCAGCTCCCCAACATCGTAACTCCGTCGTAACTCCGCACTGCAGCACAGGCAGAGTTAGATTGGTTGAAGACATGCGTACCATCGACGTGCAGTACGCCTTAGTACACGGCGTCATCGTGCTCCCACGCGGGCAATGGAGATGAAGTGTCTTGCCCAAGGACACAACGCGGTTGCCGCAGGTGGGATTCGAACCGAGGACCTCTCGGCTTGCAGCCTGCACCTCTACCTTCTGAGCCACTGCGCTCCCCAACAAAACATGATTAAAATACATTTATTTTGTAAACAATCAGTTTGCTCTTTTCTGCAAAAAAAAAACTCGTATATTATATGAACGGTATTTACTTTTCAATAAAGGTCCATAAGTATAACTGAACACTGTGGTATTTCATTATCAAATAGTTGAGTGCTCGAAGCTGTGTGGATTTGCCTTGTTACAATTTGTGTGAGAATGCCTATTGGCACAGTGCTCTGTCAAACAAGGTATGTTTGGTGAAATAGCAAACTGCATTATGGGAAATATTTGCTGCTGAAAATTTTGCCACTTGACATCAGAGTGCAGAGGCTTAATAAATAGAGCAAGTTGGTAGAAATATAACCGCTACATGCGATACACATGTAGTGTGTGAGGACCTTTAGTCCCATTTATATTGTAACTCTCTACAGTGAGTATTTTGTGTGTAAAAATGATTTTTTCAGTCCACGAGATGGTTTAATTCTTCAACTCGCGAGCTTTAGCGAGAGCGTTAATTCTTCCTACGACTTGAATACAAAATATTTTCACACACGATACATTTTTTTGTTTTTATTACACATCCATTAAACTTTATACCCTTGTATGTAACGGAATGGCCGCTAAGACATAAATGTTTCTGAATTCAACTGGTGATGTACACTGTATTCAACTGGTGATGTACAAGCCGAAACGTTTTTCCCAGCACCGCTTTTACTAGTTCCTTTCCCATCGAGCCATTAATTTAGTAACGCTTCGAAAACTTTCCAAATTTCGTTATACAATTATCGATCGTCTGTTGCGTAGTGTGAAAATGAAAACGTCCAAAGCAAAATAAAGTCACAAAAAATTAGTTAACCAAAAATATTAACCCCCCCCCCACCTCCCCCCCAACAATTTCCAACCACGACATTAACCCAGTCCCGTGGGCGTCTCGTTTCCGGATCTTGTTATATCTAAATTGGTCAACTTTATTTCGGTAAACCTTCGGACATGCTTTGAATTTATTTTAAAAAAGTTTCCCCCAGCTGTTTTTCAAATGCCCAAATTTGACATATGTTTTTACTAACAGCATCTTCGGCTCTCGCGAAATATGACTACGCCATTCCAACGAGTTATGTAAACACCCACCGATTCAAACACACATCGATCTCGTTCTGTTTATTTATCCAGCTGAAGTGTAAGTAGATAATTAGCTGTCCTTCAGCTTATCGGGTAGTGTATTTTAAATCCGACACACAAAATGAAAAGAGCAGAGCTCAACTCGTCTGGTTCGTTGTTCATTAATATTCATTTTTTTGGCGAAACATTTTGAGAACAAACAATCACTCTTCATTTCACATGGTTAGTAAAGTTATATTCACTCCACCAATCAAACGAGTCCATCCCAATGATGGGTCATAACCTATGTTTTTGAGACAAAAAAAAAAAAGAATGAAAAAATGAGTTATTCAAGAATTTTGTTTTCAAGTGTCGCCTGCTTTTCATGTCAGGTACAATGTTAAAGTGTTCATCTCTAACGAACGGAAAATTTAACGTAAGCGACGAACCAGTGACTAGAATCGAGCAAATGAATTTCGTTCCATGAGTGCATCAAGGCGTCTTGATGCACTCTTGGAACGAGGTATTTTTGGTATGAGGTCAATTGATATTAGATTCATGTCTTTCCGTAATTTTCGACCCAATAATGGACACAGCGGCCATCAGTCGAAAGGCCTTGTGGATATGGACCCTTGGCTCTCTCATCCACTCTATGAATGAGTTGTCTCCAACCGCCTGTAGGGCGGGTCTTGGCTAGTAGATACAATGTGCATTGCTGCTCACAAAATCAATAGCCAGAATGGGACGGAATGGTTTCACGCCCCGAAGGCGCGCAGGGACGGTTTGGGGAACAAGCCCCTTTCGACCCTCTTTAACTGTATATGATTTGGCTTGTCTGGCCGTGGTAAAGAAGGGGTTGGAAAAGGTACTCAGCGCCGTCTGTGCCTTCTTCTGTTCTTTTTTGGAGGAGGTGGCTGCGATGGTGATACCTCCTTTGGTGGTGTTCAAGGAGGAGTGATGGAGGGCTGACTAGGTTGGTATGGTCTAGCCATTGCAGCTGCCGGTGGCGGAGAGCTCTTTGGAGTAGAGCTCTTGGGAGTGGTGTCAAGGTAAACGTTGCTGGCGCTCCCTGTTACTCCTTTGATTGTTGATTCCGAGATTCCGCGCTTTTCCAACATCAGTATTGTCTGTCTGAGAAAGGCTCGGTGCTCGTCGTCTCTGACCTCGATCCCTAGGATGCTCTCCACAGATTCCGCGGTGGAAGCTTACTTGTCCGAAGAAGCCGGAGAAGCAAGAGCTGGAGGGGTTGAAGGTGCGTCATCTGGGACAACTTCCTGT
Organism: Pictodentalium vernedei; assembly: GCA_031216915.1. Taxonomy (NCBI): domain Eukaryota; kingdom Metazoa; phylum Mollusca; class Scaphopoda; order Dentaliida; family Dentaliidae; genus Pictodentalium; species Pictodentalium vernedei. The sequence continues at coordinate 297,015,383 of CM062294.1, forward strand.
ACCATAGACGATCTTCCTCCTCCATCTCCTCTTCAGATGAAGAGTCTGATGGGTTAGAGAATGATCTGTCACCTGACGACCCACGGTCCTCCGGACGTTCCTCCTGGGAAGGGGTGCCGATCTGGACAAGGGTTGTTCAGGGGTGACAGGTGTTGACCCTTTGACGCCCTCACTTGCCGCCTTCTCTTCCTTTTCCTTCTTCTTCCTCTCCAGGAACTCCGTCATTCGGCGGGCATCTCGTCGTCTGGCGGAGGGCCCCTTCTTTCTCTTCCTCATCTTCTTGGTGACGGCTGGATTACTCCGACGGTCTTCATCCAGCTTGTCCGTGTCACGAAAGGTGCTACACCTCTCCAAGGACGGCGGTTCGGATTCTTTGTCAAAATCCACTGTCAGGTGAATTTTACCCTTGAGCTCCTGGATACTCCAGGTGGTGGCAAGGGTAACCTTCACTCTGACAAGTGTTTTTTGGATCACAAGTGGGAGCGCCATTGTTCAGTTGTTATCACCTCGGAGTCCAAGGTGCGAAAATGAAATTAAACGAACGAAACACAATGTGGTTAGTGGGCTACTACATATATAACATGCTAAATCTAATCAAGTTCTCCATTTTCAGTACGCCAGGAGCCTGTCGAAAAATCATCTTTTTGCAAACATTATTAAAAATAGAATTATTATTTCCCGTCACTCATTTTCACCGCGAGTGTGGTGACTCAGTGGTTAGAGCACTGAACTTTAACCGGAATGTCGACGGTTGGCCAGCGGTAACTGTGTTGTGTCATTGGGCAAGACATGTACCCCCGATTGCCCACTCGAGGCACGGTGGCGCTGTATATTAAGGCGTAAAACTGTGCGACACGATGTAATTCTGGCTGTTGAAGAATGAAAGTGTCGTTATACCAAACAAACATCCGGTTTTTAGTAACAATATCAGTAGAAAAGCCATAAATCATTTAGCTGAACTTTTCAACCCCAGAAGGGGTTCGCCACTGAGCACCAAATTGGAGCTATAAATCATTATGATAAGATACATGGCAGTTTTAGACTATTATTGCCTGCATGTCCAGCACTTTACATTTTTATCAGCTAAATGAAGCCACGTTTTCCGACGGAAATCCGGTACACCGACTGACCGAATTCCATAATTGTTCTGTAAACTCACTAACGAGAGTCTGATCGGGTCCACGTCTTTTCGGTATTACCGCAATAATTATATCTTGGAATGCGTGTTTTGTTCAAAATTAAAAATCGCTGAGGCATTGGTTGGTAATAATTACAAGTAGACCCGTAACCATCTCGAGATATTGACGGCGTGGGTGGTGATGTTATGGGGGGCGGGGGGGTACTATATTTGTCCGTCAGTGACATAAATGTACCCGACGGTTGTTATATCCACATACATTTACGTCACAACAGGGGCCACAACAATCGTGATGACAAGGTGGCACACTACCACGACTTTACCACGTCTTTGTTGACTGCCCGACCTAATGTTCTTGGCCATTTCGACTCACACATCACCGAACTAGTAACCACCTGTGACATTTTAATGCTTCCGCAAATGTCTTTGAACATGTCGATTATTGTGCGATAGTGGTCTGACCGACTTGTTCGTGATGAGACAATGACTTGTGATAGGGGAAATTCCCTAAATAATCCCACCTACTCCGAATTTACATCTCTGTTTTCAAACGGATTTTCTCCTACCTATTTAGCACATGTTTGGCTTAACCCTTTGAATCCGAAAGGGCGCTTTCCGGTCTAGGAATATGGTACGTCATAATTTCACTAAGTAGGATGGATGCTAAGTGAGTATGTAGGGTAGACCAATCAATATTTTCAACGTGCAGCCCCAAGGCTGCACGTTGAAAATATTAATGAGTCTATATCCCCAAATAATGAATTTGGACTCTTCCGCTTGCTGTCATTGAACAAACATGGGAAATACCACAAGGGTTTAAAGGGTTAAGTTTCTCCAAAATTGTCGTTGGCCTACACACCTAATATGAGTTTCACAACTGCAGAGATTGTCAGTATGTTACGCACGAAACTTTTCTTGTCTATTAAAATGGCAACAACTTGAACATTATAACTCTGAACGGGTCATATATACGCAACGACTGCCACCGCCAACCCACTAGCTTCCACTTGTCAGTTTTGAAGCATGAATAACTCCACACGGAGGTTGAGGTGAGGTTACTGGTTTCAGATGGCAAGAGGTTATGAACAATCGACTGACCGGAGCAAAATCTTGACGGTGTTTACAGTACCACCTCATGTGTTGGGATTTCCTGGAGACGGTTCCCCCATTTCGTCCCGTAATCTACTCTGTTCTTCGAAGACTATCTTTCTCACTTTAATTTCCGAGTACTCCGAAGATTTTATCGGACAACATAGAGCTTGAATATCTGGTTTAACAATCTGTTCATGTTTATACTGCAAATGCTGCAATTTCTCGAGGGACGAATCCCGTGAGACGTTTGGTGGCTTGTGAAAGGGTTGAAGCTTGTGACAGGGAGGGAACTATTTCATCCATATTCCCCTTTTCGTATCGTATCAGTCGTAGATCCGTTTTTACACCCGTTGCTCTTACCAAACCTAACTCTCGATCATAACTCTTTTGCTCAATATTTAAATCGATCTCCAATGCTACTCACGCTACCTTTGAATCTGCCTGCCTGTCTGTTTGTCTGTCTCTCTGGTTGTTTCTCTGTCCTCTGTCGTTCTCTCTCTAGTTTGACCGTCCTTTCGTAACCAATCCTATTCTCTCTTTTCAAACCAAGACCACCTCTCTCTGTCTCACCTTTTGTTTTTGTTCCTTCTGTCTGTTCGGCATCAACACAGTTTTAGAGGACCGAACCGTTCGGGCCCTCTCGTTAATCTTTTTACGGTCGAGCAACGGACATGGTGTAAGACATGGTGCAAGACAGTCAGTCTTTATGCCTTTTAACCCTTTACCTAACGTAACGGCCAAAACCGGCCAGCGCTATTCTCAAAAATCGCCAATTAATTTTCAAAATATTTTCATTTTTTGTCTCAAAAACATAGGTTATGACCCCTCGTTGGAACGAGCTCGTCGAGCTCGTTCCAACGAGGGGTCATAACCTATGTTTTTGAGACAAAAAATGAAAAAATTTAGTTATTCAAGAATTTTTTTTTGCAAGTGTCGTCTGCTTTTCATGTTAGGTAAAGGGTTAAAAGAGTAGTAAGAAAAGTATAATCGAAGGAATTTGCATTTTTAGGAAAATTACTGCAATTGCAGGATAGTATATCCAGCGATTCTTAACTAAACTATATTGAAACAAACATGTGAAGCCTATGGAAAATATGACAATATCACGTCAAAAAGATTCAGTCTTCAAATCATGTTTCATGTGCACCTTTTTACAGAGAGAAAATTCTTGGTCAACGTTTCTATTTGTCGAATAGAGTGGATGCGCGGTGGCTCAGTAGGTAGAGGTGTAGGCTACAAGCCGAGAGGTCCTCGGCTCGAATCCCACCTGCGGCAATCGCGTTGTGTCCTTGGGCAAGACATTTCACCCCCATTGCCCACGTGGGGTCACGGTGGCGTTGTGTACTAAGGCATACTGCACGCCGATGGTGCACCTGTCTTCAACCAATGCTAACCCTACTTGTGTGGAGTTGGTATGTTGGGGAGCTGACAGTTGCTCGCCGTTGCGCGGTGGTTCTCTCCGAGTACTCCAGCTTCCCCCACCCGTGAAACTGTCGCGGTCAGGATTAGCCATTGTGCAAAAATATGTGACCTTAAACACCAATAAATAAATAAATAAATAATTTGTTGATGAGAGCTAACAGAAATTGGTAATAAATTGAGTCCTTCTCAGGTAGACAAGTCACTTAGAATTGCCCAAACCTTCCACAATTCCTAGGTGATACTTGCCTCGACAGAAACAACGACTGCCTTGTCCTTTCCCCGTTTTGTCCTGCTTCTTTTACTCTTGTTTATGCAGATCAATACAACCCCACCCTTGAAAAATAATAAGAGAGAAGCCGATCTAATCAACCTTGTTCTTGAAAGTTATGTGCAAAGATCTCATGGTTACTTGTAATTTTTTTATATTCATATTCTTCACATTTTCAGTGTATTTTGCTTAGACCTGCAACGGTTAAGGGGTTTTCTTGATCGATTAATAACGTGGATTAACCTTGGTTAACCGATTAATCACTTGTCCAAATAGATATCTGAATAATTGCCATACCGTTGATGATTTACAGCATGAACCCTTTACCCAGCGCAACAAACAAAACCGACTAGGCCTATATACAAAAATCTCCATTCAAATTTATTATGTTTTCAGTTTTTGGCCCCAAAACATAGCTTATGGCACCTCGTTTGAGCTCGTTCCAATGAGGGGTCATAAGCTATGTTTTTGAGAAAAAATTGAAATTTTTTAGTAATTCATGAATTTATTTTACAAGAGTCATCTGCTACCCGCAATGAGTAAAGGGTTAAGAATGACCATTTCCAGCCAATGGTACAGTATGATGATTATGCAAGTAAACAAGTATGCCAGCAAGTAACTTGCATGCTTTTCTCTGTCTCATATAATTGATGTGGGTCAGTGTGACAATGTTTGGCTGTTTTGGAGCAAGCTTATTCCTTTGTTAACCCATATAATACAGTAGTTCAAAAGTAACGGTTAATCGATCAATTACTTTTTGATCGATCAAGATGTTGATAATTGATTAATCGATTAATTGGTTAACCGTTTCAGCTCTAATTTTGCTCTCCACACGAATCTATATGATTCCCTGGAGTGAAGTGTCTTTACGTGTTAACTCTACAACAGCTTTTTATTGTCGACCACAGGTGTGACAGGAATGATAGTCCGTAGGAACGTTAGTCCCTCTGGACTATTATTCCGCGGAATTATAGTCCTAGGTCTAACATTTCTAGGAATAGTAGTCCGGCGGACTACAATTCCTAGAAATGTTAGACCTAGGACTATAATTCCGCGGAATAATAGTCCAGAGGGACTAATTTTCCTACGGACTATCATTCCTGTCACACCGGTCAGACCTTTACATTAAATTGCACTTATCTATTTCCATAACGATAATATCCGGACAGCGGCACCCACAGAAATCGGAATTCACAAGTGATTATTCTTTCAATTTTTGCTTTCAAAACACAGCTTATTATACCACGATTGCTGTGTGTTTTCAACATTACCCGATACAATACAGACATTGAAAATTGTGCTTGGTACGCAACCCGTTGAATCCGGCCGATGAATAAGAACGTCATGTAAGAACGATCAGATTGGTCATTACGCATCTCAGTGACGTTATAACGTGAATAAAATGCTTCAACATAATACGGTGTCGAGCAAGAATGTTAACAGATCGCTGAAGGTGATATTTTTGTTCCAAAATATCAGCCTTATTCACTTAATTCAAATTGAATCGTGGTATAAATAGAGGATATGGAATGAGTGTTTTTCTCATATAATATTTATGAAACGAGTCTAAGAATTTCCGTTTGGGCGAGCCTCTTGCGAGCCCAAACGGAAAATTCGGACGAGTTTCTTAAATATTATATGAGAAAAACACTCATTTCATATTCTATTTATCATATGACACACACACGTACAAATTAGCCACTTAGTATGACTTTTTAACCCATCACCTAACTTGAGTTGCAGACGGCACTTGGAAAAAACATCCTCGTATAACTAAAAATTTTCATTTTTTGCTTCCAAAACATAGGTTATGACCCCTCATTGGAACGAGCTCGTCGAGCTCGTTCGAATGATGGGTCATAACCTATGTTTTGGAAGCAAAAAGTGAAAATATAAAAAAAAACTGAATGGCGTTTTTCTTGTAGGTAAAAGATTAATACAATATAACCCACCCTAAATTGGACAGATAACGTAAATTCTCCCTACTGAAATTATGCAAATATGAACCAGTTGTATTTTGTTTAGCCAATCAAATTGTCCAGTTTTGATATTGACCAATGAAAGCTCCCAACTCTAATTATGCAAATTATGAAAATGTGGCCCAGTTGTATTTTGTTCAGCCAATCAAATTGTCTAGTTTTCAAATTGACCAATGAAATTGGCGGAAGGCTTTATTTTTCACTGATTAATATGAACACAAAATATCAAATGTTTTACAGTGAACAAAACGGACGAGTCATGTGATAAATACAGAATACAACCCGGGTAGAGAACAGGGACAGGAATCAATGACGCTTATTGGAGTTATCCTTGTATTTCACGCCTTCGGCACTCGTGAAAAACATAAACAACTCGTTGATTCCAGTCCCGCGTACTCCATCCTCGTTGTGTTGAGTCTTATGACTCATATTAGATAGAGACTGCCGCATTCGTTCCAGTGAATGGTCATTTATTTATTTATTTATTTATTTATTTATTTATTTATTTATTTATTTATTTATTTATTGGTGCTTAAGGTCACACATTTCGGAACAATGGTTAATCATGATCACAACATGGAGATTTATTATTTATTTATTTACTGGTGTTTAAGGTCTATGTTGCACAATGGCTAATCGTGACCGTGATAGTTTTACGGGTGGAGGAAGCCGGAGTACCCGGAGAGAACCACCGAGCATCGATGAGTAACTGTCAGCTCCTCAACATTCTAACTCTGTTCAAGCTCCACTCAAGCAGGGTTACAACGGTTGAAGACATGTGCACCATCGACGTACAGTACGCATTAATACATGGCGTTATTGTGCCCCCATGTAGGGAACCGGGATAAAGTGCCTTGTCCAAGGACATAGCACGGGTCGTTCCGGACGGGGATTGAACTCGGGACCTCGAGCATAGAAGTCCAACAGTCTACCACTGAGCCACCGCACTCCCCACAACATGGAGATAAATTCAAGTTGAGTCAGTCGCTTATACCCATGTTGCCCATTTTAGAGGACTTCCACGACAAGCATGGGCGACTGCATCCCATTTTTTTACTAGTAAAACAGAGTTTGAATACCACAGTAAACAAGCACTGCTTCATTTGCTGGGAGTGAAAGGTCGTAAGCTATGTTGTTGGGCAAAAATAAAAGAAATGTTTACAGTGTCGTCCTATGGTGTGTTAACTAAAGGGTTAATGAATTTATAGCCACATTAATATTAATATTAACGATGAATAACGTTTTATAAAAACTTTACTGACGTTATCGATTGTTAGTCATTGATATATAGTTTGACTATCCCATGCTTAATAGTGGATAGATGTAGGCCTATATTCAACAGCTAACCGTTGGATATTTTGCATCTATTGAATTATCAACAGCAAACAGTTTTGAAGTGGGATAAACAACTCGTTGATGTTGGATAGGCGAGAGAAATCACCCGGGAGCTTTCTCTCGCCTATCCAACATTAACTAGTCATTTATCTTCTACATAAAAGCCTATAACCTTTACTGAAATAAGGTTGCCGACATTGTTATTACGAGGTGTCAAAACCTGTATTGACTATTCTGACACAATAAACTCAAGAAAGTTATTTGGAGAATTGGACCCGTCATTGCTGGATGCTATACAGTACACTAAAGTGACACCGAAATTCTAAAAGTGCTTCGGGTTACTGTCTTGTTTTTATTTGTTCAAGGGATCATATTCATTTTCGAAGATATAATTCCATGTTCCAATAAGACTAAAATCCTCCTCCTCTGATTGGACGAGAGCTCGCTTAGTATATTTAGGGGATAACTATGTTGTATTTGATTGTTTGGGGCCGTAAACGATGGTTTTACTGTCGCAAATTGAGTTTTGCCGGCGACGCGTTAGCGGAGCCGGTAAAACGGATATTTGCGACAGTAAAACCATCGTTTACGGCCCCAAACAATCAAATACAACATAGCTATCCCCATTCTAATATAATTCGGCTGAAAACTGAGATAGTATTTGATCTCCCAACTATAAAACAACGCCTTGTTGAAGACACCAATTTGAAGCTAAAAATACAGTCTTCGTGACGTCATTTGGGACTTCCGAACCACATCACGAAATATATTTTACGCTGCCACAATACAAATAATTCCAAACGTTTTAGTCATTTTATCACCAATAACAAAATATATTTATATTTGTACTGACAACATTTATCATGTTTAAATGTTTGTGACAATCTGAAAACAAATGACGCCGGCTGCTTTCTCTGTTTAAAGTTTAGAGTTCACCGTGTGATGTTTCAGTCGGCGTCGGAAAGCACTCGAGGATTTACCATTAATTTAAAGTTAAATTTTTTTAGATCTTTGATTGGAAGCCCCTGTTTAAGCGTAATAATTACTTAAGGTTACAGAACAATTGTTCATTTCAAACTGTTCCTAGGAAGTGATGTCTTGTGGAATTGGGCTACTGCTATTGACATAATTGTTGCAGAACGAATAGTTCACCTCTCTCAGTGGTGAACGCATTTCTGTAGCTGTACATGTGGTGCCACGAACGCAGGTAACAAATTAGAAAATGAAAGGACCGCTTGCACTTGAACTCGATGTTATAACATCGCTAGCGGATCTATCAGAAATATTTGGCCTTGAACAATTAAAATTATTATTGCCAGTTGTCGGAATTTTGGTTTTCTATTTCGCACATAGCGTCCATAAATTCTTCATCGCGTACGAAAGATGGCTATTTTTGTATTTTATATTATATATTTTAATATCGCTTACTGGTTCCACACGGTTGCCGTTAAGCCCGTCGAAATCAGTTTTTTCAACACTCATTTCATTACTCAGCAGTCTCTGCCAAACCCTTATTCCACATTAATATTAAACTTTCCAACTTCATCCATATTAAATACATTTAATTACAAGAAAGATAGAGAACGTTTTTTTTAGAGCAAGTCAACGCGTTCACAGCGTTTGTTTACATTGGATACGGCAGTCAATGACTCCAAATGGAACGAAAATAGAACGCCCACGAATACATCTTGACTTCCTGAAATAGTTTTCGACAACACAAAATTTGCGACAGGTTACGCCGATTTTACTGTCGCAAATTTTATTGATTAACCAATCAAATTTCGAGATTTATAGTAATTGTATTAGAATCTATGTTTACGGCTCAAGTGGCAAATGTTCAAATTCAACGCGAAATATTTGAAATGACGTCGCCCGTTTCGTAATAGCTTCACCAACGGAGTGACTAGCAAGCCTAGATTTTTCACTCGTGCAGCAGGCGGTGTTCCGGATGAAGTGTTGTTTAAATTACAAAATCAATTTACGATTTGAACTGTGATGGAATGAGTTTATCTGGTTTATTAATTATTTATCCAGTGCCGTCTTGGGTACACGAGAGGTTTATTTACTAAACTTGTGATCGTTAAAAGTTGCCTTGAACAAGGCAACTTTTAACGATCACAAGTTTAGTAAACAAGCCTCTCGAATTTCACGATGTCAGTTTGGGCTACAGGACGTGTCTTATTGAACATAATATACCTCACGTGACTTCCTTGCATTCTGATTGGCTGAAATGTGATACCCTATTTCGTGTAGTTGTCCAACACAGAGCTGAAGGGTCACTACTTGTGGCACTATATGTTTTCTATTTTTAGCAAGGGCACTATAGGCATTGTCTGGTTATAAAAACGTACAAAACAACGATTTATCCAAAATGGTGGCAGAAAATCTCGGCCACTAATTAGATAATTCGATTTACGTAAAAAATATACACTTCGTTTTTTTAGTGTCGCAAGAATAGCCGCAACGTTTTCCGGGGTGACACGTTTAATAAAAAGAGATTATTACCATTATGTGGATGTACAAAATATGTATCCGAGTCGAGTTCCGGGCTCTGAGGGCAGATCGCGACGGGTCGAAGACGAGTCGTGATCTACCCTTAGAACCCGGAGTGAGACATTGGCAGAGGCGAGGAATAGTATCATTGTGTCGAACAATTATCAATATCCACACATCATTCTCATTTCTCCTTTATTGTTTAAAATAAAAACATCATTACATGTTTACAATTTGGATTGTAGATTATTTGCATTTTCGGGTTGTTTGATATAATATAAGGACTAGTTCGCGTTAGGAACTACACCACCTCACAGGGCACTATATGGGCGTAGTAAACGACAAGCCATGCACTATTCCTTAAATATACGTTATTGTGACGAGTTGACGGTAACATGGTCTGAGGTTTGCGGCTCGCAGCATATGTTCAACCTCGACGCTTCGCGTCTCGGTTGAACCTAAGCCCCGAGCCGCAAACCTCAGACCATGTTACCGTCAATTCATCACAATAACTTATAATACTCTTTTGATAACTTTTCCAAGACATAGGCAATGGCACTCGTTGATGATGGGTAGGCGAGAGAATGCACCACGTCTCGGGCCTAAGCGTCCTCGACGTGGAGCTTTCTCTCGCCTATCCTACATCAACTTGTTAAGTCACCGAAGGGAGCTTAACTTATCACTTGCCGTCCGTCGTCCGTCGTCGTCGTCCGTCGTGAACTTTACATTATCGACTACTCCTCACCAACCACTGGATCAAATTGAACCAAATTTGGCGTGATGTTCCCCATCATATGTCAATTCAAACTCGTACAAATAAACTTGCCGCACCCACAGGGGGCACCACAAGGGGCATAACTCTGATAGCACCCATGAATTTCTTTTCAAAATTCAAAAAAATCTTCTTCTTCAGATCCACCTGGCAGAATTCTTTCCTATTTGGTATACATCATCTCTATGGAGGTCAGATTCAAGTTTGTTCAACTCGGCCCCCTGGATTCATATTTGGGCTCACTATAGAAGCTCGAATTTGAACTTAGTGCATTTCAGTCAAATTTCTTAAAAAATCTTCTTCTCCATATCCAACAGGCAAAACCTTTTGATATTTGGCATGCAACATTGTGGGGTGAATCTGATTCAAGTTTGTACAAATGGGCCCCATGGGTTTGGGCTCAGTATAGGAGCCCGAATTTAAACTTAGTGCATTTCAGGCAATTTTCTTTAAAAATCTTCTTCTCAAGATCCAGCAGGCAGAATCTTTTGATATTGGGTATGCAGCATGCTTAGGGGGGGGGGGGGGGGGGGGGGTGAGATTCAAGTTTGTTCAAGCCAAGTCCCTGGGTTCATATTAGGGCTCACTGTTGGAGCCAGAATTATAACTTAGTTCAAACTGAGGAATTTTCTTTAAAAATCTTCTTCTTCAGATCCAGCAGTCGGAATGTTTTGATATTTGGTATGCAGCATCCTTGCTTCAAGTTTGTTTAAGCCATGCCCCTAGGTCCATATTTGGGCTCACTGTGGGAACTCGAATTGCAACTTAGTTGAAAATGAGGAATTTTCTTTAAAAATCTTCTTCCTCAGATCCAGCAATCGGAATGTTTTGATATTTGGTGTGCAGCATCCTTGGGGGGGGGGGGGGGGGAGGATTCAAGTTTGTTAAAGCCAAGTCCCTGGGTTCATATTTGGGCTCCTTGTGGAAGCCTGAATTATAACTTAGTTCAATATGAGGAATTTGTCTTTACAAATCACCTTCTTCAGATTCAGCAGTCGGAATGTTTTGATATTTGGCATGCAATATCCTTAGGGGGTGAGATTCAAGTTTGTTCAAGCCAAGTCCCAGGGTTCATATTCGGGCTCACTGTGAAAGCCCGAATGATAACATAGTTCAAAATGAGGAATTTTCTTTAAAAATCTTCTTCAGATCCAGTAGTCGGAATGTTTTGATATTTGGTGTGCAGCATCCTTGGGGGGGGGGGGGGGGGGGGGGGATTCATGTTTGTTAAAGCCAAGTCCCTGTGTTCATATTTGGGCTCCCTGTGGAAGCCCGAATTATAACTTTGGTCAATATGAGAAATATTCTTTAAAAATCTTTTTTTTTTAGATCCACCAGTCAGAATCTTTGGATATTTGGTGTAAGCTTTTCTTAGGAGGGGCAGATGCAACTTGTTGAAATCAATTCCCAGGGTTGATATTTAGTCTACCTTGTCAGGTGAGCGCCCTCAGGCCTCCTGGGGCCTCTTGTTATTTATCCTATACATAAACCATTGCACATTTATTTGGAAAATGGAGTACCCGGTGTCTCATTGGTTAGAACATTGGACTTTAAAGTTATCGATCGATGGTCCGATCCTGGCCCGCATCACCTGCGTTGTCCTTGGGCAAGACACTCCATCCCGATTGCCATCATGGGGCACGGTGTACCACTGCACGTCGATGGTGGACCTGTACTCAACCACTGCTGACTTGGGTTAGTTAAGTTGGAGAGTCTGGTGGTTCTTTCCAGGTACTCCGATTTCCTCTACTCTAAACACGGTATGACCATGGCTGATGGAATTGCCGCTAAACCCCAGTAAACAAACAAGCAAACAGTTAGCAAATAAGCGAAACATTCTCCGAATTGTTTTAAAGACCGCGAAGAAATATTTAATTAACTGAGTCGTTGGAATGACTTATAGCGATCGTTAGCCTGTGTTTTTTCTTTATAACACCCGATTATTATTGTAATTTCCTTTCATCTACAGTCGTGAAATTTTCCACACCTGTTGACAACTACTGCAAATTTCAAAGTCTTAATTTCAAATTACCACCTTTATCCAAAACAGCGTCCAATTTCTATTTTATCTTTCAACTTTTAATATCAACGCATGTATCGTTAACGTCATAAAAAATTAAATGACGTCGGATTGTCATGAACTTTTAGTATGTTAGTATGTGGAGCTCATAAAATGAGGAGATAACTGTTTTGTAGTTTTTTTGTTTGATCCCCATTTTTAACGTATTTATGCCAGTTGAAGATTTGGCACTTTCAAGCTTTTATAATCTAAAATGCCAAAAATGGCGATACACGTTATTACTTACTAGATCTGCAGCTTTGAAACTTGGCGACCTCATTCACGCTTGGGAGATCTAGTGCACGCTTTTTAAATATTTTCAAATTGCAACATTTATCAAAAAAAAAAAAAATAAAAAAATAAAAAAAATAAAATAAATAAAGTAAAAAAATAAAACAACGTCAATTTTAACATTTTTCTTATTCTTTGAATATTAATGGCTGTATCAGCCCCCTCTCCCATCTTTCAAATCTCCAATAAAATATATCTACAAATCGGTACCGACCAGGGCAATTCCCAACGGTTATGAACGAATTTAGGGTTACTTTATTGGCGTCAACGTCATAACAAATTAAATGACGCCGGATTCTCATGGAAAATTAGAAGATAGCTGTTTCTTTAGTTCAGTTTATCCCTATTTTTACCGTTTTTACGTCAGTTGAAGTTTTAACACTTTTTAGTTTTTAATCGCTTGACTGGACTGGTTACGTGAAATAATTCATGAGTGGTGAGGGACGTTGTACAAACACGAGTGCGCGAATGCGCACGAGTGTTTTACATTATAGTCCCTCGCCTGGAATGAAATATTTCACGTAACCAGTCTAGTCGAGTCAAGCGATTACTCTGTTTATTACTTTTCATTATTAACGATAATTATATTATTTAACCCTTTACCTAACGTAACGGCCAGCGCTATTCTCAAAAATCGCCAATTAATTTTCATTATTTTTTTCATTTTTTGTCTCTAAAACATAGGTTATGACCCCTCATTGGAACGAGCTCGACGAGCTCGTTTGTTTGTTTGTTTGTTTGTTGGTGGTTAACGTCACATAATTATGAACCATGGCTAATCGTGACACAACATGGAGATGAAGTCAAGTTTAGTCAATCGTTGATCAACATGTTGCCCATTTTAGAGGACTTTCACCCCAAACATTGGTGACTGGGTCCTATTTTACTAGTAAAGCGGAACTGGTTTACCACAGTAAACAAGTGCTGCTTACTTCCCGGGGTTCCCACGGGGAGACGAGCTCGTTCCAATGAGGGGTCATAACCTATGTTTTTGAGACAAAAAAGGAAAATAATAGTTATTCAAGTATTATTTGCAGGTGTCGTTTGCTTTTCAGTTAGGTAAAGGGTTAAAAAACCAAAAAAACTCAATGAAGTCCACATTACACCCACGGCAAAGCGCCTTCGTTTGCGCGCACGGATACATGACCCAATTGTTGACTGCATAATTCACTTGTGAGGTTATCCCTGATAATCAAACCCTGAAATCTCCGTAAATCACACTTTGGAAAGTAATAAATCAACAGCTAAGACTCTTCGTGACCTTATTCACATTTGGGCGATCTAGTGCACGCCATTTTCATATTTTAAAATTTCAAGCTTTATCTGAAACAACGTCACTTTTAACGTTTTTTCATACTCTTTTATTGTCAACGCCTCTATCAAACCTCCATCTTTCAAATCTTTGATATATCATCTCCAGCAAAAACCATATCTAAAACTTCGGTACCAGCCTGGGTAATTCCCAACAGTTATGGGAGAATTTAGGGTGACGTGATTGGTGTCGTCAACGTCAAAAAATTAAATGCCGTCAGATGCTCAAGAAATTTTAGTACGTTTTGGAGATACCAGTTTTTAAGCTTTTTGATTTATCCACATTTTTACTGTTTTTTTGGCTTCAATTGTCAATTGAAGTTTTAGCACTTTCTAGCTTTTATAAACTAAAATGTCAAAACGGCGATAGGCGTAACTCCCTTATTACTATATCTACAGCTATGAAACTTCGTGACCTTATTCGCGCTTGGGAGATCAAGAGCACGCCTTTTATAAAAATATTTTCAAATTGCAACTTTTATAAAAAAAAAAAACAACGTCAGCTTTAATATTTTTTCTTATTCTTTGAATGAATGGAAGGTCTTCTACAAATGCTCCTCATTTTTGTTACTGTGAGTCGAAAAACATGGCTGTCAGAAGCATTTATTGATTCTAATTGGTGGATTTTGAAAAATCTTCGCCTCTGAAACCACAGGGCCAAATGTTTTGAAACGTTGCATGGTTAATGACTGGGGCACCCTCTACCAACGATCCTCGTTTAATGTTGATCGTGTTGCAAACATGGCCGCAATTGCAGCTTATAATTACTATAGAAACCCTATGGGAAATCACATTTTCATCTTCTTCTCTGGAACTGCTGAGCCGACGTGAACCAAACTTCGCAGGAATGGCCTATAGGAGGCCCTCTACAAACGATCCTCTTTTTGTTCCCGTTGGTTGGAAAATATGGCCACCAGAGACCTTCTTCCCCTCTGAAACTAAACAGTCAAATGTTTTGAAACTTCACATGATTGAGGACTGGGACATCTTCTAACAATGATCCTCATGTAATGTTGATGTAATGTTGCAAACATGGCCACAATTGCAGCTCATACGTACCATGGAAAGCCTATGGGAAATCACATTTTTATATGTAGTTCCAGTTGAGCGATTACAGACTCTTTAGAGCCTCTAGTTATTCTTTTTGTTGCACGGATTATAAGATATCGTTTGGAACAGAAAGTTAGAGTAAAAAGTATTTTGCTCTGTATACGAACATGACATTTTGCCGTGTTGTGATTAGTTTTTTATATTCAGTTTTCTCAGGGAGACACCAGAACTAGTAGCTAACACGCTGCGTCAAACAATAGAAAATAAATGTAGAAACAAACATATGTTGCAAAGTAATAACTTGACTAGAAAGTCTGAATCAACAATATAAATGAAATGGTATTGCAGCGGAACAAGTATACAGTTGAAGCAAATCATATAGGTATGCGAAACCAAAAGTGCCGCTACAACAAAGAATATGCAAATTGTGTTCCGCCACTGCTGTCGAAGATGAAAAACATTTTTTAATGAACTGTGAGTTTTATGTTGATATAAGGTATGAAGTTGTTGAAAAGCAAGGAACCTAAACAATAATGGCGACAACCAAAATGTGGAGGAAACTTTTCTATTCATAATGACGTGTGACGAGTTACAACCTCTCTTGGCTTCAGCCTTGTATAAAATGTTAAATCGCAGAAAAACAACACTTTTGTAAATGCGCAACCAACACTTAAACTACATTTGTGTATACGTTATCCTATAAAAATGTATATAAGATGCACAATTTGTTTCTTGCGCGCAATCGCCCAGTGCTATGACAGTCGCTGCTTCCCTCTATGGGACACGTGTACCCAGGGGTTGCGTGCGTTAGGCCATCGATGATGACATAACAGACCCAACCTCTGTGTGTGCGTTTTCTAGGGAGGGTCAACAGTGGCTGTTGGAGTGTAGAATGGCATGCTCGAGGGTGAACCTTTTGTAAATTTGAGAAAGTCCTATTAAGTGGTGGTGGTTTGGGGTGGATGGGGGAAAGGTCACATATTATTATTATTACTCCCCCCTCCCACATTTACCTCTCTGGAAACCAGTAACTTATAGAAATAATACGATGAACATATGTGAGGGAGGTATCGGACCGGATCCTATTGTGATTACAAGTGAGGCGTATAACGTAAACAACGCAAACTTTAAATATATGCCGATTACCTAGTTGAACTTTAAACATAAATACCAGGCTTGGCGATCGATTTTAATTTAGTTTTTTTGAAAGGCCGACGAAGGAACATTTGCATGTCGAAGGAAATCCTGAACCCCCAAAATGGGAGGATTTGACTTCGGTATGCACATGTTGCTTTGTCGACCTCTCAAAGGCTTTATGTATATTTTTTTGCTCTTTGTATATTTGTAAATACTTTTCAGCTTTCCGGACTTGTAAAATTGATTCAAATATGTGGTTGTATATGTAGGTGGGTATATGCAGAAGCACGTGGAAATGTCTGCACGAGTGTATATACAATTCTTTTCTAGGGGTGGGTGGGGATGGGGTGATGCTTAATGTATAACGACCAATCAATGATCAAAATGTGTCTCATAAGCCTCCAGAGGCTGAGTTTCATACAAATATTCTGTTAACATTCTATGTGTAATATATTCCATGTGTATCGAAACGTGACACTTAAATAAAATATTCTACTACTACTATATTGCATTTCATGGCAGTTTTAGACAGGTGTGACACTCGATATGTCCTGAGGCGTGTCTGCACACGCTGTCAGCTAATATATCTTTTTTCCTATTTTTTGCGAGGTTATGGTAAATTTATGAAAATACTCCAAATAGGCATTTCCTAATATCACGATTTAGACACCGAAGGGCCATGCTGCGTAGCGCCTACATTCGCCACCACTTTCTGGGATGTGACTATATATAGCTCACAGCATCCCTTACCCACCCCACCCCCGCATCCATCAACACTTCCCCTACTGCACTTTGCCCTCATCAACCTTTTCACATTTCCTCCTCCTCCTCCACATTTTAACCCTTTCAACCCATGTCAGTTCAATGACAACAATTGGACGAGTCCACATTTATTATTTGGGGGTAGACCAATTAATATTTTCAACGTGCAGCCCCACGGCTGCACGCTGAAAATATTAATTGGTCTACCCCACACATTCACTCAGCAGCCATCTTACTTAAGGAAATTATGACGTTTCATGCTTCTGGACCGGAAAAGCGGCCTCTCGGGTTCAAAGAGTTAAACTCGTATTCCACATTTCTCATCCATCCAACTGATCCACACGTACTCACTTTGAACAGTCATCCGCCAGTACCACCACCACATTCACAATCACTAATACACCCCCTGTGGCACCGCTGCGATCACACTACATCCCACAGCAACTAATACCACCACACCACCACCACCACATATTCTACACTCCACCATCTCTTTCATCCCAACCCCCACATTCGACACTTCTCCATTTCCTCCTGCACCACCTTATATTCAACACACTACTCTCCATTTTTGCACTCTCCACATTCCACCTACACTCTTCCTATTCTACACCCCTTTTCCTCATTCCACCCCATACCTTTCTTCCACACTCTGCACTCCACCATGACATTCCATACTCCTCATACTCCATTATCACACCGCCACATTCCACCACCAACACCACTGCCACGCCCCCCTCCCGCTTCCACATCTGCCCTCCACACCGCAGGTTAAGGGTATTAACCATTTACCCAACCCAACCCAGTTAGAGACGACACTTGCCAAAAAAAAATCTTGAATGGCTAAACGTTTTCATTCAGGTTTTCATAGGTTATGGTCCCTCATTGGGGCGAGCTCTTTGGGCTCGTTCCAATGAGAGGTCATAATCTATGTTCTTGGGACAAAAAAACTAAAAAGATAATAAAATTTTAAATGGAGATTTCTGTGAATAGCGCTGGTCTTGTATGCCCATTACTTTGAGTGAAGAGTAAATTAGTTTATCTAAAAATTGTTCTCTAAAACGAGGCATCTTTCGACAAAGCAGGAATTGAAGGGTTGTGTGCGTTCGTTCTGAAAAAAGGTTTGCTCCACTGTACGTAACGACTCCTCTATTGGTTTTCATATGATCAAACATTAAGCAATAACAGGTTGTCAGTGCTTTATCGTATTGCAATTGAATTTTCTTTAATGAGTTTTTCATAACGCGATGAATAATTGTCCTATCTTATGAATGTTTTTGCTTTGTCCCACCCATTTGTCGAATAAAAATTGTGGGAGTGTCCATTGGTGTAATTAAACTGTAATTACTGCAGACAAGCTGTTAGTATTCACGTGTCTTTGTCGGAAACCGGGGCTTTGTCGCTGCTGGAAGAAATAGATTCACGCTGCGTATTCAGCCAAAACTCAAGGAGTGTTGTCTGAATCCGTGCGTGAACGTATGTCTCACCGTGACGAACCCACCGTTTCACTGTTGTTGGGGTGGTTCTTATCCTGAAGGGGTTAATAACTTTTCCTCGAAAAGCATAAATCAAAAGGGGTTCACTGAAAACAACAACTTTAATACATATATAAAAATAATAAATATGATAATTTGTGACTTACATAGAATCCACAAGAATAAGAAAACAAAACGTATACATGACCACCCTACATTCATACTCCGATAAAAGCGACGGATAATCCAGATTACGTCAGCAGAAGCGGCGGAACGTTTTTGAATTTCGGTATAGTATGATACTTTATTTTTTTGTCGGCGCACACGTATGCTTTGCGATTTTCAAGGGGGTAAATAGATCATGTTGGCGATGAATGTGGTTCATGCTTCATCTTTTTACAAATGACATTAGGCCGACCAACAATATATCTAAACATTAAAACAAGAGTAAGTCGTGTATGGAAGGAAATACATGGTCACATGAAGAGGAGACCATTTATTTATTTGGGTTTAACGACACTTTGGACAACCATGATACCTCCTGCCGGTGAGGAAACCATTAAACCATCGAGCATGTAGCAAACATAGTATGATACGCTTACGAATGGCATGTGCTAGTTCATGTATAGTCTTCGATGTGTACGTTCGAACGTGCGGGGTGTTCCCATCTCACTATGGGGGCACGTTTCCTTTCTGAAGCCAGAGACCCTGTTTGATAAAGTGTGTGTGTATGGGGAGGGGGAGCATACGCCCCCTTGACCCCAGTTCCGCCGCCTTTGTTATGCCCATCCATCCCACATACATACTCCGACAATGCGACAGATAATTCATTTCAATTTTATTTTAACCCTTTACCTAACACGAAAGGCAGACGACAGTTGCAAATAAAATTCTTGAATAACTAATTATTTTCCTTTTTTGCGTCAAAAACATAGCTTATGATTCCTCATTGGAACGAGCTCGTTGAGCTCGTTCCAGTGAGGGGGTCATAAGCTATGTTTTTGAAACAAAAAGTGAAAAACATAATGAAAATTGGATGTTGATTTTTGTGAATAGCGCAGGCCGGTTTTTGACCGTTACGTTGGGTAAAGGGTTAACGGTAGGTTTTTACGGAGTTGTTCTGGTAGGATATCAGTTTCTTGGTTGACAGAGGAAGTGTACACACCATATTGCCAACGGTATCGAGATCATTGTCATCTGGAGTTGCGATGAACAGTTTGTCTAGAGGTTTCAACGATATGACCGAGAAGGTCGGGTAATGGGACAGGTGTGAGGGAGGTTATATGGCTCCCCCATGTTTATTCCTGTCTTCGGCACGGAAAGATGGCTCTCCACGCGTTCAAGAGATAACGCAATATTTCAAAGTTGCTGACATGGGGCTTTGGAAATGTCATTAAGCCTATTTCCTGTGTTGTTTTCATCAATCAATACTCAATGACTGTCACTACGTATAATATGGATCCGTTGGTGACATTTCCAAACAGACGTTCTGGGGAGATATTAATCATTAAAAGATAAAAAGCCATCACGTTAGCCTTTCCAATTACCAGTAACGCACTGTTTTCTACAAACCCATCATATCGGGTAACAGTTTGAAATTGGAGTTGGAGATCGTGGGAGTAGTTTTACACAATAGTGCATTGCGGTTCAATGGCATTGAAAGTCAATCACAATGCTGGGAAGTTTCCGGTTCTGGTTTCCGAATATCAAATTATAACATTTTTTTTTTGTTTTTTGAAGACGTCGAAAATAACATGTCACCTATTTGCAAGCTAACTTTTCAATCCCTTATATAGCACCCTAATTTGTCTTGGTTTATGCAGTATGATAGGCATGAGAATGGTACAGTTAAAACTAGAAGTCCTGTCATGAATTGCGCACAAATAGCACGTCGATCTGCGCGTTAATCTACGCGTTATGACCATAGTAAGGCTAGCAAATTCTGTACATATGGCCTGTGCATAAGCAATGTTTCAGCCAATGGAAATACCATGGCAGAAACATGGCCTATGTTTGCTATGAGTAACCAGGAGAACCTGTCGTGCTTTGGACGCCATTCGATATGGCAATTGCGCGCAATTCCCACTCGCAATTAAGCCTAGATAAGCGCACAGTTCGTGACAGGACTTCTAGTTTTAACTGTAATGTTAGCCTCCGGATCACGTCGACGATTACCTATTAACACAGTTAAAGCTGGGCTGAGGTGAGTAGGAAAAATGAAATATCAGTAACAAGATAACTAATTATTATGCCAGCTAATGAAATTCGCCAATCACAGCCCCCGAATAGTGGGACGGTACTGAGCCGTATTGGGTCACCTGCAGCCCGAGGTGACCTAATACGAAACTCCTATTAGGTCAGTACCGCCATTTTGTTTCGACGTGGAAATCCCTCACCTCGCGGTGCTTTTATATCCATATTGAAGAAATTGCAGTACAATCAAACGTCCCTCCGTGTCTATATGTCTCATATTCTGGTAAATACCATCACGTCGAGTGCCAAACGCTATTTTTTAAAAATAGCGACTGCACTATAATGAAATTGTAAGAAATGAATCACAGCTATGATTTTGTTCGAATTCTATAAAATCGGACGTTTCGGACATTTTCTGCACACTCAAGACAAGTGACAGAACGAAGAAAAGCATCTATCGCTGTTGTCTGTGTTGTCAAGGAAATTATACACAAACAGGGAGACAACTGTGCACGTTTGTTACAACTTACATAGCGTTTTGCACCAGTTTTGAAAATGTGCCGGCGTTCAAATTTGATTGTTATTTTGTTTTCGCTGGCATAATAAATACGTTACAGGACGTTCAGGTGGCAGATACGGTGTCATATGGGGCTCGGCAAAAACAATATTGGACTCGGTGTACCGCCTCGTCCAATATTGTTTTCACCTCGCCTCATATGATACCGTATCCGCCACCTGAACGTCCTGTAACTTATATTATTGGTCTGGGTTTATGTAACGTATTTGGACTTGGCTAATGAATGTATTGTAAAGTAACCTTGACAGTGATATTTGAAGATGAAATATGTAAGTCAAGGACAAATTTGACGGAGCAATTTGTGTTTCAGTGTTGCAACATTGTTCACGAGCGGTGGATGGAGATTCCTCTCCTGACTCTCATTCTATCGAGCACTCCACAATATCTGTGATGTTCTGCTCTATGTTGTCCTCGATATCGACCTTTGCTATGTACTCTGCTTTTCGATTTCGAAACAGTATAAGTTACTACGATGAATTTACGGTAACATGGTCTGAGGTTTGCAGCTCGGAGCTTATGTTCAAACGAGACTCGAAGCGTCGAGGTTGAACATACGCTCAGATCCGCAAACCTCAGATCATGTTACCGTCAATTCATCACAGTAACATATATGTTCCAATAAGACACTACTCATAGCCCAAAAACTACATCGTGAAACACGAGAGGCTTATTTACTAAACATGTAATCGTTAAAAGTTGCCTTGTTCAATGCAATTTTTAACGATCACAGGTTTAGTAAATAAACGTCTCATGCGTCCCACGACGGCACTGGATAAATAATCAATAAACCAGATAAACTCATTCCATCTCAGTTCAAATCGTAAATCGGTTTATAATTTAAACAACACTTCATCCGGAACACCGTCTGCAGCACGAGTGAAAAATCCAGAAAAATGAAGCGGCTTGCTCGTCACTCCGTTGGTGAAGCAATTACGAAACGGGCGACGTCATTTCAAATATTTCGCGTTCTGACGTCAGATGGTAACATTTGCCACTTGAGCCGTAAACATAGAATATACTAAGCGAGCTCTCGTCCAATCAGAGGAGGCGGATTTTACTTATTGGAACAATATAAGTTATTCTGTTTGTTGACAGGGGACATGGTCTCACGTTCCCTGCATGAAATTTATATTCAACCAAGGCGTTAGCCGAGGTTGAATATATGTTTAATGCATTGAACGTGAGACCATGTCCCCTGTCAACAAACAGAATAACGTATATGTCCCGTTCTTACTCAAGTAAAACTGAATTGGAAAAAAAATCTTTTATTTAGAAAGCAGACGTTGTTTCGGTAAGGTGTTAACTTTCATCATAACACACTGGAGTGATTTCCTGTTATTCAGTGTTCACGTACGTTCACGTACGGGGCGAGATGCTCTCGATTCGTTTCAGTTTATGTTACAGTAAATTAATGAAAAGAGACCTTATAATCTAATCGGTTTCATAAATAATACCCATGTTTACATAACTAATCTTTTTGTACATAATAACGGTACTTTTTGTGTGTATTTTACTTCAGTTAAATGTATCTGTCTCAGTTGATTTCAAGTGAAAAAAGACATTGCGATGAACCGTTCCTCATGGCAACGAGACGCTTTCCTTGACAGTGGACATAAGAATCGCTGACAGTAGACATAATCGCGTGCCCGGCGACATAAAATAATATCAACGAGGCATTGACAATCAGTGCAAGGTATTGCGGTTGGTATCGGGACATAATATGATGTACTCCTTTTGCTGTGTTCTCCGCGCCACTCTTCATGGTAGTTTTTTTCACGAACACTGACATCGTCAGTATGGTCATGAATGTGAAGACTTCACTTCACTGATCATGTAGTGTGAACAGATTTTTTAATGTTCATCCCTGACATATATCGTCATGTAAATGGACTTTCGATAAAGTTATCGCCATTGAAATTGTCAGACGAGTGAGGAAGGTCCAGTTAAGAAGAAAGTAATTATTGAGAAAACACCTATGATACCAATAGAAAATAAAGCCAAGTATCCCTTTGTTACTGTTTATAAACGAAAACAACTTATACTTACGTAGCACCCTAATTTGTCTTGGTTTATGCAGTATGATAGGCATAAGTATGCTCATGTTAGCCTCCGATGCACGTCGACGATTACCTGTTAACCCTTTACCCAACGTAACGGCCAAAACCGACCAGCACTATTCACAAAAATCGCCAATTTGGCTGCAGACTGCAGTTATTATTTTATCATCAATGCCCCGTGTATAGACCTCTTATAATAAGACCAAAATGGGACGAAATTATTCCCTGGACCGAAAAATCGGTCTTACAGCTTCAAAGGGTTAATTTACGTGTAAATTACTGTATATGTATTTGGTATTTAAAGAATTTCAGGCTTGGGAATTTCATAGTAAATTCCATAGTAAATTGTTTTCCTTACTCATATTGCACCTTAATCGTGAAAGATATACACACGAGGCTATATTCTGCGTTTTCTCAGCATCTGATAGTTATAAAAGAACCGTTTTACACACCCAATTTCTCGATTCTCAACCCAACAGCAGTGATAAACGTCATTCCGACTTCAAAGTTAATTTGAATATACGCTGGTGTTTTTAAATTGAAGAGCCACTTCATTTTGCGAAGGTCTTCACA
The DNA here is from genome assembly GCA_031216915.1 of Pictodentalium vernedei. Taxonomy (NCBI): domain Eukaryota; kingdom Metazoa; phylum Mollusca; class Scaphopoda; order Dentaliida; family Dentaliidae; genus Pictodentalium; species Pictodentalium vernedei. The sequence continues at coordinate 297,039,367 of CM062294.1, forward strand.
TATCCTTCACCAGCACGCCATTTTCTGCCCCCTCCTCCCATTTCCACCAGTTTTACCTGTACCGAGCGCTGCGTGTAAGACCACCATTCCAAGCACGATGAAAATTATCACCAACTGGCCAAGTGACAGAGTTCGTTTATAAACAGTCTCCTGTCCCGCGTGAAGCAAAGTGAAGAGTCCGTGCGACTACTTAATCAATTAGAAAATGTGTTGACATCTCAACCCATATGTAAATAACGGATATGCTTGAACTGGAAAAAAAAGTCTGTTGTTTTAGTGAGAATAATATCATGTGAAACCTACTTTTTCTGAAGTTTTTCGAATTTACATGGACTTTTAAAAATGTGCAAATGTTGCTTGGGAATAGAACGACATCTACAGGTGATCATTTTATTTATTATATTTCATATGTTCATTTTCATACGAACGAAAATGTCAATCATAGCCCCCTGCTCTCACAGGATAACAATACGACTGAAAGAGGAACAAGAGGCATTTGATCTATTTTGGATAATAATACCCATCAGGCCGTCACTCAGAATACGCGGTGTGATGGAAGAATATAGGAATCTATGGGTCCGTCTGTCGGGCGGTCCAACGGGCAATTAGTGCGGTCGTCCATCCATATGTCATTCTTTCCAAAAACTTGTCATCCCGAAACCGATAGGAAGCGAGTTGGCTCAGTGGTTTCGACAATGGACTCCAAACCGAAAGGATCACTGTTGGATCTCCACCAGGGATAACTGCGTTGTGTCCTTGGGCAAGGCACTTAAGGGCCTATATAAGTAATGAAAATTTGTTTATTTTGAAAATTCTCACCTCTGATATTCCTTCAATTCAAATTAAATATACACAAAATGTACATCACAATGAAGGTTGGGATGTATAGAACACGAAACACATGTGTTAATTAACTCATAGAGTCGACTGTAGGCACCACTGGTTCCTGGAAGTCTGTTACCGTATTTGCACCAGAACTGATAATTTAATAATATTTCACGAGAACTTGTGGCCAAATGTGCTTTACATATCCAAGAACAAAGCTAGGGGATCAAAGTTCTTCAAAACACTGCGACAGAGCTGCATGGGGGAAAATTCCAAAGCCTTTGCTTTTGTTTACGTATGAGTATACTTTCGATTTCCGGTCGACGTCATCAAACGGAAAAAACATTTCATACAGTGTACAGTTATTAGAGAGAGATTGCACAGTTGCCATATTCAATGCAAGGTATCATGATACCTGTTGAAATTTATCAGAATTACGATTTTGTTTTTCAATGGAAATTCGTGGTATCGAGTGACTTGCGCATATCTGTCAAGCATGGAAACTATCTTCAATAAAAATGCAGACAGTGTTGTCCTTTTCCAAAATGCACTCGAAAGTGTTTTGAATGCCTAGCTTTGTTATTGAATATCTGAAGCACATTCGGCCACGAGTTGTTCTTGCGAAATATTATTTCATTATCAGTTCTGGTACGAATACGATAGCAGACTTCCAGGAAACAGTGGTGCCTGATGTCAACTCTACGAGTTGATTACATATGTGCTTCGTTTCGTATTCTATACATCCCAACCTTTATTTTGATGAATAATTTGGGTATATTTAATCTGTTTTTAAGGAATATGAGAGGTGAGAATTTCAAAATAAACAAAATTCCATTAATTATATAGCCCCTTAATCCCAATTGCCAACGTAGGGGACACGGCGTCGCTGTATGCTAAGACATACAAAACGTCGATGGTGCCCTTGTCTCCAACCAATGGTAAGCCAGCTTTTGTGGAGTTAGTGTGTTGGAGTGTCTATGACAGTTTCTCGCTGGTAGTTCTCTCAGGGTATGGTTTCTTCCATCCATAAACTGTCCAACATATGGTGTAGATGTGCAGGAACTGGTCAGATCGGTCAGAGTTATAGCCCTTGTCGCTTTGTTTGAAACCTTCCAATCGCATTTCTTCTCAAGGGGTGGTCCAACAAAAATTTAGGAAAAGTTTTGAAATTGTCACCAGTGCCCAAAATACTGATAAAAGAATTAAACAAAATTATATTACATACTATTCAAGGCATTGCACTGTGACATCCGGTGAATGATTTCAGCGATAGTTGGGTGTCTGACAAGCACACATTCCACGCACTGAACTGAAGAAGACATGGACGGTCATTCAAAGAATTTACCACATTCAGTCCAAGACCTGAATACCTTGTAAATCTTCGTCGGTTCGCGAGACAAGGGCGGATCCGACGTGTCATACTCCTCACCAAACGTCCAATATCAGCTTGACTGCTGCTATTCCATTCTTCCTGCTGTGCAGCGGCGAGCTCCTGGACACTGGCAGGGGGCTGTTGGCGTTGTCGTAGGCGCCTGTCAAACATATACCAGACGTGCTCGATTTGTGAAAGGTCTGGACTTAGTGCTGGCCAAGGCAGTGTAGTGATGTTCTGCTCCTGGAGGAACTCTGTAGCGACACGGGCCCTGTGTGCTCGTACATTGTCATCTTGGAGAATGAATCGACGACCATGACGTCGCGCAAATGGCCTCACATGGGCTGCTAACATGTTGTCACGGTAGTACTGCCCTGTAACACTGCCTTGGATGACATGTAATGCTGTTCTGCTTGTCAAGGTTACGCCTCCCCACACCATAACCGATCCACCACCAAAAACGATCGTGCTGCCCAACGGTTACATCATGGTATCGTTCGTTCCGCCGCCGCCACACTCTGTTTCGCCTGTCGTGGGAGTGAACCTCGATTCATCGGAAAACTTGACGTTGCTCCGCCGACGATTGTTCCAGCGCTGTCGAGCTCCACACCAATTACGCCTTGCTGCGATGTGACGTTCAGTCAAACGTGGAATTATTCGAGGTCGTCGAGCGTATAAACTGCAGTTGTGTAGGCGAAGCCGGATAGTCTCACCACCGACTCGCACATCTGTCGCTCGGTGCAGCAGCTGTCCAATTTCTGATGCACTTTCATGGCGATTACGTAATGCTGTGGTTCGGATGAAACGATCCTGGTTAGCAGTTGTCGCCCTTGGGCGACCTGACCAACGTCTGTCAACAACATTACCTGTCTGACGGTAGTATAACCACAACCTGCTAATCGCCGATTGAGTAACGTTGAGAATTTGAGCCACTGCAGTCTATCTGTTGTCAGCTTCCAACATGCCTACGTCACGTGAAAGTTCGTCACGTGTCAGTCTTCGCATACCTCAAAAGTTTCGTTTCGACCAGAAACTATTGATGAACGAGTTTATATCAAGAAAAGAACGACGAGACCTCCGAAAAAGCCCGTCCAGTACAAATGAAAATTTCAAAACGTACTCCACAGACCTTAACGCGGCGCTCGTGCGAAAAACCTGCACGAAGATTTCGTGGGCCGGTGACATTCGTGATCGACACTGAACTTGGTAACATATGATGTGTCCAATCACGCATATCCAATACCAATGTCCGAAAATATCATCATCAGTTTAGATATCCCTACTTTTTTTGAATAGTATATTTTGAATGCCTTTGTTCTTGGAAATCTGAAACATATTTCGTTACGAGTTGTTCTCGTGAAATATCATTTTGTTATCAGTTCTGAGTTCTGGTAGGAATACGATAGCAGACTTTCAGGAATTGTTGATGCCTATCATCAACTATGTGGGTTGAATACGAATATATTTAGGATTCTACACACCACTGCCTTCATTTTGATGTGTAATTTGTGTATATCTATTTAAAATATTTATGAAATTTAAGGCTTGGGAATTTCATGGTAAATTATTTTCACTTACTTTTGTAGCACTTTAAATTTCTCACTTGACTTTGACCAAACTGAGAATACAATAAAAGTGTGGTTTGTAGATGCGCGGGAAGTAACCGCGCTGCGGCCTGATATTCTTTCAAAAATTGCTGTCCTCGGCACTTAATCTAAATTGTGTCATCGCATCTCCTTCTGCAGATCTCAGACGGAATTATACCAAAGTTCTTAGACGGAATTGTACCAAACATCATACACATTAACCCTTTACCTAACATGAAAATCAGACGACACTTGCAAACAAAATTCTTGAATAACTAATTGTTTTCATTTTTTTGTCTCAAAAACATAGGTTATGACACCTCATTGGAACGAGCTCCACGAGCTCGTTCCAAAGAGAGGTCATAACCTATATTTTCGAAACAAAAGATGAAAATATAATGAAAATTAATTGGCGATTTTGTTTAATAGCACTTTCTTCCGTTATGTTGATAAAGTGTTAACAATACGTTGGGTTGACATGCATGACGTAACTGACCTTGGTCCTTGGGACTCAGAGTTAGAAACCATTCCATCCATTTCTCTTCAGGTCTTAATGGATTTCGAGGAAACGTTTGTTGTGAATGATTAGCATACGAACACGGAATGATAAGGTGCGGGGTCTGACATTTTCTTCAAGAGTTATGGCCCTTTGCTCTCAGGTTAAAATCTTTTCACCTCATTTTTGTCTCTTCGTGAGAAGTGAGAAGGAAATTCCCCTGCCGATCTGATTCTAATTAGCTTAACTTGACATAGTCAAGATAAGCTATTGCCATCACGCGTGCGGAAGTCTGTTAGTCTGTGAGTCTGTTACATTTTCCTTTAGCACGGGCGACACCCCGCAGTTCTTGTCTGATCGTCACGAAATTTCATTAACAGGTTTGGGGTCATGTCTAGATGAGAACGTCCCCTTTTGGTCGCGATCGGGCAATCGGTATGGCTGCCCGAGCCCAAAACCCGAAAACCATTAGCACAGTCTACAGGTCGTATTTATGAAGGGATTTCATTGTAACTTGGTAGGATGCCTCTGTATAATGCCTAGATGAGAACGTCCCCTTTTGGGAATGATCTATCAACCGTGATGGCTGCCCAAGCCCGAATCCCAAACACTTTTAGCACAGTCTGCAGGTCATGTTTAATATGGAGGGATTTCATTGTAACTTGGTAGGATGACTCCTTATGATGTCCAGATAAGAATTTCCCCATTTGGGCGTGATCTGCCAACCGTGACGACTCCCGAGCCCAAAACCCTAAAACGTTTAGCACAGTCTACAGGCCATGTTTATTGAGGAATTTCATTGTAACTTGGTGGGTTGACTTCATACAATGTCTAGATGAGAAAGTCACCTTTTGGTCCTGATTGGGCAACTGTGACGGCTACAGGGGCCCGAAGCCCGAAAACCTTTAGCACAGTCTACAGGTCATATCTATGAAGGGATTTCATTGTAACTTCGTAGGATGACTCCAAATAATGTTTAGATGAGAGCGTCCCATTTTGATCGCGATCTTTCAGCCTTGATGGGTGCCCGAGCCCAAAAATCTTTAGCATAGGCAAAAGGTCATATTTATGGAAGGATTTTATTGTAACCGGTTGACTCCATATAATGCCTAGATGATGACGACATCCCCTTTTGGTCGTGGTTGGTCAACTGTGATGGCTACAGGTGCCCGAAGCCCGAAACCCTTGAGCAGAGTCTACAAGTCATATTTATAAAGGGATTTCATTGTAACTTCGTAAGATCACTCCAGATGATGCCCAGGTGAGAATGTCCCCTTTTGGTTGCGATCATTCAACCATGATGGCTGCCCGAGCCCAAAGCCCGAAAACCTTTAGCACAGTCTTCAGTTCATATTTATGAAGGGATTTCATCGTAACTTGGTAGGTTGACTTTATATAATGTCTAGATGAGAACAGCCCCTTTTGGACACCATTAGGCAACTGTGACGGCTACAGGGGCCTGAAGCCCGAAAACCTTGAACACAGGCTACAGGTCATATATATGAAGGGATTTCATTGTAACTTCGTAGGATCACTCCAGATGATGCCCAGATGAGAATATCCCCTTTTGGTTGCGATCATTCAACCATAATGGCTGCCCAAGCCCAAAGCCCAAAAACCTTTAGCACAGTCTACAGGTCATATTTATGAAGGGATTTCATTGTAACTTGGTAGGTTGACTTCATATAATGTCTAGATGAGAACGTCCCCTTTGGACGCAATTGGGAAACTGATGGCTCCAGGGGCCCGAAGGCCGAAAACCTTTAGCACAGTCTACAGGTCATATTTATGATAGGATGACTTGTTTTGGAATAATTTCAATGTAACTTGGTAACTTCCGTTGATATACGTTAACTGTGAGGGCCTCATACATTAACTGTGAGGTCATATTAACCCACCCTCAGCTGTTTAGTACAGTGTACACCTCATATTATTTTTTATCAAAAACGTAGCATACAGGGAACAGAAATGAACATATTCCCAATTATCACAATTCTTGTCTTATTTGATAATCCTTTCATAAACATTGAACATTATCCTTTTCATCAAACACAACACACAAGTTAAGCTACAGTGTCATTGACACTTTCATTTTGTTTGTGCAGTCGGGCGCGGGAAGGGATTGCAGGTTTAGTTTTCTGGCCTTGCTGACATAGAAATGACGTTGCTGTCAAAATGCTGAGATTCGCGTTCACTCTTAAAAAATTAATGAATATAAGAAAACAGACTACCATGACCTGGTTCCTCCGTCGTTATGCGAAAGAAACTGTGTATTAGGCGCCACGCTTCTGCATTCAATTTTGTTATTAACACAGCGCTTGTGAGACACATTTCCTGGAGCTTTTCAGGAGTTGATGTCGGGGCCGACAGAATTATAAAACATCACATCGTTCCTTGAAAAAAAGAAACAATTCTCAAGAGCTCTCAAACAAATGGAATCTGTATTTTGTCTTATTCGGTTGGAAAGAGAAGTGTTTTATCAGTATTATCCACATCATTAATGCGCTTTAAACATCTGGAGTGGAAAATGGAGGTTTTATTTTATAGGGTATCTTATAAGAGGGAATCCTCGAAAACACGGATCGAATTGCGGCAAAGCTGAGAATGGCTCTATCGAATATTACCTTTTATATGTTTTGGAAATTTCTGATGACAGAAATTACTCATATTTCTTCCATTACATCCAAATTCCAGGTCTCAGCTCATGTGCACTAGAAAAATACAGAGCACTCAGTATAGTTTTTGTAAAGGCTGGACTGAACAAGAACGAAAATAACTGCCTTGAAAATTTTGCTCTTTAACAGTGCGATCATCAAATAATTATACTATAAATTAATATTTTGAAGATCTCAGCATAATCTTATTTATGATTTAGAATGCAAGCGCACAAAGAGTGCACCCTAAACTGGGAATAAAAGAAATTCCACACCACAGTTTTCGCCAAATTGTTTCTGCTTACAATCCCCTTAACCTTTCATCCAACGCACATGATATTATAAGTTATCTCTGCCAACATGTATGGTATATGGAGATTTAATACTTGGATGTCGGTTTTTAAACACCGAGCCGCAGGCAAGGTGTTTAAATGAGACATCCAGGTATTAAATATCCATATACCATACATGTTGACGGAGACAACGTTTTTGTCCCGTTTGAAACACAATACAACTTAGTGGAAATAAATTTGTGGACGCATTTCTCAGCTCCACAATTATTTGGACCAAATTCGTGATAATAATTTTGTTTTTATAATCGCAGAAGACAACAAATAAAGTTACATCCCTTGGGTTGTTAAGGAAATAAGTCAACAGTATTTTGTTGACATATCGTCCCCTGAGTTCCAATGTATTCTATATGCCTACCGGCACATAGAACACATTGCTACTCGGGGACGAATTATTTGCTCTTATTTTATTTTTGTGATTGTATTGCCGCAAGTCTGATATTTGTTACTATTTTCGGGTTTTTTGGTTTGAGTTTTATAAAGAGGCGAGCGGAAGGGAAAAGCTTTCATTGAAACCATATACCCCCGATGTTTCGCGTGCGCTTATACCCTGGATGTTGCACGCTCTCATATACCTTGGATGTTGGGCGCACCCTTTGCCATGGCTATTTATCCAAGGCTTTCCGCCCAATCAAAGGACAAAATTTATCGGGATATAGGGACAATAACATTTATTATTCTTATTTTTTTAGCTCACCAGAGCAAAGCTGAGGGGGAGCTATACTAATCACTTTCCGTCCGTCGTCCGTCTGGCGTTAACTTTACATTATTGACTTCCCCTCCTAAACCCTTGGGCCGAATTGAACCAAATTTGATATGTATGGTACTTATGTTAGTTCAAGATTGTTCAAACAAAGTTGCCACGCTTCGTATGGAGTGGGTATGGGGAAAATGCTCCAAAATTTAAAAAAATCTTCTCACGAACTAGTGAGTACAATGACTTGATATTTGTTATAGAGCTTCCTTTTGTGGTGTAGAATTGTTCAAATGAAGTTATTGGAGCAGTATTTGCCTTCGTAATGGGAGGGGCAAAATGTTCGGTCCAGCCCGAAGTTTTTATTTTCTGAACCGGTGGTCCGATTTGATCCAAATTTGGTTTGTGACATTATTGAGTCATAAGTACTTGTTTCATGCAAAAGAATTCCTGTGTCCCCTTGGGAACTCCAAGAGCTAAAATAGAAATATTTTCAAACGCTCGTATTTCCCAAACCACACGAAACAGAGAGCTGTTATTTGGTATGAAGCATCCTTAGGACCAATATAATATATTGGTAAACAAAATTGCCTTCGGTTGTGTCAGGGTGTTCTGTAATGGGTTTCGAAAAAATGCTGAGTCAGTGTATTTGCAAAAAATAATAAAAAGAATTTCTTCTCTGGAACCACTGATCAGAACCTTTTGACATTTGGTAAACTGCATCCATAGGAGGGGGGGGGGGGGGGGGGGTCAGATACAAGTGTGTTCAAGTTATGCCCTTCGGCTCAGATTTGGGCTAAGTGCAGGAGCCCGAATCTTAACTTAGAGAAATATGGGGAATAAGATTTAAAAATCTTCTCTTCTTCAGAACCACTAATCAGAATTTTTTGATATTTGGTATACAACATTGGTACGAGGGTCAGATTCAACTTTGTTCAAATTAAGTCCCTCAGTTAATATTTAGGCTTCCTATGAGGACCCGATTTTCAACTTAGTGCATTATGGGGAAAAATCTTTAAAAGTTTTCTTCTTCAGACTCACCGGTCAGAATCTTTCGATATTCGGTATACAACATCTCTAGGGGGTCAGAGTCAAGGTTTGTCACATCAAGTCCCTTCGTTGATATTTGGGCTCCCTGTGCGAGCCCACATTTGAACTTAGTGCAATATGAGGAAATTGTTTTTAAAAATCTTCTTCAGGTCCACCAGTCCTTTCATATTTGGTATACAACATCTCTAGATTGGTTAGATTCAAGTTTGTTCAGATTGGGTCCCAGGATTAATATTTGGGCTCTCTATTGTGTAGAAAACCGGGCTTTGTCGTTGCTGGGGATATAGATTCACGCAGCGCATTCAGCCAAAACTCAAGGAGTGTCGGCTGAATCCGAGCGTGAGCGTATGTCTCACCGTGACGAACCAGTCCGTTTCGTTTTTGTTGGGGTGGTTCTTATCCTGAAGGGGTCAATGACTTTTCCTCATAAATCATCAGGGCTTCACGAAAAACAACAATTTTAATACATATATATAAAAATAAATATGGTAATTTGTGACTTACATGAAATCCAATGAATCGGAAAACAAAACGCCAATCACACCCCACAGTTTTTGAGTCACTTGTGGGCCCGCATTCTCTCTTGCCGCTGTTTTCCCTTCCTTGTCGCTGGGGTTTTGGTCGCCTTTTCACTTCACTCTTTCACTCTTTTGCACGGCCACTAACGTATTGTCACTTTGCCGGGCGCCGTTGCTCTAACTTGTGACGGAATGTCACTCTACCACTGTCGTCGCTCGGCCACTAACGTATTGTCACTTTACTGGACGCGTTTCACCCAAGCAGTCGCCACCAATGGGGTTAACCGTTCACACAGCAAAGCTTTAATGTTCACACAGCAAAGCCTACGCTGCCAACGTAAGGCTTGCCTTCTACAACAGGTAATACCATCTACCTAAATGCAAATAGCTCCCCGAGCTCGAATTTCCTATTTCTGATCCTACACTCAGATATGGCCAAGCCGGTGGCCATATCGCGACTGTCCCTATTCTAAATATGAGCTCTGTGGCTTCCCTTACGTTACAACGTGCCTATGTTTTCGTACCGATATGGCACTTCCGCTAACCTATAGTATGGGACATCGCCAACTCCTCGCTAGCCTACCATCCACAGTCTTACACGACTTTAGAATGGAAAGAAGAAATCCCCGGTTTTTATTTCGAGAGCCAGAACATTAATTCTCATTTTAATTGGTTCTCTTGAACTTGGCCGGTTAGATCTATCTTAATTTAATATTCGCTTTTAAGCTCCTTTGCAAGCATTGCATTTTTAGCTCAACTTGATAAAGTCAAGCTGAGCTATTGCCATCACTTCTCGTCCGTCGGCGTACGTACGTACGTACGTACGTACGTACGTACGTACGTACGTACGTTAGTATGTTAGTACGTTAGTACGTACGTCCACAATTTCCTTTGGCACACCTCACAGGTGGCATTTATGATCAGTTTACTTTGAAACTTGGCATGCTTGTTTGGGGTGACCTCTAGATGGGAGCTATCGATTTTCTTCAATTTCTGTCAAAAAATGTTGCCGCGGCCAACGTTCTTAGAACTTAGTTTAGTCAAACCACAATATTTCCCTTTGGCACACCCTACAGGGCACATTTATGATTTGATTGCTTTGAAACCTGGTATGCTTATTTAGGGTGACCTCTAGATGGGAGCTATCGATTTTCTTCAATTTCCGGCAAAAAATGTTGTCACGGCCAACGTTCGTAGAACTTAGTTTAGTCAGACCTCAATATTTCCCTTTGGCACACCCTACAGGGCACATTTATAACCAGATTGCTTTGAAACCTGGTATGCTTGTTTGCTGAGACCTCTAGATGGGTGCTATCGATTTTCTTCACTTTCTGTCAAAAAATGTTGCCGCGGCCAACGTTCTTAGAACTTAGTTTAGTCAGAAGACTCAATATTTCCCTTTGGCACACCCTACAGGGTACATTTATGATCGGATTGCTTTGAAACCTGGCATGCTTGTTTGGGGTGACTTCTAGATGGGAGTTATCGATTTTCTTCAATTTCCGTCAAAAAATGATGCCGCGGCCAACGTTCTTAGAACTTAGTTTAGTCAAACCACAATATTTCCCTTTGGCACACCCTACAGGGCACATTTATGATTTGATTGCTTTGAAACCTGGTATGCTTATTTACGATGACCTGTAGATGGGAGCTATTGATTTTCTTCAATTTCCGGCAAAAAATGTTGCCACGGCCAACGTTCGTAGAACTTAGTTTAATCAGACCTCAATATTTTCCTTTGGCACACCCAACAGGGCCCATTTATGATCAGATTGCTTTGAAAACTGGTATGCTTGTTTGGGGAGACCTCTAGATGGGAGCTATCGATTTTCTGCAATTTCTTTCAAAAAATGTTGCCGCGGCCAACGTTTTTAGAACTCAGTTTAGTCAGACCACAATATTTCCCTTTGGCACACCCTACAGGGCACATTTATGATTTGATTGCTTTGAAACCTGGTATGCTTGTTTGGGGATACCTCTAGATGGGAGCTATCGATTTTCTTCAATTTCCATCAAAAAATGCCAGGTTTCAAAGCAATCAAATCATAAATGTGCCCTGTAGGGTGTGCCGCAGCCAACATTCTTAGAACTTAGTTTAGTCAGACCACAATATTTCCCTTTGGCTCTCCCTACAGGGCACATTTATGATTAGATTGCTTTGAAACCTGGTATGCTTATTTACGGTCACCTCTAGATGGGAGCTATCGATTTTCTTCCATTTCCGTCAAAAAATGTTGCCACGGCCAATGTTCTTAGAATTTAGTCTAGTCAGACCACAATATTTCCCTTTTATACACCCTACAGGGAACATTTATGATCTGATTGCTTTGAAACCTGGCATGCTTGTTTGGGGAGGCCTCTAGATGGGAGTTATCGATTTTCTTCGGTTTCTGTCAAAAAATGTTGCCACTGGCAAAAAAAAAATGACATTGGTACCAATGAACTTCAATTTTGCCATTTGATTTATAACTTACCAAGTTCAAGTTTGTCAAGTTGAGCTACAGTGTCATTGACACTTTCATTGGTATATATTGACATTTGTGACAGACAGATGGGTAATATGGGTGTATGGCCAGAACCTGTAGGATGTACTGTTTTTACAACAATTACCTTTATAACTGGCCATAATCATAGAGATAATGAATGACTGCAATATAGCACAGGCTTCCACTACGTTTAATTTTTTACCACACCATCTCATTGTGGCGTTAAACAGAAATGCGGTGATGGACATACAATTCCATGCTTAATTGGCAGGGCATGGCTTATCGCTGGTCTGTTTAAGTGACAAATCGGTTTTTGGAGTTCATCATACAAACTCACATTCTTTGGCCTATACCTTTGGCCCGAACGAGAACAATTATCAAAGATATATACATTTTAAACAAACAATCGCAGCTTTAAGCTATCACCTTGATATATTGGAACCCAAAGTTTAACTTAGTGCATTATGAGGAATATTCTTTAAAAGTCATCTTCATCAGATCCACCAGTGAAAATATTCTGATATTTTATTTGGTATGCAACATGTCTAGAGGGGTCAGATTCAAGTTTGTTCAAATTGGGTCACTGAGTTAATATTTGGGATTTATATTGGAGCCTAAAGTTCAACTTAGTACGATATGAGGAAATTTCTTTAAAAATCTTCTTCATATTCAACTGTCATAATCCCTTCATATTTGGTAAACCACATCTTGGGGGGTGGGGGTGGGGTCGGATTCAATTTTGTTCGAATCGAGTCCCTGGGTTAATATTTGGGTACCCTATGGGAGCCCAAATTTGAACTTGTGCAATATGAGGGAATATCTTTAATAATCTTCTTCTTCAGGTCCACCAGTCAGAATCCTTTCATATTTGGTACACAACGTCTCTAGGTGGGTCGGATTCAAGTTTGTGCAAATCGGGTTCCTGGGCTAAGTTTGGGCTCTTTTTTGGAGCCAAAAGTTTAACTTGGTGCATTATGAGGAATATTCTTTAAAAATCTTCATTAGATCCACCAGAGGAAATATTTTGATATTTGGTATGCAACATCTCTATGAGAGGTCTGATTAAATTTTGTTCAAATCAGGTCCCTGGGTTAATATTTGGGCACTCCATTGGAACCCAAATTTAACTTAGTGAGATATGATAAGATTTAAAAAAAATCCTCTTCTTCAGATCCACCAGCCAGAATTCTTTCATATTTGGCATATAACATCTCTAGGGGGTCAGATTCAAGTTTGTTCAATTCGAGTCCCTGGCTTAATATCTGGACTCTCTATGGAAGGGGGGGGGGGGGGGCAGGTTAGGTTAAAGTTTGTTCAAATCCACTCCTTAGTATTTTTCTTTAAAATTTGCCTTTCAAACTGCAGTGACATAACAACGCTTGAGAGTTTGGTAGAGTGCTTGTCTAAACCTGAAAGACTTTGAAGCAGTCAGGAAGTATGACAATGATCATCTGACATGGACACCAGAGTTATGAATAATTTCATAACTTCATTCCTCTATAGTATTGGTGAACCATGACCAACTGAATGTGACCCAAAATACTTCTTTGAACCATTTTATCACGTGAGAAATTAAGGCCCCTTGGGGCCTCTTGTTTTCAAAATATTTCATCAAAACCATATCATGCGACCCCTCGCTGGAATGAGTTCAACGAGCTCGTTCCACTAAAAGTCACATGATATGCTTTTGTTGAAATTTTTTGAAAATTTTGAAAACAATGTTTTTTAACTGCTGAATGTGTTAACCCTTTACCTAACGTAACGGCCAAAACCGGCCAGCGCTATTCTCAAAAATCGCCAATTAATTTTTCACTATTTTTTTCATTTTTTTGTCTCAAAAACATAGGTTATGACCCCTCGTTGGAACGAGCTCGTTCCAACGAGGAGTCATAACCTATGTTTTTGAGACAAAAAATGAAAAAAATTAGTTATTCAAGAATTATTTTTGCAAGTGTCGTCTGCTTTTCATGTTAGGTAAAGGGTTAATTATGCGTGTGGATGCGCCCGATTCATTATGGGTTAACAAGTTCTGTTGTAGTGGTATTATAGCAATCGGTAACCTCTTGTGGTAAGAGAACTCCAAAGAGGGGCATAGGTATAAACGATTTAGTTTACTTTACACTTGTGTTGCAGCGGTGATAAGCCATATGTTCTTAAAATGACCTTTAACACCAATAGAGAAATACGCATTTTACGCCATAAAAATTATGACCTTAACTTAGAACATCCACCGCCAGAAGAAACAATCTACGAGGCTGTCGCCTTCTTGCTCTGTTTCCTGCTTTTGACTGTCATATTTTTGAAAACCAATTATTTAATTTGAGGTAATTTTCTGCACAGTTGTCAAGTTCATAGAATATTCCACAAACAATAGTTGTTCCACATCAAGGGATGGTGTCTCCGTAACATATGCTTCAACCGCATACTGTGTTCATAGTTTTGATGATTTCATCATTTTTATTCTTGACGCACTGTAACGACAAAATCATTCTACCGTTTTTCAACCCCCCCCCCCACTCCCCCAAAAAGAAAAATAAAAAAAAAAAATTGGCATTTAAATTTTATTATTTTTTTGCTTTTTGTTTCCTAAATATAGCTTCGTCGTGCACGTTCCAACGAGGCAGCATCAGTTATATTATGGAGACAAAAAATGAAAGTTTTAATTTATTCAAGAAGTTTCTTCTTGCAACCATCCTTCTCCAGCTGTATTAGGTAAAAACCTTGGCGCAACCATTAACTTTTTCCCATCACGAACATACGTCACAATTTCCTGAAGTAGAATGTCTCTCAAGTAAATATGTGGGTGTAGACCAATCAATGTTTTCAACGTGCAGCCTTATGGCTGCACGTTGAAAATATGAATTGGTCTACACCCCCCCCCCCCCCCTCCCAAATAACTGATATGGACTCTTCTCATTGCTTCCATCGAACTGGCATAAAAGATACCACCAGGGTTGAAAGGGTTAAGTATTGAAACATGAATACAAATTACACTAATGTCTTGTATGAAAGAGTACATTGGGGAGTCCTGCAGGTACTCGGCCGTGCTTGTTCGATCTCGCAGGGCACCCTGGCATTTCTCCACATGTAAAACTGTCTGACATGATGTGGCCCTGGCTGTTATTTATTTTTATTTATTATTGGGTTTTAACGACACTTTCGACAGCCAGGGTCACCTCGTATCGAACAGTTTTACGGTTGGATAAAGCCGGAGTTCCCGGAGAGAACCACGGAAAGACAGGGGCAACTGCCACACTCCCCAGCGCATTAACTCTGCACAAGCAGGGTAGGATTGGTTGAAGACAAGTGCAACATCGAAGTACAGTACACCTTAGTACACAGCGCCATCGTGCCCCCACATGGTAGGGATCGAACCGTGGACCTTTCGGTTTGAAGTCCAATTCCGTAACCACTGTGCCACCGCTCTTCCAACCCTGGCCGTTGAAAGTATCATGTTATCCCAATAGACAGACAGAATTGTATGTGTAAGTCATCATTTGTCAAAATCAACAATAATCTGTGCTGATACTTCTTTCCCCATCTTTTTAGAAGACAAAACGACAAAAATATACTACTCCAAGTTTGCTAAGCACCAAGTATATCCAACTACCTCTTTTACGTTTTAGCTGAAATATTGTGATGACAAGTGTATATATTTTTTATTTAATTATATCCTTAATCATTTAAGTACAGAAATTAAGATTTTATTTGTGTTGGACATTATGTTTTAGCTTTTGAATACGATAACCATGGAAAATGGATATTATTGGTAAAAGAGGAAATTTTTCAATTTGCCAAAACGTTGACGGAGCGAACTGGTATGGGTTCAATATCGAGTATAAGACCCATTACTGTCAATTACAGCTTGAGAACGCCTTCTCATGCTCCCAATTAGATTCCTAGTGGTCCTTTGTGGGATGTTGTTCCATTCTTAGACCAGCATGGCACCAAGCTCCTGGACACTTCTTGGATGGACTGGACGGGCTGAAATTGCTGGCTGCAACTCATTCCAGACATGTTCGATTGGATTGAGGTCAGGGTATCTTGCTGGCCAGTTCATACGCCTCCCCCTCCCCCCTGTCGGTACTCCCCGACAGCATGGGCAGTATGAGGACTGGCATTATCGTCCATCAGAATGAATCTGTCACCCAGTGTTCCTGCATACAATCTTACGTGGACATCAAGGATCTCATCAATATACGGCTGTGCAGTCAATGTACCACGTCCAAAGACGCAGAGCTCTGTACGTCCATCCCAGCTGATGGCGCCCCAGACCATGATTGACCCTTCACCATAGCGGTCATGCTCAGCAATGTTGACTGCATGGAATCGCTCTCCTGGTCTTCTCCATACCCTAGAAAGCCTATCTGTGTGGTCTAGGCAGTACCTCGACTCATCTGTAAAAAGGACAGGTTGCCAATCTTCTCTGGTCCATCCAACGTGGTCCATGGCCATTCATATCGTGCCTGGCGGTGGTTCTGGAACAGCGGAATGCGAACATATGTTTTCTCGATCGGAGACCACCTTCGTGAAACCTTGCTCGGATAGTCTGCGTCGAAACCTGAATGATCAAAAACCGGTCCTCAGCTGCAGATGTTGCCCTGCCTCTGCCACCACCATGCCGTCTTACTGGTGTGCCATACTGCTGAAATCTTGCCCAGGCTCTGGTGATCACCGTATGGTGCACACCAAGGGCTTCACGATGGGTAGCCCCTGGCTACACCATCCGTACAGCTCGCCACATTTCTGCTTCAGACAAATGTCTTCTTACATTTGCATTTGCCATATTCAGTCATTAAATCACAAGGGTTTGTGTTGAAATGAAGACTGAATACCCTATACATGCCATGTACATGTAGACAGTACACGAAAACATCATGAAAATCAAGGGGTACATGCTTTCCATGACTGTCACGAAAAGTCTGCCTGTCAAGAGAGCTAATATAAACACTGGGGACCATCTCAATGCATTCCTCAATCATATCCACCAATAATATCGCAAATATGTCACAAGCAAATTTCACAATGATGTGTCAAATATTTGGTGCTTAGCAAACTTTGAGTAGTATATAAAGAAAGACATTTGAAAGAGACAAAATTATTCTGCCAAATTTTAATTTTGCTCAATTGTTCTACTAACCTTCAAGCTTTCTTTCCTCTTCAAACGTTTTATCTTTTTCTCTTTTTTTTTCTTTTTCTTTTCTCTTTTTTAAAGGGCGTTTTAAAATTGAGCATGTTGTATGACAGCCACCCTTGTTAACTTCTGGATATGAATGTGGATTATCTAATTTGCTAGTCAGAGACAAGAGTATTTTTTCGCCTTTTGCACCATTGTTGATAATACACTCAGTCAAAAAAGAAAGTATAATAGAACAAATGTGAAAAAATCAGTCAAAAAAGAAAGTATAATAGAACAAATGTGAAAAAAATAGCATAAAGGATGAAATATAATAGTTCTAATGTTGCATGTTTGTGGACAAGAAGTTTGTGAAAAGAGTTTAATGACATGTTGTTGTCCACCCAACCGTATGCAATTTTGCTACGGATTTCAAAATAGCACGTGCTGCCAGAGAAGGTCAAATTGAATGGATGACCGACGATTTTCTTGTGATATGTTGTGCTAGAGAGCCCGTGTTATTGAGAAAACACGCTAGTTTTTGTCTTCCGACATTTTAAAAAATGCTAATGTTAACCGAAAATCAGAGGTTGCGTACCATTGCTATGCATGGGGCTAGAATACCTCCAGATCAGCTCGCTGTTGAGTTCGGAATCACTGTGGCCGCTATTTACCGTCTCAATGGAAGGTATGGAACCACTGTGGATCTACTGCCGACCAACCGCGTTCAGGTCGACCAAGAGTTACGACCCCAGCACAAGACCGACACATCAGGACGTCTCACTTGCGGGATCGCTTCCTTCCGGCGACGAGGACAGCAGCAATTACTCCCGGTAGAACTAACAAAAGAATCAGTACCCGAACTGTCCGCAACAGACTCACCGAACACGGCAACCGAAGTAGGCGTTCATACCACGGACCAATCCTTACCCAACGTCATTGTACCGTCAGAATGATTGGGTACGACAGCATGTTCGCTGAACTCAGCAGCGTTGGAGCACAGTTCTTTTTAGTGATGAATCACGATTTTGTCTGCGGTGCGCAGATGGTAGGGCAAGAGTGTATCGCCGAAGAGGAGAACGGTTTTCTGATGCTTGCGTGCGGGAATGCGACCGTTTCGGAGGGGGTAGTGTAGTGGTTTGGGCAGGAATTTCCTGCACCATCGAACGCAGTTGATCTTCATCGATGGTAATCTGAATGGACAGCGATATAGGGACGAAATTCTTAACGCTGTTGTTGTCCCGTTGTTCAACGCTAACATCGGATTGCTATTATTCCAGCAAGACAATGCCCGATGTCACGTGGCGCGTATATGTCGTGACTTTCTTGAGGAGCAGAGCATCGAACTTCTTCGATGGCCCCCATTTTCGCCATATTTGCCGTCAATCGAGCATCTTTGGTATCAATTGGACCGTCGAGTACGACTGCATGATCTTCAGACGTTAGGCGATTTACGTAATGTTCTAAGGCAGGAGTGGAACGCAGTACCACAGGGTGACATCCAGGGACTTTTCAGGTCCATGCGCCGTCGATGTCTTGCCATCCAAGAGGCAAACGGTGGACATACACGCTACTGACTGCATGTGTTAACTTTTCATTTCACTCCATGTCTGAACTGCGACGTCCTGATGTGACGCTGGCAACAGTAAGAACATGAAATTATGCAAATGCATACAACTAGACTCGAAATAAAAATTTACAATAATTTATTTGGGATTAAAGTCGATAATACTAAAAAATTTGCTCCCCAAAGTTTATTATACTTTCGTTTTTTGACTCGGTATATAAGAAACACAAGACATGCTGTTAAGATTTCTTGTTTCGAACGAACATTTTACGTAGTTATAGTGCTTGCATGTACTCTTCTGCTTCAGACATTTCTGCGAGAACGCTTCGTGACAAGTTGAACGAACCTCTACCCTATCTAATCTTTGTTGAACAAATGTGACTATCATAATGACCATCATCCATATTGGGCTCCTGTAACAACACGCGAGGGCTCTTGAGTATAATCGCCCATCTACTTTCTATTTCCATACTTCCCATTTTCATTGCCTATTGGCTGCAACAAGCTCCCGACTATCCATAATGTCCTTTGAGTAGTTATCTAATCAGGATTATAAAACAATTTTTTTTTTGTATTTGGGAATAAATCCAAAAAACAATTCGGGGCAAAATATATTTGCAAACAAGACCGCTTTGGCATACATAAAACATCTAAAACACGCAGCACATCATCGAAACTGTTTCAAGCAAATTCTGGCTTTCCAACAATTGTTCCTTGCTGAGAGTTTTTAGTATACCATTGCCCAAACAGAAACTTCATAAGCCAGAATTCGTTTGAAATGTTTGGTGCCAAAAGTTTAGCCAACGAGGTACCAAATCATATTGTTTAGCGTAACTGGCTAAATTGGCTCCCATCAGCGCGAATCTTGCTCGTACTCTGACAGCTCCACATTGTACACGTTAGATATATAGCGAAGCCTTCCACCCACTGCCTCTTGTACTGCACATCATGGATATTTTTGTATCGATAGTCAGGTGCGTAGCCAGGAAAAAATTTTCGGGGGGGCCCGACTTATATATGGGTGGGGGGGGGGTACTGCTAACAGATGCCGTAGGCATCTGTTCCGAGCGCCGAAGGTGCGAGGATTAAAAGGGGGGTCTGGGAAAATTTTCAAATTCTAGTCTCCAATGGCGCATTCTGGTGGGTTTTGGGGGTGAATATTGTCTATTTTTTCATGGTATCAAAAGTTGATATTTTTTACCATGATGTTGCGATTTTTGATGCAGGCAAAAAAAAGGATAATTCAAGACACATTTTCAACTCTTTTAACGCACAGCAAATGGGGAGTAAAGGGCAACCACAGCCGTGTCAAGTTCCCTTCCAGCCAGAGCCAGTCTTGTACCAGAGATCCACTTGAAAATGACTCATTTTGATGGCAGCGTTTCCACGATCTATATGTCATAATATTAGACCCCGAAGCTATGTAAATTCATTTTCGTGGCTGGCTGAAGGAATATATGGCTGGCTAGCTAGCTCAGCTGGCTAAGTTTTAACTTTAACGACTGGCGGCTCATGGCGACTCAGCTAACTGAGAGGTGTAAAAACATGGCTAACCCAGATTGGTAGAATGAAACAAAACTAAAATGCGCTAGAAAGGGAGATGTATAAATCTTACGAAGGTGGACACGAAAATCGCCATTCAATTTTTTAAATATCTTCATTTTTTGCCTCCAAAACATGGGTTATGACCCACTCATTGGAACGAGCGCTCGTTCCAATGATGGGTCATAACCTATGTTTTGGAAGCAAAAAATGAAAATTGTTAGTTATACGAGAACTTTTTTTACGACTGTCGTCTTCTACTAGCATTATGTGAAGAGTTAATTATGAAACTTTGACAATTTACACGGCTCAAGCCGGCGCAAAATTTGTGGTGGTTGATTTATAATACGGGTGGCTGACGAAAAATGTGGCTGGCGGTGGCTGACGAAAAATATGGCTGGCGGCGGCGGCTCATGGCGACGGCTTCGGAGTCTACATAATATGAGAGGCGTCTGGGTGAGTTGGGGCGGTTGCCTTTGGTTCTCCCCAGAAAATTTTCGAACCAAGCGATCAAATGAGGCATTCTGATGGCTTTTGGGGTGAAAATCCTCTTGGTTTTTTCAACAGTGAAAACTACATTTCACAAACTCCAAACTATGTGAAACGTTCATGACAGAATTGGGTAATTTAATAAAATCAAAAAATTGAATTGTGTGTTTTGTTTTTTTTTTTGTCAAAAAAAATCGAAATCGAAAATTGAACAGAAATTAGAAAATCACTCATCTCTAGAAAGTATTTACACTATAAGTTGGATTGTTGGGGGGCTATCCCACGAGCCTCTGGCTCCAACCATCCAACAGCTACCGAAGATGACCGGACACACATCACACAACAAGTGAACACACGCAGTTATCGCGCGTACAGTGTCGCCCCAAATGAATGAAAATTCACAAGTCTTATCATCATAAATTTAACAACTGACATGGGCATGTTTTAGTTGACCCTGCCAAACTTTTAGGGGGCCAGACAGAATAATAGGGGGGCCGTGGCCCCCCTGGGCCCCCCTATGGCTACGCCACTGTCGATAGTTGAAATACTTTTACAATATCGTGTTCTAAAAGTTATCAAAAAATGATCATTAAACTTCCACCGCTTAGAGTAACATTATATATTGTCACGCCTGTCGAAATAATATTTGAAAGCAATGCTCTAATGCCCGATACATATAAAAACGAAGTCATTGCGTATCGGTGGCAAAATCCTCAAAATTCTTAGCTCTCTTTATGAGTCGAGTTACTATTCTATAAATACTTCTGTTGGATTGAGCCTATCTTTACACTCAACAGTGGGACATAAACAAGGACGTTCTATATCTCCCACTCTTTTCAAAATTTGTATTGATGACTTTTGCGGGATATTTGATGAACCCTGTTCCCCAATTAATGTGAATGGACTCAGTCACCTACTTTTTGCCGATGCCCTTGTAATGTTATCAGAGTCTCCATCAGGACTGAATAAATGTGTTCATAAATTAGAACACAATGCCGATCAAAACAAACATTGTGTCAATATTAATAAAACAAAATGCACGATTTTCAAAATAGAAAAGATAAAAAAGATCCGACGTTTTTTATTGGAAATGCGAAATTAGATATCGGAGATCAATACAAATACTTCGGTCTTGATTTCACATACAATGCAAATACGAAAAAAGTTCAAGAGAATTTAAGTACAAAGGGATCGAAAGCAATGTTTTTCCTTACAAATTCTCTCAACAAGTCCCTTGACTTAACTGTTGGTGTGAAATGTAAACTTTTGATAAATTGATAAAACCTATTTTATTATGTGGTTGGTCCCCTGACCTTAAACCTCCTTTATCAGACACTTCAACCTGTGAACAAGTCCACTTGAAATGTTGTAAACAAATATTAATGTTAAATAGAAAAGCATCTATTCACGCAGCACGGGGCGAGTTGGGTAGATATCCTATTGTGAACGATGCCATTTTACATCTCTATATATATGTCGATATATTATCCAAAATTGCTGGCGATAACATCCTCTCCAACTTATACAAGGAGTGGCTCAAATGTAAACCGTCGAAAACTTGGATAACTCAGTTATCTCGTTATAATATTAGAGTTACCGCTGCTAATACGTTAACTAATAGTAATGGAAATTGCCTGAAAGATGTACTAGAATCTCAGCATAGAGAATGATGAACCAACGATATGTTTAATGATGACAAAATGCAACATTCTGTTTTGGGTTAAAGGGCACATGTCGAAATTAGGGGAACGGGGTTCGAAGAAATTATAAAAGAAACAAAGAATTTGAACATTTGAATGGTTCGGAGAAATACTATTATATATTAAAAAACTGTGATAGTAAATCGATTACTATTATTTCTAACATGATGTGGTCATTCTTCTGTAAGCGAGAATTATTATGTCTTCTTATTTGTTATTTTTGTATTGTGTAACTGCCATTATGATGTAATGCATTAACCCTTTACCTAACGTAACGGCCAAACCGGCCAGCACTATTCGCAAAAATACTATCCAATTTTCATTATTTTTTTCATTTTTTATCTCAGAAAGATAGCTTATAACCCCTTATTGGATCGAGCTCTGCGAGCTCGTTCCAATGAGGGGTCATAAGCTATATTTTTGTAATAACAAATGAAAAAATTAGTTATTCAAGTATTTTATTTGCAAGTGTCGTCTGCTTTTCATGTTAGGTAAAGGGTTAAACTATTGAACTATAGGTTATTACCACCATGTGTGTTTGTTTCCGAGATGGTGTATTGAAGTCAGTACATCGTCTCTGCGCATACATCGACGAGTCGGCAAGGTATTGAGCAATTTATCTTAGCATATTCTTCACTTGTTCATTTTATGAAGGGCTTGGGTACATTTCTAACGGCGTCTGTTTTGACAATCATTCGGCGTCTTTGAACTGATTTTTATGAACGAAGATCTTGACGTCATGATATTGCGTTCTTACGTTGTGCATGACGGAATCCCCATTCATTGTTCAACTTGTACTAAAACCGCCGAAGTTTATAGTAGTGTTTCAGTTGTGGGTTTTATTTTTACGTTTAATGCATGGTAGGCCAATATAAAATAATCATTCCAACGAATGATCTTGTCTGATTTATTTCGTCGAATTGGTGATTTATTTATCATTTAATTATTGTTAATAAAATGGAGGCCTCGACGTGCGATTACTACCCTCAGTGTACATCTGTAGTTTGTCTTGACGCTTTTTCGTGCATTGGAGGATATACGTTCTTGTATAAGATAAAATGTATCAGTCGAAATCCATTGAGAAAATCGAGAAATTCACGAAAACCTCTCATGGTTAATAACAACATGGTGTAGTTGTTGGCGTTACAAGTGAAGAAGGTAGATTGAATATTTCCAGAAATCATTTGCAAACATTTGGCAATAAATGCACTTGAACTGGCAAGTCACTCATTAAACATTTACCCTTGTCTTTAGGACTGAAATAATTTTGTCTTGGCTGCATTTCTTATGGTCGCGGTGTTCTTGGTAACTGACTATTTCAGGCTACAATATACTGTTTTCCTCTGTTTCTCTGGTAAAATAGGACCCAGTCACCAATGCTTGGGATGCGAGTCCTCTAAAATAGGCAATAATGGGTATATGCGATTACCTGGCCTTTACTTTATCTCCATGTTGTGGTCATGATTTGCTCTTGTGAAGAAGTATGTGACAATGAACACCAATAAATAATTAAATAATAATACTGTTTTCCTGCAAAAAGCGTCTCTAGGGGTTTGCACCCCAACATTTAATGACGGATAAACGTTCCCTGATTTATCGAGTCCGTGGAAAACGAAATGAGCCTGTAAATGTGAACACAACGTTAAAGTACATATAAATATGAAATATTGGTGATAACTGCCTTCTGAAAAATGTGCGAGAACATAAAACTGGGCGGTGAGAAGGAAAAGTATGTCTATTTTATTCAGTGCGAAATTTAGCGGTAGTAATATGGTCACCTAATTTAATGGTAAAAGGAATATGGCAACCTGTATTTTTTTCAGTTTGAAGTGGTGTTAAACTAAATCGATTTTAAGTTGCTTTTGCCAACATCTGCTTGATGAGCTGAGGAGAAGAGAGAAGATTTTTAATGTCGCCATTGTTAAAAAAGACAGGATATTGTAACCTCTGTACACAATATTTCGGATCTACAATCTCTTCAGAAAATGCTTCTGTTTCGCGCAGAGAGGTAAAAATCACAAGCCAACAAGGAAATAATTTTTTTTAACCCGATTCCCAGACAATATCGAAATTTATTATTTTAAATCTTATTTTTTTTAAATTTAAGACGAAAAAATCACGTAACCCCTAATTGGTACGAGCTCCTCGAGCTCGTTACAATGAGGGGTCATATGATATGATTTTGTTGAAATTTGTTGTACTTTTTTTTTCAACTGCTGAATTTGCATATTACGCGTGCGGATGCGGTCGATACGTTAGGTAAATGGTTAGCATTTGAAATGTTAAACAAAAATTCTTTCCTTGTCGACGGATTGTGATTTTCACTTCCCTGTGAGAAACGTTATCGACTTGATGCGTTCATTTCCGTCCGTACACAATGCTTTTTGTGGTGTTGTGGATGCCAAATGTAACCCGTGAACCAGGCACAGACGCTGAAACCCCCAATTGGCAGCAAACATGCCAATTTAACGCCTTACCTTCCCCATGGGAACCCTGGGAAGAGTCGCAAAACTTCTTTATTGTGTTTTACTGGTAAAATAGTACCCGAACACCAACGCCTGTGGCGGAAGACCTCTAAAGTGGGCAACACAGATATAAACGATTGGCTACGTTTGAATTCAAACCCGTGTTGCTATTTTTGATGCTGAAATTGACCTTAGACAACCATAAATTTGTAAATAAATACTCTTAACCCTTTACCCAACGCAGACGATATCAAAATTTATTATTTTAAATATCATTTTTTCAAATTTTTCAAAAAATTTCAACAAAACCATATCATGTGACCCCTCGTTGGAACGAGCTCAACGAGCTCGTTCCAACGAGGGGTCACATGATATGGTTTTGTTGAAATTTTTTGAAAAATAATATTTTTTCAGAAGCTGAATTTGCATATTACGCGGGCGGATGCGGGCGATTCGTTGGGTAAAGGGATAAATAAACTTAACCGCCAGAAACGGCCAGCGGTATTCACAAAAATTATTATTCAAATATTATTTTTTGTTGTTTCAAAATCATAGCTTATGGCACCTCATTAGAACGAGCTCGTTCCAATGAGAGAGCATGAGCTTTGTTTTTGTATCATGAAATGAAAAGTTTGAGATTGTCAAGGAATGAGTTTGCAAATGTACTATTGGGTAAAGGGTTGACTCTTCTCATGCAGCTGTCAGATATTCCGGCCCAGAACAAAATTTCTTTTGTCATTGAAATAAGTGTAATTTGGGCACATTTAATCTTAAATCCCCAAGTAAACTGGAGGGATTTTTTAACCAATGGTTTCTTGTGTTATATTTAGCTTACTTTTTCATCAAATCGAGTCATGGCTGCTTTTTATCAGCCATGGCTGGATTTGATGAAAAATACATTGCAAATACTCAGCGAGTTAAGGGTTAAGTGTGACTGATTGAATTGTGAGTCAGAATAATTTTGTTCCGCCCAAATTTCCTCGCATTTAGTACTGAATCATGCTACCGTTCAGTCGTGTGTCTGTTACAGCGGTAATGAGGCTTGAGCGAAGACTTGTGACAAACTTCTGCAATCCTGAATGAAAAAATATTTTTTACAGGTATGATTGCATATAAATGTCCGCGCACAGACTATCAAATAGATCTCCAAATATTTACAAACTCATGTCATTATGTTCAGAAAGTGACTATTGGTTACTGGGCGTGCGCTATGTCAGGTTTCATCTGTTAACAAAATATTTAAAACGGAGGAAACACGGTGGCTCAGTGGTTACGGCATAGAACATAGAAGGCCCACTGTTCAATCCCCGCCAGGGGTAACTGCGGTGTGTCTTTGGGCAAGGCGCTTAATCCCGATTGCCCACGTGGGGGCACGGTGGCGCTGTGTACAGCACTTCGACTGTGCACTTGTCTTCGACCAATGCTAACCCTGCTTGTGCGGAGTTTGACAGTTGCTCGCCGTTACTCAATGGTTCTCTCCGGCTACTCCGGCTTCCTCCACCCGTAAAACTGTCCGTCACGAGGTGAACCTGGCTGGCGAAAGTGTCGTTAAACCCCAATAAATAAATCGGATATATTTCTTATTGATGTTGATGTTGATAATTACTTGGGAGAAAATGATTTTGGCATTTGCGTCGGGGAAATGGTTCGTGATGATAAATGCGAACATCCACCCGAACCAACTAAACATCCCGGACTTTTTTCGTCATGAAGATCAACTTGTGATAACGTTATCTCCCTTGACATTTTTAGACGAAAGATGAAGGTCAAGAGGCAAGTAATTATTGAGGAAACACCTATGACATCGGTGGGAAATAAAGCCATCTTTCCTTTTGTAACTTTTAATAAACGAAACGAAAACAACAGACAGCTGGCAGAGCTGTCTGTTGTTTTCATTTATTAAAAATAACAAAAGGAAACCGAGCCTTTAATGGCAAGTCAATTAGAAGCAACTTGTCCACAGATAATGTGTAATTAAGAATATCTATCAGTATCACATCTACCAACAGTGAGTGCCTACTTTGGCTCCACGTCTAGTGAATATGGTTTCACGGTAATTTGCAAGTTTTCATTCTCCCCCCCCCCCCCCACACACACAAAAAGCAAATCTCACCTCCTAGACTTTTACATTAATGGAAAGAACAGTGTCTGTATTATATGTCACGATGCACACATTGTTGATATAATGAACAGAAAATAAAGTTACAGGGCATCAAAGGTTGGCGAAAGCGCCGTTTTCCTATTTTTAAATGGATGGGTTTAAACAGAGAATAATAGTAAAAATGCCAACATATAGGTAATATATACTATTCCTCACTAAAATGCCTAAAGTTTGTGAAATGATGTGCTCATCGATGCTACAAATTCGCTCTCATGGATTACTTGATTACGGAACCAAATAAGTCAGAAAAAATAAATACATATTATCTTATTTTCGTTCGTTTTCGTATTTCACTTTCAGCGATGACGGACTATTTTTTATTGTTTACAAATCGGTTGAGTTGAATCAGGTATAAAGGGTTGTTTTGGGAAAACAAATGCGGAAAAAATAAAATACAGACAAAAGTTCACTTCTCTGATTCGAGTATGGGTTTATCCTCTCGTGAGCAGCGCGGATTATTTCACTTGGCTAACGCCTCGTGAAATAATCCTCCGCGCGCCCCACTCGAGGATAAAAATCGTACTCGAATCCGAGCATTGAACTATTGTCTATATATTAATAAGACAGAACACAACGATGATGGAGTATGGGAGAAAAACCCCAAGAAGGATCACTGACTCCTGTTCTCCGTACTTTACCCGAGTCTATTTATGCCACTATTAAACTTGAATTACCCCTTTACCCAACGTAACGGCCATAACCGGCCAGCGCTATTCACGAAAATCGCCAATTAATTTTCATTATTTTTTCATTTTTTGTCTCAAAAACATAGGTTATGACCCCTCGTTGGAACGAGCTCGTTGAGCTCGTTCCAACGAGGGGTCATAACCTATGTTTTTGAGACAAAAAATGAAAAAAAATAGTCATTCAAGAATTTTTTTTGCAAGTGTCGTCTGCTTTTCAGGTTAGGTAAAGGGTTAAGAGAATGAAGCTCAGACTTTTAAAGAAAAATATCACTTTCGGTGGTCTGTTTACTTTCTTGTTAAACACTGTTTTGTTTCGAAGCATTTCATTCTCGTCATAACGTCAATAAGATGAGTACGGCCAGTATAATGCCTTCTTTCATGGCGTTCTTACACGTTGACCGGATTCCACGCGTAGGGTATCTAGCACATTTTACAACGTCTGTATTGTATTTGGTAACGCTGAATACACACAGTAATCGTGGTACAAACATATTTTGCTAACAATATTAGATAACCATCATGATAAATGTTTTGTCCACCTTAGGCGAACCAAATGTCAAAGATAACAGATGAGATCATAAACGTTTATGGGGTACATGAAATTTGTCGGTCACATGATTAACTTAAAAATAATCAGTCCATGCTAAAAAACTAACCAAACTGGTAAGAATTTCACAATGCTTTTGTATAATAAGTTTTTGCATCATTATATCAGTAATGTCTATGGTGTTCTTTCTGAAAGGTTGGATTTATTTCTCACTGCCAGCACCAGGTATTACTTTTTATTTCATTCCACTCCTTAGTTTGACCATAGTATCAACTGGATTGTGGTGTGCCGACATCACTGCATTTATTCTCCCGAAAGTGTGTTCATCTTTAATCGTAAATGTTCATTTCTGCACATACTCTCCAGTTCTGAACGGAATGAATTTCGAATTGATTCATCTGCCTTATAACAGCGGTGGCGTTCCATCTGTTGGAGGCGACGGAGGGGGGTGGGGGTGAACGAATAGGTAACCTTCTCAGATGAACAGTAACCGTCACATTCTTTAACCCTTTCCCTAACATGCAAAGCAGACGACACTTGCAAAAAAAATTTTTGAATAACGAATTTTTTTCATTTTTTATCTCAAAAACATAAGTTATGAACGTCGAGCTCGTTCCAATGAGGGGTCATAACCTATGTTTTTGAGACAAAAAATGATGAAAATTAATTGGCGATTTTTGAGGATAGCGCTGGTCGGTTTTGGCCGTTACGTTAGGTAAATGTTTAACACATGAGGGACAGTAGTCTAGTCTATTTGATCAGTTATGTATAGTAGCAGTAACTCGGGTACTGATGATCCGCATAATATAGAGCACACACAAGGAGAGCCTTGAACCTGTGATTCACTTTTCCGATAAACTCATATATTTCAGACGATTGAATCTAAAAATACAAAAAACATTCATTTTCTTTGAATCAACGTAAGAAATGTGCAATGGAGCCTTGATTTGGTCGAATTTTTTATGACATCACCTTTAGGAATGAAAACTCTCCAATGGCGTAGTTTTTACCTGCGTCGCCAGTGGCACAGCAGGTCTAGTAACCGCTCGACTCTGTCCGTCCGTCCGTCAGTCCGTCGAAACACTTCTTCCGTCAAAGTTGTCTTGGCTTCTATGAAAGGGAATGATTTTGTATTTGGTCTGCAGCTTCATAATGATGAGTTGTATCGTGTATCTAATTTTCAGATCTGCCGTGCAGCCACTTCCTGTTTGCCGATCAATTGCATGCAGCGACGCAGGTTCAGATCCGGTATTGGTCTTGGCTTGTTTGATTACGTAATTGTTCTACTATCTGGACAGTTGCAATGTGCATTAAATACTTATTGATTGGAATATCTATCACTGGAGCACCATCCCTGTGAGTGAATGACCATCACATAACATCAACATTTGTCTGCGAGCAAACTCCATGAATAGCGGATAAGCAAACAACCCATAACAGCGTCGAATTCCTTAAAGAATTAGACTGGTGGCCTAATAGCTTGACAGCCATTGTGACACACCTCAAAAACGATCTAAACGGCAAACAACCCTCATGAAAACAAAACGCGACTGAAAATCTGTAAATGTTGATCTTCTGGCCAGACATTATCTCTCCAGGTAAAATCCGCGTGGCTCTCCCCAGTTGCCGGATTGTTCAGAGATCCTAAGTGAAAAGAACCTTCAAAATGTTGGCGAAACGCCCATTGCATACGCGCAACGAAGTTACAATTATGCAACAGAAAATGGGTACGAGTACATGCTTTCACTTCCATTCCGATGGCAATCGGTTTGAGCTTCAGGTGACCCCGATGACCTGTTGTCTAGAATCAAATGACAGCAGCGTGTGGTCCGTAATCTGGGCGAATTGTGTCGTATAATTTTGTTTGAATTACTCCAGAATATCCTTTCAGCATGATATGTATTACGCAGGCTGAAGGCTGCGCGTACATAAGGTTAGATTCACCACCCGTTTTATCATTCTGCTTCTCTACTATTTCAACGGAAAGGCGATTCGGTTTCGATAGTTCATGTTGAATGGGTCAGCAGATAAAAGAAGTCCATGGATTTCATTACAGGAAATGAAGTACTCAGAAACACATAAAAGTCTTTCTTTTTTCTTATGAATTTGTTGAGTCACGAATACATTTCGTTACTTCATGCTGCGAACCTAACATTTTTCATCCAAGTCGCGACAATAGTTATGGTTGACGCATATTCTAAACCATTACTGAGTTCAACTGTTATGACATTGCGTGCGACACAAAATCAACTTCCGTTATGGATTATGCTTAATTCTTGTGCCGTTGATTTTGTGATGCATCGATATTGAAGGGAAACTAATGAGTTCAAACGACCATGGCAGTTGATTTATTTGGTAAACACCGTGCATTCCCAAGTGGCGTTCGAGAACAACGCTAACTATAATGGGCTTTGGTTTGAGTTAAAACACAAAATCTCTGTTAAATGGCGATCCGGATTTAATTAATATCGTCTTTGTTTATTAGATATGTCTTTCTTTCCTAAAATTACTCATTATCAGACTCGACAGATCTGACTTCAAACTCGACTGATATGACGCCCATCTCGGCCGATATGAGCCAAGCTAGAGTTTACTCCCATTTTGCGCTACAAGGCGCTACGAGTTTCTTTTCATCGAAACTTTCACCGTTTTTGCCGAACGCAATCAGAAGAGTTGGTGTGATCACGCACAATGGATTGACTTGAAGCTGAGTTTTTGTGTGATGAGGAATTAAAAATAGCAATAAGTAGGGATGAATGGGGGAAGAGGAGGGATGAAAGAAGACAGCTGCAAACAATGATTCAGAATTGTAAGCAGAGATTCGTCGAAGTGGGGGAAGAGATAGTTCTGCGAAAGCCAAGACGTTTTGATAGCGGAACTAGGAGAAGAGGAGACTTAGAACTTGGTGAAAAGAACACGAAACAATAACACGGTCAGAAAACAATACTTTTGTAGATCTGACACCATTTTGTAATGATTTGTTTTGGCTTAACTGGTTGGGGGGCTAGATTATTTTTGGTGGTCTGAATTTGTTATTCAGAATTTGTTTTAATACAAATTATTGGAGAGTGCCCACAGACACTGTCCAATAATTTGTAAAAAACCCAATTTTTTATTAACAAAATATTTTCAATTGACTGAAAATGAAACATGAGCAAGGAATATGTTGACTTTTGCTTTAGAACCCTCATTTTGTTTTGAAAGTCCTTTTAGTGGCCTCCATCACTCAACCAGTTAATTGAAATTTTTCCGCGTTTTGGCAGAATTAGCGGAAATTTTTTGTCTTGACGTTGACTGGAGTAACAGCCGGGCGGAGCTTTTTGGTAAAGTTCAGCGAATAGAATGGGTCTATTCAATCACATCGTGATTGGCGGTTTGTGACGGTTAAAGTGGGGGAGGGGGGATATTTATTCTAGCCTGCGTCGCTGCATAGTACAGTCGTAAAAACAAATCTAACCAAATTATAATTAACCCTTTACCCAACGAATCGCCCACATCCCCCCCCCCGCGTAATATGCAAATTCAGCAGTTGAAAAAATATTATTTTTCAAAATCTTTCAACAAAACCATATCATGTAACCCCTCGTTGGAACGAGCTCGACGAGCTCGTTCCAACGAGGGGTCACATGATATGGTTTTGTTGAAATTTTTTGAAAAATTTGAAAAAAATGATATTTAAAATAATAAATTTTGATATCGTCTGCGTTAAAGGGTTAAAAGTTACAAAATATTATTATATATATATATATTTTTTTTTACTCTATGCTGCACAGCCGGCTAGTGTGCAAAAACTACTGAGTTTTTTCTGTTGTTACTAAACAAAGTATAGACTAAATAAAGAGGTTCTTACTTTGTTAGTTTCATATCGGTCGAGATATCAACCCTAAGTAACTTCACATCAGCCTCGGTCTCAGGCTGATATGTAGTTACCACGGGCTAATATCTGAAACTAACCAAGTAATTAATAACCTTAAAGTATGAAGCAAATATCCCACCACTTGTGTGCTCGTACCAAAACTGGTAAATTCGTATATTTTCTTCAGCCAAGACTGATTGCGTCCGAACCAGGAACTACGGCACCCACCGTTAAGCCCTGAATTTTTCTCTCACAATACGGAGTAAGCGAATGCGCAATCACCAACCCTGTTGCTGTCGCAGACAGTTACATCAAACAAAATTTAGAAATTGGTTGTTACCGCATATCGTATTTGTGGCAGATTCTGAATGCGAACCAAAATACTAGCTGAGTTGATTCTTACATTTAATTGCGGTTGTACGCTAGCTCATTCGCTATGGTAGCAGATACCTCCAGGGCTAGGCAACGGTGCCGTAGTTCCTGTTTGGTACTTTATTATGTTTAGGAAAATGAAGGACCATCTGACTGATTGATGTCGGATTTAAAATGACGAAAGATCTTGCATCTTCTGTAAAGTTTTACTTTCAGGCGCAATGTATATGCTACTCGTTAGGTTAAGTGCTTAACCCTTTACCTAACGAATCGCCCGCATCCGCCCGCGTAATATGCAAATTCAGCAGCTGAAAAAATATTATTTTTCGAAAAATTTCAACAAAACCATATCATGTGACCCCTCTTTGGAACGAGCTCGTCGAGCTCGTTCCAAAGAGGGGTCACATGATATAGTTTTGTTGAAATTTTTCGAAAAAATTTAAAAACTAATATTTAGAATAATAAATTTTGATATCGTCTGCGTTGGGTTTAAAGGGTTAATTAAAAGAGCTTTATCTCTGCTTTTCATTTCTAAAATTTGTTGGACTCCATTTATCGGAAAGTTTATATTTTAAGTCGATGGAAATATGAGAGACCAAGTCCTAAATACATCGGACACAAGTATACAGTAGCAGTGTGAGGCAGAGAAAGTTTGTATACCGAGACCAACATCCCAATTTTTAATCTGGCTAGATTAGCATGACTGGTGTGTTTTGCGAAGCAATGGCGTTAGATGTAAACATTAGCGGACTCAAAGCACTTCAAACTAATGACATTATCAAATGGTGTGTCATGTAGAATGTCGGGAAGAAATTATGAGTAACGTTCTAACTTTTGTTTAAATTCATGTTAACGAATTGTTTTTGATGATTCCACGCTGTAAATAAGTGCCCTTTAAATAATTTTAAGTCATTTGCACCCACAGAAACGAATATGTAGTTCCAAAAAAACGCAGATGACTGGGGTAAGGTTATGGAAAAACGATCGCACATGGTTTCAGACGGCAGTCGCGACATGCCGGCTGCGCCTCTGCCTTATCGTACCCCCACATCCACAATAGATTGGCCCATATCTCCCTTACACTATGGGTCAGACCTACAAAAGAACATTACTGCAAAAGTGACCCAGGTTCAGCGAGGGAGGTACTGCGAACCATTTGTTGCCTTCACAGACGAACAATTCAGAGAATTTATTAGTGCTCTCAATGCATCTTACGTCATCCCCACTGAAACTGAAACGCATGGCATGGTATGCAAAGAGCTTCGTCGCATGGAGAGAAGCTCCATGTAATGAAATGTGTACCATCACCACAGTTCTTTGGACATTCTACTCCCAAAACATGTACACTGGTCTGGCTGTGTTCTTTGTCAAAGACACCCGGGAGATGACGTCAAAATGCTCAGATGTGAAATCGTACAATGCGGTGCATTAAAAAATTCCCCAAAACAAAGAGATAACAGAGTAATGGTTTATGGGCTTGTCTAGAGTAGCCGTTGTACATTAGTGTGGGGTAAACAAAAACGAATCCGTCAGAAATGACGTTCCATCAAAAATTCTAGATCTCTGCTCAGCAGTGTGATGTTCTGAAAACTCCCAGAAGAGAATGATGCTAATTTGAAGAGTACTAACAAAATATTAAATCTTTATTACTATCCTTCACTGGAACTACTTGAACACCGAAGCAGCCAGACACAGGTCGGATGAAACCTCTTCCCAAATGCTCAAATAGTAATGTCCAATTAAATGATGCAGTACGTTTGAAATACTGGAACAACTGATTGTCACGATAAAGTCGGCGACGAATGTTCCAATGGCGACAAGGAAAACATACAAACTCTTTGCCATATTGTTTTTCAAAAGAAGTGGGAACGGATAAGTCATATTCAATACCATCGATTTCTCGTAATGAATATTTTAACACGAGAAATGGAACCAATTAACAGTGGCTCTGTATTTCCAAAGACTGTCAAGACTCTTTAACTCTGTGCCAAGAATAATCGAATAATTCGGGAGACGATGCAGCTGCATGTGCTCGATTCCAGGATGAAAAAATTGCCTGTTGTTTCTGAGGAATTCGGGAAAAGCCGAAGGCTACAAAAAATTCATCTCCGTTTGTATATGATTGCTGGAGATTAACTCGGTGGTGACGTTGTAGTCATAAGGGGGTCCACAAGTAAAGTATCCAATAAGAAAGTGGCTACAACCGTTGATAAGGATCCTCTTGTCTGGTAGCGAGAGATCGAGACTGAACATTTGGACGTTACGAGTTTCGTGAATTTTTGGTTCAACAGCGATGTACGTGTCGACTGAAAGTGAAAAGGGTCTCTCTATGCATGCCTCAACCTGACAGAGAATGGCAAGACTGAACTCTCGGGCTTTGCGGATGTTGAAGTTTCTCAACAAGAATCGTTAGTTCTGCTGTGTTACTCTTTGGGACTAAAACGCGTG
This sequence comes from Pictodentalium vernedei, assembly GCA_031216915.1. Lineage (NCBI taxonomy): Eukaryota > Metazoa > Mollusca > Scaphopoda > Dentaliida > Dentaliidae > Pictodentalium > Pictodentalium vernedei. The sequence goes on from CM062294.1 coordinate 297,074,347, forward strand.
CAAGGTGCTACTCAAGTGGGAATTTGATAATGAAAAAAGTTACCGTTTCTGAGGAACCTTTTCAAAATCACTCTGATACATATATATTTATTCTCTCAGAAACGCCCATGGCACACGTTGTTACACGTTTTACGAATTTCCTATATATTCGATATTATTATACGCTAGCCCTTGAGTTATGGCAAATTATTTAAAAGATATTTCTCGATATCCATCGACTCGATGGATATCGAGAAATATCCCTCAGTAGCTTCCTCAATGACGTCACGCTTCGGCACATGACGTCGCCTTGAAGGAACGATCAGCAGATCTTTGTTATTGTCTTGAAACTGTTTGCAGTCGAAATGTGCTGAATGTTGCGTAGTAAAATGTCACGTGGCATATAATAAAAAGAAAATCTACGCTATTTTAGTGAATATCTGAAATTATGTCATGAGTGTGGACCTGAAAGTATTATATATAATACTTTCAGGTCCACACGCTTCATCGCATGCTGTCGCCTTGAATGTCGCCTTAAAGGAACGATCAGCAGTCTTTGTAATTGTCTTGAAACTGTTTGCAGTCGAATTGGGTTGAATACTGCGCAGTAAAATGTCACGTAGCATACAATAAAAAGAAAATGTACGCTACTTTAGTGAATATCGTGAATTATACACGCTAAAAACAAACGTGTTAAAAACTACACTTGAAGTGCTGTATTTAACACTTACTGATTGCTGAACTTGCACTTTGTTCAAGTGTAGATATCCCAGAACTTGACAGGTGTTGACAATAATACCACTTGACAAGTGTAATGTCGCGACACTTAAAAGGAAACAACGCAGATGACGCGGATCAGGCTCGAACTCTCGAGCCTGATCCGCGTCATCTGCGTTGTGTCCTTTTAATTATGTACCCACCAAGCGTAAATCAAATTATGGACGATTCTGGAAGAACCACCAGTGCTAGACACATGGGAAGTGCCATCCATCCAAGTTTCACATGTCTGACGATTGTAATGTCTAAGTGCTTAAAGCATTGCACTTTGAGTGTTAAAATCGAACCCTAAGAGTTAGAATGGGTTTAACACCTTGAAAGTGTCAGTTTTAACACTTTAGTTTTTAGTGTGTATGAGTGTGGACCTGAAAGTTTTATTTTATTCAGGTCCACACGAATATTCAGATATTCACTACAATAGCGTAGATATCCGTTATTTATTCATTTCATAATCAATCGAATACTGATCGCCTGTACACTAAGAGTCCACTGTGAAATCAAGAAGGGATGTGCAACGTTTTCTTGAAAAACAATTCGTTGCTCGATTTTATCGACAAGGTCGGGAAGAGAGGGTGTAAAAAGGCGAACACTGGTATATTTTACTGAAGTTTTTTAACCCCTTTTTAACACGACTTACTGGTGACATTGGCGATATTGAAGTAATAAAGAGGAAAAAAAATTACCTCACAGAAGATGGTTATTGAAACAATTGCATTTCTCGCAGACCACGATCTGCTTGGAATTTGTACCATTGCTCGAGAAAACTTAATCTTCGGCCAAACCAATGAGAAAGATGGCTTGAGGTTGGGAGTGGGTTATAACCTTTCCCTCTCATCTGCTGAAAAAAAATCCCTTATTTGCCCTCTACCAGTGGTCGACAGCCTCTGTGAAAAAATCGAATACTGTTGGGGCATGCAAAAGGATCTAGTTTTCTAATCTTGCATTTTTGTAACACGTTGAGTCGATTGTCTTCGAAATAATTATAGAATTCTCACAACCACCTGAAATTTCTAATGCTGCCCTCCAAGCACCAGTCAACAATCTTCTTATAACGATTGTTCGTTTAGACTTTTGTACACGCAGAGACAGGGATAACTAAAGTGTCTAAATTTTGTTCCTGAAAGAATAATTATCGAAAATACTTCAGTATTATATATATACTGGTGTTTCAAATCTACACCATTCATCCAACTGCACAGCATCATTCCCATTGTGGTACATCCAGATACGCAAATCAATTTCCCGCGAATATTGTAATATTTTGGAGTCTCGTGAGGACAGCTCTATTTGTATATATAAATCATTGACTTTGGAGCCAACTATATCGATTATTGTAAATACTGTTAATGTTTGGAATTTACCATAATTGGCAATCCTTTGGGAGGGAGAGATGCACCGAATGCTTTATTTCAGTGTTCTCATGAGGTACTGAAAGTTCTGGAAAGCAAGTTGAACCCCTGCAGTGAAAGTTAAAATTTTGCATGTGACCAGAACCAAAAAGGTCAACAAGTTCCGTTGTTTCAGAGAATTTTAGTTCATTTTCATTGGTACAGCTCATTGTTAATATATATATCGTGCCGTGAATGCAACAGGGTGTCATCTGCAATGCTAAAGCATTGCAGTTGTCACCTTGTTACACTCACGGGTTAGAGAATTGGACTTCAAACTGAAATGTCCTGACCAGCGGTAACTGCTGTGTCCTTGGGCAGGACCGTTAATCTTGATTGCCCACGATGGGGCACTATAGCTCTGTTTACTAATGGGTACTGCGCATCGCTGATGCACTTTCTACCAACTACCGCTAACTCTTCTTGTTCGGAGTTAGTAAGTTTGGGAGTCTGACAGTTGCTCGCGTTATCCGGTGGTTCTCTCCGGGTACTCCGGCTTTCCCCACCAGTGAAACTGTTCGAAACGATGTTACATCGGCCGTGGGAGTGTCGTTAACCCTTTATCCAACGTAACGGCAAAAACCGGCCAGCGCTATTCTCAAAAGTCGCCAATTAATTTTCACTCTTTCCAACGAGGGGTCATAACCTAAGTTTTTGAGACAAAAAATGAAAAAAAATAGTTATTCAAGATTTTTTTTTTTTTGCAAGTGTCGTAAGGGAAGGCCCAAGAAATCTATTGCGCATTAAACCCGAATAAACACACAAACCTGTGACAAAGAACCAGATACATCTTTGGACGTATAATATTATAGTTGTGGTACTTGATTGTAAAACAACTTTATTTTGTGATTTGCATTCGATATATCCATGGTCCGGCCAAGCCTGGAAATAAGCAATCTGTTCTCTTTCAGAATGAGGTTCCCAGAGGGTGAATTTGCTGATGCTTGCCCATACAGTGGGCCAATTTATCCTCTGGGTACCTCTTTATCTTTATACCCGAGACCTTGTTTCAGATTGAGGTTTACAGAGGGTAAATGAAGTGATGCTACCTTGCTGTGCAGGGTAGCATCACCTAATTCACCCTCTGTGACAGTCTACCTATTTCAGGCTTGGGTCCGGTGGCAGAATATTTACATTTACAGTTATAACAAAGATTTGAAGACCATTATTAATTTTCAGGATTTTATTGTATGTTTTGGCCAATCAGTTTGTAATCTTTTTTGTTTTCCTTTGATTTCTGTTCAACACTTTCAGTATACATGAATCAAACATTTGGAGTTTCATCACGTTATTTTCAATATTCAAATAATTAAAACTAAGAAGTGTTGGAAATGGTTCAATGTGTGTGGTGGCCAGATTCCTGAAATGTGTATTTTTTTAGTTTTACTCGTTATTTCAAGTCTGTTGATGGACGACTGCAGAGCTAAATGGGATAAGTCCAACATACAACGCGGGGAGAATGAGTGGTGGTTCTCGCGGTTAGAATGAATGGCAAGGAAAGGCTCAAGCAAAATGCCAGCTTACTGACCCGCTGATTGGTTGAACCCGTAAACAAGCAAACAGATTTTTTCTAACTAACATTTATGGCCATGTTCATGGGATTTCTGAAGGTTTGTTAGATTCCACAATTTTAAATCTCGAAAAAATCTTTGAATAAATGATTTGCCACGTGGAAAATAAACCCTCTCTTTAGAAATACGTCAACTCCAAGAGACAAGAAAACGCAAGAAAACAAAAACGAACTCTCTTGAACTTACTCACTCGAGCGAAACTTCATACCCGGAAACCTCAAACTGGAAATGTATCCCCACACTCGAAAATTACCCTCCTCTAGGAAAATGGTCATTTAAGTAACCTTTATGCAAACAGACCTCACAGGAAAATTGTATTCTAGGCATTACGTATTTATCCTTTTCATTAATTTCCAGAAAGTGAATAATTTACAGTTGTTGATATTAAGTAAGTAATGTACGGAGCCCGAGAGGTGACATGGTCAATTGTTTTTGTAATCCGTACGCACGGATTAGTAATCCGTGCGAACGGATTACAAAAAAACTTGACCATGTCACTTCCCGGGCTCCATAGTAATGAAAGTGCGGGAAACTAGAAAAAAAAACCAAAACATAAAAAAAAACTTTTCTAACTATGTTTCCCCTCAGTTATATAAAACTTGCCCGCGATGCCCTTTCGGGTTTTTCCGTTTTATTTATTTCTCTACTTTTTATAGAGTAGTGACCTAAAGCAAAATGTACACTTGATAAAAACATATTTAAACTTCAATAATGTCAAGACATTTGAGTTCATTTTGGTTTTATTATTTTCTATTATAATTTGACATTTCAATGTTTCAACTGAAGAAACAACACTGAAACACTAGCTATAGAGAATGGTATGTCCGATATTTTTTTCATCGCACTGATCTGCTTGAAACCCAGCGACCATCAGGCAGGCCAAATAGAAAAAAACCCTCAAATCTGTAACTTAATCTGTCTTGTGTATTAATCGTTAACCATCTCTACCCTGTAAATTGCCACGTCTTTTAAAACTCTAATGATTTATTCAACTATTTAGAGTGACAAAAAGAAAATACAACTTTGAAAATAAAAGTTTTATTGAATTGGACCCAGCTGGAGTCATGTTCTCATGAAAGCTACTCAAAATATTGATCATAATTAAAAATACACAATTCTGAAAAACAAACAAAATCATGATTTACAGTTTGACATCTTAAATTGTGCTCAGTTTTGATTGGATTTGTAATGTAACATACACAAATGTTTCATTTTCACCCAAAACTCCATTCGTCTATGTCGAATTGTTTTTTTTTCTTTCGGGAGATGTGGGGTGGGCACGGATCAATTTGCCAGAAATACAACTTTCATCGGCTGATCTCTGGAAGAAGGGGAATTTATCGAGAGGGAAGTTTTCCTCTCTCGAAAAAATTGCGTTCCTTGTTAATATCACTGTGGAAAAAAAAATCAGGTCAAAAATTATTATTGCACTTTTTTGACACTTGCGTCAACTGATCAATCTCCTTGTCACCATTTAATTTAGAGGTGACGGTTTTATTTCGTGCTTGATTTCCACCAAAGAAAGGCAATACGAAGTCACAAAAATTTGACATCGCTCTGTCTTCTTGTCACAATGAAGTAACATCACTAGAAGTAAGTACGAATAGGAAATCAGGTCGACCTAAACAGGATACTTAACGATTTTCAAACAACCCTTTTCCCAGAGTACCCTTTTTCAAAAGCTAGAGAATGCGGTCAAGTAACACTGATATGTTTACCAACCAGAGAAGTTCTACGGGAGAGCATAGGATGCATTTGCTTTCCAAAACGTAGAATTTGACATCCCATTTTCCACCGGTCCCCACACACACCAATCCACTCTCTTCAACACAAACCTTGTCTTTTTTTACCTTACTCTCATACACCCAGACACATCCAGCAGATGAACATATTGAGTAATGATTTAGAAGCACGACAGCAGATAATCATGAGCCAAGTACGTTTATGCACATTGTCTCCAAAATATGGACGATGCTTGTCGCATTATGAAACACAGCAGGGATTCAGGCTGCCTCATGGAGCCTAGGGGCAGGCCAATTAACCAACTTGGATTCCTGCTGTGCTCATACCTTCAGATGGAGCTTCATGTCTATCTGAAGGTATGAGCACAGCTCATACCTTCAGATAGACATGAAGGTTTATCTGAAGGTATGAGCACAGCAGGAATCCAAGTTGGATAATAGCATCATAGCACTTGGACGTCGAAAAGTTACTTCTTTTTCGACGTCCAAGTGCTATGATGCTATTATCCTAAAAGACCACTTGCGGACTTGCCCCACTCCATCGGGAACTTGTCCTCAACTTGCCCCATCCGAAACATTTTCAGCACCACCACTGTTACTAACATTAGAGTAAAGGCTGAGATGAACTGCCTAAAATACTGCACCGTATTGTATGATTTCCGTTCATTAAGCCAATGATTTGCTGTGGTTAAACCTTTACCTAACGCAAAAGGCTGTCGGCACCTGCAAACAAGAGTCTTGATTAACTAATTGTTTTCATTTTTTGCGACAAACACATTAAGATCCCTCTCTGAAACGAGCTCAAGTTCCAAAATTTGTTATAGTGCCCAGTCTTTGTTCACTTTGTTATGTTCTAATCTCTTCGATCTTGGTTGTGTTGGATGTTCTTTCACTTCGCCGTGTTCACTTCACTTCGATTACCAACTTCATTGGGGTCAGTTCTCTTCAATTTCCTTCAGCCTTCGTTGAGTTTGATCTGTTTATAGTTCAGCTCTGTCCAAGCAGTTCACGTTCGTTCATGTTTCGTCTGTTCAGGTGTTCTTGCACTAGTAGTTCCATTGTTGTTCTTGCAATAGTAGTTCCATTGTTGAATTAATTACTCTAATCAACCTGTTTTCATCCCCTCGAGTGTTTATGTGAAATGACGGAGCATAGGAGGCATTTCCCATATCCCATGTAGTCGGATAGGAACCCCCCTTACGGAATCCCGTTACAGACATATCTTTTGTTACAGACATGTCTTTTGTTACAGAATCCCTCTTTCGTCGTATGTGCCTTTTTAACTGGTTGAGTGCTGGAAGCCCATATTTGGGCTTTATTCTGAAGTGCAGGTTCCACAACTTGAAGGCTCATATTAAGTGGATATGCTTTGTATTATCTTTAAAGTGATGTTATTTAGTCTGTAAGGGTTTGCCTTGTTACAATTTATGGTAGAGAGCCTATTGGCTCTCTCCCATAAATTGTAACAAGGCAACGACATGTGTACAAGATTTACTGGCCATAAATAATTTAGCACTCTACCAGTTAAAGGGAATGTAAAGACCAATACGGGTTTTGATGAATGGAGCAATCTGGTTGCGCTTGTAAAAGACATGACCGAGAGCAGAGTTGTGACTGGGTCAGGTATAGATAGGAAGTATGAAGTAGTTTTACAAGCCAATAATAGTGGTACAAAGCTGTAAGGGTGGTAGGAGACTATAGTGTAGGGTGACTACAATAATGTTGGATTACGCGACAGATTGTGGCGACTATGGACAAGTCAGCAGTCGTGGTTTAAAACCCATGAATGTCTTGGGGGTGGTCTAGAAGGCCTGGCCTAACAGGTACTAGGTAGGATCCATAACTATCTTCAAGTAGATATCCTCAGATAAGTATCCCCAAAAGGTATCATCGAAAGGTATCATTAAATGATACATTACCATGTCATAGGTATCCTCAAATATCCGTATGTGCCTATGTGCTATTGCACAATGTGTCACATTGCGCATTAGCACACAAACACATATCGGCACATCCAACATGTGGCTATGTGCTACCTGTAATGTGTACACATTGTGACAGAATATGTACTAATACATAAGCACATCTCGGTACGATCAACATGTAGTTTCTTATATGCAAGACACCCCAGCTAGCACTAGTCCTAGGCATTGTTTAGACTGATAAGGCTTAGACGGATGAGGTTTTCTGATTGAGCCTAGATTTGGCCAAAGGCAGAGCCGAAACAGAATTGGGAACAGCTAGGAAGTATGAAGTAGTGCTACAAGTCCGGATACTCGGAATTGGGTAAGAACTAGCTAGAACAGGCCAGAAAAGCTAAATATAGTAACAAAAAGCAAACCTGTTCCAACTGATAGGCTCTTCTACTCTACTGGAGTATACCCAGAATTGGATAGACAGAAACTATAGCATAGCTTATATATACATAGGTAGAAGCGGAGAATTCTGGAAGAATTCGAGCCAAATAAACAATTGTCGGGTCTATTTGGGTGATTAGATTGACTCTTATACAAAGGAATGCGCCTTATAGCACTACGTGTTACTCTTATATGTCCAAAATGGGGAAATCCGTACCACATAAAGTCCATTTCGGTGGTTTTAGCTTGATTTTGGTCATTTGGGAAAATTGTCCGGTTGTTTGTGGTAATTAGATTTAATCGAACGCACCCTCCGAACCCCTTTTATTTAAGAAGCCTTCCAGGCTCTTAGCAACCACGTGCTACCATAGAAACTAAGACCGCGGCCTCCAATACAAAAAATGGACGACTGAAACACGTATCACCCTAACAACACGCGCTGCGCATGTGTACTGATACCACGTATCACTATGGGATGATGTCACAACATGGCCGCTCACGCGGTCTACCACGACAATCCAACTTGGCGCCACTGTGCCACGTGACATGTCGTCACTTCCGGGGTCAGGGCCTGGGTCCGGCAAATATTGATCGTCCGTGTACATGACATACTACTCGTGATGTATGCAGTGAAAAGAGCTAAAAGAACACTTCCCCTGAATGCCAAGAAAAGATTACGTTCCAATAAGATTAAAATCGGCGCCCTCTGATTGGACGCGTACCGAAACATATTTAGCGCCACTTGCAATTTAGTTATTAATTCGTAATTACGAATTAGTAATCCGTAATTACGAATTCGTTAATTCGTAATTATGAATTAGTAATCCGGAATTACGAAATAGCTAATCCGTAATTACGAAATACTTATCCGTAATTACGAATTAGCTAATCCGTAATTACGAATTAGCTAATTCGTAATTGTCGAGAGCTCGCTATGTTTTTTTTCTATGTTTACGACTCCAGCATTATATGTTACCGTATGACGTAACCACGCGAAATATTTGAAATGAGGTTGCCCACTTCGCAATTATTCCTTCAACGGCGTGACTTGGATACCGCTTCATTTTTCTAGATTTTTCACACGTGTAGCAGGCAATGTTACGAATGAATTCCTGTTTAAATTTCAAATCCATTTACGATTTGAACAAAGATGAACTTTATCTGATTCATTGATTATTTGTCAAGTGAAGTCGTCAGGTGCACGAGAGGTTTTACTAAACTTGTTATTGTTAATTGTTGCCTTGTTCATTTCACAATGTGGGTTTGGGGCTATGGGCAGGGCCTTATTGGAACATATACGTTATTGTGATGAACTGACGATAACATGATCTGAGGACTGCGGCTCTGAGCCAATGTTCAACCGAGACGCTAAGCTTTTCGGTTGCTCGTAAACTCATAGCCTCAAATCTCAGACCACGTTACCATCAATTCATCATAATAACGTATTCGCTCAACTTTACAACGTCAAGTATGAGCTATTGGGATGGCTTGCGATCCGTCATCCGTCCGTACGTCTGCACGACGGTAAGTACGTCCGTATCTATACCCGTCCAAAATTCCTTTAGCATACCATACAGGCCACATATCTCACCCGATCAGTTTCAAATTTTATACGTAGCTTTGGGGTAATGTCTAGATGGGAACCAGGCCTGGCAATCGAGAAAACCCAGGAGTGCAAAACAATTGCCCTCCTCAGATTGCTTGGGAGTGCAATTGCACCTGAAATTTTCAATGCAAAAACTTGTATGCTATTTTTGGTTATATTCACTTCAAATTATCAATATTGTGACTGAACAATTGTACTACATTCAGCTACATAGTGGACAAATTGGCACACACATCTTCTCATTATTAAAAATGTTGCATTCAATTCTTATGTGACTGTCTTCTACACTCAAAATGTATTGAAATGCGACACAATGGTCGTGAATTAATGCGAATCAATGCAACATTGACAAATCGTCCCCTGAGTTCCAATGTGTTCTCTGCACGAGTAGGCACAGAGAACACATTGGAACTCAGGGGACGAAATGATAATAGATTTTAAAGGCCGTCCCAAACAGATCCAGAAAATCAGGGGGTGCAAAAAATTGCCCTCCTTAATTTTTTCTAGGCGTGCAGTAGGCATGCAGCACTCCTGCACTCCTGAAGAATGCCTGGCCTGGGGAACTATCGAATTTTTCTGAATTTCGTTGAAAAACATGGCCGCCAGTGGCTATCTTGGATTTGACATATAAAATGTCAACAACTCCATTAGCACACCCTACATGACCTATCTCTCACTTGGTCTTTTTCAAATTTCATATGTAGCTTTGGTGTAATGTCCAAATGGAAGCTATCAATTTTTTTCTTAATTTTGTTGAAAAACCTTGCCGCAATTGGCCCTCTCGGATTTCGCATATAAATTGTCAACAATTCCGTTCGCACACCTTACAGGCTGCACTTCTCACCCGATCTTTTTCAAATTTTATATGTAGCTTTGGTGTGATGTCTAGGTGAGTGCTATCAAACTGTTCTGAATTTCGTTGAAAAAACATGGCCGCCAGTGGCCATCTTGGATTTTATCATATAAATTAACAAAAATTCCATTTGCACACCATACAGGTCGCATCTGTCACTTTCAAATTTCATATGTAGCTTTGGCGTGATGCCTAGATGGGAGCTATCGAATTTTCATGAATTGCGTTGAAAAACGTGACCGCCAGTGGCCATCTTGGATTTGGCATATAAATTGTCACCAATTGCATTAGCACCCCCTACAGGCCGCACCTCATACCCAATCTCTATCAAAATGTATATGTAGCTTTGGCGTAATGTCTAAATGGGAGCTATCGAAATTTTCTGAATTTCCTTGAAAAACATGGCCGCCAGCGGCCATCTTGGATTTGGCATATAAACTGCCAACAATTCCTTTAGCACACCCTACAGGCCGCATCCCCCACCCGATCTTTTGCAAATTTCATTTGTAGCTTTGGTGTGATGTTCAGGTGGGAGCTATCAATTGTTTTCACTTCTTTTTCAAAACAAGAGGCCCCACGGGGCCTGAAGCGCTCATCTTGTACAGAACACAATTTAAACAGAGTCCAAGAATGAGTCTACATTAAGCAAGCCATCTCCATAGGCTACACTATCAATCCTTGAGTCCCTCAGGAGTGACAAAAATAATCTGGGCATCATGCCTTTTCTTCAGTTGATCATAAGTAAAATGTAGAGCTCCCCTATGAAGCCTCTTGATAGAACCTATGTGGATTAATCTTAGTTCCTCTAGAGGGTACTGGATACAAAATTTTTAATTCTTCAGCAAAATGGCCAAAATGCGGCTCCCATAGAGAGCCCAAATATTAACCCAAGCTCTTGATTTGAACACAATTAAATCTGACTTCCCTAGAGATGTTGTGTACCGAATATGAAAGCATTCTGACTGTTGGATCTGAAGAAGAGAAATTGTAAAGAAATTTCTTCGAATTGCACTAAGTTCAAATTTGGGCTACCATAGCGAGCCCAAATATTAACCTATGGATCCGATTTGAACAAACTTGAATCTGACCCCCCTAGAGATGTTGTATACCAAATGTGAAAGCATCTGACAAGTGAATCTGAAGAAGAAGATTTTTGAAGAAATTCCCTCATATTGTACTAAGTTAAATTTCATGTTCCCATATGGAGCCCAAATATTTACCTAGGCACTCGAATTGAACAACCTGGAATCTGACCCCCTAGAGATGTTGTATACCAAATATAAAAGTATTCCGACTGGTGGATCTGAAGAAGAAGATTTTTAAAGAAATTTCCTCATATTGCACTAAGTAAAAATTTGGGCTACCATAGTGAGCCCAAATATATACCTAGGGATCTGATTTGAACAAACTTGAATCTGACCCCCATAGAGATGTTGCATACCAAATATCAAAGCATTCTGACTGATGGATCTGAAGAAGAAGATTTTTTTAAATTACCCTCCATATTGAACAAAGATAAAATTTGGGCTTCCGTAGAGACTTAGTTTGAACAATCTAGAATCTGACCCTCATAACAATGATGTATACCAAATATTAAAAGATTCTGACTGGTGGTTCTGAAGAAGAAGATTTTTAAAGAATATTCCCCATATTACCCTATGTTAAAACTTCGGGCTCCTGTAGAGAGCCCAAATATGAACCAATGAGCTTTATTTCAACAAACTTTTATCTGACCCCCCCCCCCTCCTCCCCCCCCCCCTATGAATGCTGCATACCAAATATCAAAAGATTCTGATGATTGGTTCTGCAGAAAAGAGTTTTTAAAATTTTTGCAAATATTCTGACTCAGCATTTTTTCGATGCCCATTACAGAACACCCTAACAAAACCGATGGCAATTTTTTTACCATTCAATTCTACTGGTCATAAGGATACTTCATACCAAATAAAAGCTCTCTGTTCCGTGGGGTTTGGGAAATATGGGCGTTTGAAAATATTTCTATTTTTAGCTTCCAGGGTTCCCATGGGGATGCGGGAATTTTTTTTTTTTTTTTGCATGGGTCAAGTACTTATGACCCAATACTACCACAAACCAAATTTGGTTCATAACAGACCTTCGGTTCAGAAAATAGAAATTTGGGGGGGGGGGGGGGGGGCAAAAATCTTACCCCTCCTATTACAAAACCAAATATTACTTCACGAACTTCGTTTGAACAAACTTGATTCTACACCTCATATGGAAGCTCCATAGCAAATATCAAGTCATTGTACACACTGGTTCTTGAGAAGATTTTTAAAAATATTTTGGAGCATTTTCCCCCACTCCCTCCCTATGGGGCTGGGCATGCTGAGTTGAACAAACATGAAATGCCCCTTTGGGACCATCACTCACACAAACTTTCACTTGAATTGGCCCAGTGACTTTGGAGGAGAAGACCAAAACATGGTGTTGACGGACGACGGACGACAGACGACGGACGACGGACGGAGAGCGATGAGATTAGCTCAGCTTGACTTTGTCAAGATGAGCTAAAAAGGTGGCCGCCAACATCCATCTTCGATTTGACATATAAATTGTCAACAATTACTTTAGCACAGTCACACTTCGGGGTGCCTCTCTCACTCAATCCCTTTTCAGCTGTTTTATATGACTTTGGGGTGATGTCTACATGGGAGCTATCATTTTTTTTAATTTTGTTAAAAACATTATTATATTGTCTACAATTCCTACAGCACAGCCCACAGTTGTTTAGTTCAGTCTTTTCTAATTGAAGTTGACCATTGGCACTTTCATAATATTACCCTCTGACCCACAGCCATTTATTACACGGAATCCAGGTTTGAGGTCATCCGCCAGTTAAAAAATGGATTTTAACCCAGTGGCAGAAAATTTATAAACTCTGAATTTTCAATCTTCAGAAACAAACCGTCTATATTATGGCAAACAAAAAGTATAATGTGAACACTGATCCGTTATTCAAAAACTTTGGAATCCTAAAATTGGAAAATGTATATACACTGGAAGTTCTACTCTTCATGCAATGACATGTATGAGTGTTTATAACAGAAACCTACCCGATTGCTTCAATGAGTGCTATAAAATATACTTTTGGAAGGACACAAGATAATCAGGGATTGTCCAAACCCTTAACCAGAGCACAACTTTCCCTCTAAACTTCCCCTTCGTACCTTAGGAACCCCTCAGTGCACAATCTTTCTAGGTCTCAATTTAGGAGAACACTTTTTGAAGAGTTTCTTCAATCATACCAGTTATCAGTAATTTGCAATAACTCATGGTGTCCAGATTCCTCATAAATTGAACCAGGAGATCCGTAAATACATTGTCACATTGCCCATCTACCGAGAACAATCGAAGGGTAGGGAGGGGGTAGTTGAGCCGTCTATGTCCCTCGGTCTCCTGCTCCGGCCAGGGGCGTAAACCCTGGGGGTATGTGGGGGTGGGGGTGTTACTCCCCCCCCCCCCCCAAATATTCAGATTTTCTGTTCGCAGGGCAGGTTACCCGGTTACCACAGTCCGCGGCCCACGCAACTACTGCCCTACCAAGCAATTATTTGCCAGAATGTTGCCCTGCCTAACAGAATAGAGCCGAACAGCTAGGGCATGATGGACACCTGATATGTCATGGTCTTGTACAACTTCCATCTCAGTTTATATGCCCTGCTGTCCATGCAGAAGGAGACAAGGCTGTCCTTATAAATTCAACAACACTATTTAGAATATAGGGAGTGTCGTGGCGTACATGGCACCTGATATCATGATTTGTACTGTTGAAAGCACTACATATGTGATGTATATGCGGGCAATATGCGTTGACAGCAGGGGAAATGATGATACACCCCCCCCCCCCCCCCCCTGCAATATTTGTCGGTAGTTACGGGCATGGCTCCGGCATACCTGGACACAATACTTTAAGTGGTGTTTGATATGTGGAAACCATGAAAGGATGCCTCAATCATTCCTGTATGCTATGCATAAAGGCTTATCTGCCTGGGGACATTCAGGAACCCCGAGCTCTTTGTTGTGGTAAGCTGATAGAATTGACAGGAACAAGTTTGGTTTAACCCATAGCACTGCTGGTAGTGCAGCAGAATTTTCTCCAACTCTGTTTCCCTCTTGTTTAACTAAAAATTTAACCAATTATATCTTGTTTGACAGAGCTCACTGAGCTCTGTCAAACAAGGTATATTTGGTTAAATACCAAACTGCATTATGGGAAATATTTGCTGCTGAAAACTTGACCATTTTGACATTAGTGTGCAGAGGGTTAATAATAGATAATTACTTGTAATAGTACCTAACAATAAATTATTTTTGTAACCACTGAAAATAAGTGTACTTTGATAACCTAAATCAAATATGACAGAGAGAGGTCAATTTCCGATAAACAAAACCACAAACTGTTGACGTTCTACGGACTTTTGTTTTGTGTTCTTTCTGAGTGTTGAGAGTTGTCGAACACCCTCTTTACAGCGTTGCTTTGGTATGCCATGTCAGTGCAAAACACGAAAACGAAATTGTATTTTGTTTGGTTCGAAGTATAACCAATAAGATAAATCGTCTGGCTTAACTGTGTGGGCGCTCTTGTTTCAAATTTATTGAGTCATCTTCCAGTACGCCAACGCGACACACGTGTACTTTGTTCTTGAAAATATCAACGATAATAATGTCTTTAAGTTAAACAAATAATTCACGTTATATTTCTCTCCTATCATAAATATGTCGGATGTGATGATACCAAAAGCGATTATAACATTTTCATCTCTTTTTACTGTGGCCTGTGAGACGTGATCAACAAGAACCCTGCAAAGTTCAGCACTCAAAAACACAGTAGAAAACAGTGAACCTTCTAGGAGGGTACTTGAAAATCGCCTTCTCGCATTGTAATAATAGATTGTTGCAATAAACCAACTACAAATCGTCGCTTGAATTGCAACAAGGCACCATCTGCAATGCTTTACCCTTAATTGGCCTTCAGTTCGAGAGGAAGATTCGTTTCTAACCAGTGTTATCTTCGTTGTACTCTTGGGCAAGACACTTAATCTTAATTTCCCAAGAGGCAAGATGGGGGTGAAGTATACTCACGCGTTTAGCATGTCGGCGGCAAATTGGGCTTCAAATAACGTTTATTTGGAGAATCCGGTCGGCATTGCTCGATGATTTTCTCCGGAGTTTTTGGCTTTCACCATCTGTGAAACTACAGGCACGCGACATGACTCTAACAGTTGAATGTGTCGTTGAAACTCAATCCACAAACAAAAACGGTACAGTCATACGGCCAGCGCCATCAACAGGCCTGATAATAAGCAGTCTGATATTTATAGAATGAGGTCCCCATACGGTGAATTTGATGATGCTATCCCATACAATGGGACAATTTATCCTCTGGGTACCTCTTTCTGTTTAGTTTTGAGACCCTGATTCAAACTGAGGTTCACAGAGGGTTAATTTAGTGATACTACCCTGCTACAGGGTAGCATCACTAAATTCACCCTCCGGGGACCTCATTTTTCAGATGACAGTCTGCTTATTTTCTAGCTTGGCCATCAACAAAAATGACCATTCAAATTTTATATTTTTGAAAAAAATACCTCTAAAACATAGTCTTGGACTCCCCCCCCCCCCCCCCCCCCCACACCACCACCTATGGACGTAGATGTAGGATGCATTTCGACCTTGACACATACAAAGGAACCTTTACAATGATACATGTATATACTATTCAAAAAAGTAGGGAACATCCA
Organism: Pictodentalium vernedei; assembly: GCA_031216915.1. Lineage (NCBI taxonomy): Eukaryota > Metazoa > Mollusca > Scaphopoda > Dentaliida > Dentaliidae > Pictodentalium > Pictodentalium vernedei. Next base: position 297,090,382 of record CM062294.1, read on the forward strand.
AACTGATGTTGGTATTTTCGGAAAATGGTATTGGACACATCAATATGTTACCAAGTTCAGTGTGGACCATGAATGTCACCGGCCCACGAAACCTTATTGAAGGTTTTTCGCACGAGCTCTACATTAATGTTTGTGGGGTACGTTTTGAAATTTTCTTGGTATAAACTCGTTCATCAATAGTTCCTGGTCGAAACGTAACTTTTGAGGTATGCGAAGACTGACACGTGACGAACGTTTACGTGCCGTTGTCATGTTGGAAGTTGGCAACAGACAGACTGCAGTGGCTCAAATTTTCAACGCTACTAAATCAGTGATTAGCAGGTTGCGGCCACGCTACCATCAGACAGGCAATGTTGATGACAGATGTTGGTCAGGTCGTCCAAGGGCGTCAACTGCTAACCAGGATCGTTTCACCCGAACCACAGCATTACGTAACCGCCATCAAAGTGCCTCAGAAAATGGACTGCAGCTGCACCGAGCGATAGATGTGCGAGTCAGTGGTCAGACTATCCGAAATCGCCTACACAGCTGGAATTTGTACGCTCCACCACCTCGAATAAATCCATGTTTAACTGAACGCCACATCGCAGCAAGGCGTAATTGGTGTGAAGCACGATAGCGCTGGACAATCGTCGGTGCAGCAACGTTATGTTTTCCGATAAATCATGGTTCACTCACGGCTTTCACGACAGGCGAAGCAGAGTGTGGCGGCGGCCTCGAGGGCGGTGGTGGCGGCTGAACGACCGATACCATGACGTAACCGTTTGGCAGCACGATCGAATTGGTGATGGATCGGTTATGGTGTGGGGAGGCATAACCATGACAAGCAGATCAGCATTACATGTCATTCAAGGTCATGTCACAGGGCAGTACTACCGTGACAACACGTTAGCAGCTCATGTGGTGCGATTTCCTTGACGTCACGGCCGGCGATTCATTTTCCAAGATGACAATGCAAGAGCACACAGGGCCCGTGACGTAACATAGTTAAAGAACAACTATGTTTCGAAAAAAACAGTGTCCACAGTTTCTACGTCACTGGTTCGGTACCCAAGGACTGTGGTGAGAATCCTCTAAAGTGGGAAGCTGATGTATAAACTGTTGTATTCTTGTGTAGCGACGATATAGACATACGGGTTGAAAGGTACCTTGAACACGAATCTTTTTTTCTGAGGGAGGAAGAAGGCCATGAATTTCGTGCAGAAACTATATCGATGCAATTGCCAAGAGGCAATACTATGCATTGCTTTTTTCTTTTGTCGAAAATCTAATTGTCGGGAACCCTCCCCTCCCACCCCCTCCAGAGTTTACGAGAGATTGTCCCCCTTTGAAATTAACAACGTTTATTAGAAACGTATATCAAAACGATGTAATATCGTACTCGCTAATGTTGACAATTCTTATCAGTGTGAAGGAACTCAAGAACACACCCCTACCTCCGAAGTGCAGAAAGCCGATATGTACCTTTTACTCAGCGAGGGAACCCCGGGGAGTGAAGCACTTCTATTTTTCTGTGGTAAACAAGCTTTGTTTTACTGGTAAAATGGGACCTGGTCAACAATACCCTGGGTGTAGGGGTATTTTGTAATATCTGGCCTTGAAACCGAACTGTCTGTCGAAATACTGGTTTCCGCGATATTCGTATCAATACTGTCACCCGTAATCACATTCAAATTTCAATTCCTTGCAGTCCTATCTTATGCAAACATTTGACTTTCTGGTATCCTGTCGTGATGATATGAATGACATCATTTAACCCCTTGAAAACATTAAGTTGCCAACTGCAATAATTTAGCATTGCAGTTGGCGCTTTTGTGCTTTCAAGGAGAGATTTAATTTCAATTTATAAAATCAGCTTTGTTGACTTATGAGGTAACTTGCCCGATACATATTGTCGGGGTCCCTTGGCCGGAATAAAGTTATCACTTATCGGCCTTTGTTATACCGATACCTGTACCATGCAGATATCCGACTTATTGGCCGATACCCTACAACCGTTACTTAGACGTGGCCAATCGCAACTTAAAATGCAACTGACTTTAATTGCAGTGGCGTAGATTTTTAACTTTGTGTACAGTATATAGTGTGGATTATTACTTCAACATGCATGTACTTATGTGAAAGGGAATCAGAAGCACAACCCCAGTAGGAAACCCGGGGTGTGAAGCAATGCTTCTCTCTGTGGTAAACAAACACTGTGTTACTGATATAAAGGACCCAGCACCCATGCTAGGGGTGAGAGTCCTCTAAAATGGTCAACATGCATATAAACGATTGAATAAACCCCGGACTTTAAATCCATGTTCCGTTCACGATTAGAAATTGTACAAAAGTATGCGACCTTAAATAAATAAATAAATAAATAAATAAATAAATAAATAAATACATAAATAAATAAATAAATACACATCTGAAGCACAGGCAACGTTTTAACCAAAAGTCGCTGAATCTGGAAGTATGTTGTCAGATATTTTGCTTGCATTTCTGACTCTTTTCCGCAAAATGCATATACAGTACGTATATTATCACTAAATCACCTGCAGAGTGGAGATTCCACCAAGGCATAATTACAAATTTATTGCACAGCATAATAAGCAGAAGCAAAGTTCCAGCCATTGGACCTCCGGTTTAAACCCCCGGAGGTCCATTGGCTGTAACATTGCTTGTTTTTGACCATATGTACAGAATTGTAAAGTGATACTTTGGGTAATAACACCACTCCACGGGTGATTCAGTTACGATCCACTCTCTACGTACTGTAACTTGTAAATAAAGTAGCCAGGCGGAAGGGTGTGTGTGCACGAAGATACCTTGTGGTGTCCAAGCATTTTATGTTGCAGTCATGCCCCAAAGATCGAAATCTTGAGTTGGGGAGAGAATGGAAGGGGTGTCCCTGATGTGACCAGGAGAGAGATTTAAAAAAAATTCCTCTGGGGAGGCCAAGAGCTGGGCCTGCCCCGGAGAAATTAAAAAAAAAACAGATGGCGCTATAGGAGGCATCTTGGGGCTTGAAAGAAAATTGGCCGCTTTAGACCTTTTCTAACTGCATGAAATACTCGTCCTCTATCTTTCGATAGGATTTGAGTTAACCAATATGCAGGTACATTCGTCCCGTAACAGTTTTGTAATCAACATTTAATTCAGCATAAAATTATCCCCATCATCTGACTGTGTAATCGACAGGGCATTCGGAAACCTGAACAACAATTGTAAAATGTCCGTTTCGAACAAGATCTAAAGTATCGGTTTTGGCTGTCCACTCGAAATTTATGAGAGCACCCCACTCCAAAAAAAAAAAAAAAAAAATTATGAGGTCATATATTTACTAGACATGTCATTTCTATGCACGTATTGGCTGTCTATATAGGCAGCCAATAATGCCTAGAAACAATTGCAAAGCTAAACGACGTTTCACCTTAATATGAATAGTTCCTCGGCCACAAATTATAATTGTTATAATTGTCCAAAATGTTAAAATCTTCCCCATTAACAGTTTCTGTAAGTTCAAATAAATGAACTAATGTTTTACCACTAATAACGTACCCATCGCGTACCATTTCACTTTACTTGTCAATTAAGAGTCAAACTCTTACCAGCACTGTTATACCCCTCAGCTGGTTTTAATGAGGGATCAAAACCTATATTTTGGAGGCAAGAAAAGAATTTTAATATGAAACTACAAAGCAATAACCTCTTTATTTACTAAACCAATACAAATAATTATGAATCTATTCAGATCTGTCCCAGATTTCTAACACATGTGACACTGTTATTTTCTTTTTCTATTTACCAAGTCCGAAGTCTCCTCTTTTCCTCAGGGACGTGGCTAGAGGTTTCCGATTGAGAGAGGGTGTAGGGTAGTGAATTTCCAACTATGGGGAGGGACCGGGAGGGTGACCCCCCCCCCCGTTCCTCCCCGTAGTTGGAAATTCACTACCGAGAAAGAATTTGAAAATGAACCCATGAAAGGGGCATAAAATTGATTCTAGTAACTAAAATGCCAACACATTTATGATAGAATTATCAGGTTATTATTATTTGGTATTGTTTGGGAATTGAATATGTGCTACACAAATGTTCAAGCTTTGAACTTTGAACAATTCAAACTGTCCTAACATTAAATTAGATCTTATGCAGAAATGATCAATTTTCGATGTTTCATCATTTTGTAACTATGAATGATGGAATTAACTTAGGATAACGATTTTACATGATGTGATTTTCTGGAAGTGCATTTCGAGGATTTTTTTTATTACGATAAGTAAACGTACTATAGAAATCTTGTACCGATTGACATCATGCATACTTATGAAGCTCGATATTGCGTACACTGTGGTTGTAAATAGTAACAGTTGAAATTTTTGCCAATTTGAAACCGAGATGGATTTTTGGGAAGTAGAGGAGAATTCAGCATCACCAAATAAGCTCTAAAATCCAGATAGATGGAATTTCCAACTACTGATGAATTCCTTTCCAAATTTTCAACTACAGGAAATTTTGGCCAGGATTGGTGGTCCCTGCTTCTCCCATTTCGATTAATCTCCGCTTACGATTCACAATTTGCGTTGAATATCCTACACAACTCTCTTCTTTCTTCTCCTCATCCATATAAACCGTAAATATTTCTTGCTATCGTTAATTCCTCGTCATACAAAAAAATCTGCTTCAAACCTCCCCATTATGCCTGGTAATGCAAAATAGCATGATTGTGTTCAACCAATAACTCTGAACTAATTGGATGCAAACAAATTCGTTGCGCCTAGTATCAAATGGGACAACTCTAGCTTACTTCATATCGGCCGAGATCGGCGTCATATCTGTTGAGTTTGCTGTCATATCTGTTGAGCTTGATAATGGGAAATTCCGGGAAAAAAGATCATGTGTAATAAATAATTTTGCCCCTACATCCCGATAAATTCTGAATTCTGATTGGTCAGAATGCCTAGGACAAATAGCCATGGTAAAGGACAATTATTCACGAGTTTGGTCCAACTGATTGCACAGCGTGAGAAACGCGTCCACAAATTTGTTTCCACTGAGTTTCTATTGCGTTTCAAACGGGACAAAACGTTGTCTCCGGCAACATGTATGGTATATGGAGATTTAATACATGGATGCCTCATTTAAACACTTCGCCCGCGCGGTTCGGTGTTTATAAACCAACATCCATGTGTTTAATCTCCATATACCATACATGTTGGCGGAGATAACTTATAATACTTTCTCAATAAGGTTTTTAGATATGTCTTCTTGTAGTTGTGTTAACCCTTTCAACCCGTTATTCATAAGTAGTAGGAGAGCGACGAAACGCCTCGGGTTGAATGGAGGGGAAGGGGGAAGTGACGTCATAGTCACGTGGGCCAGTCACGTCCTGTTTGGTTGTCATGGTAATCCACGTGAGTGGCCATCTTGTGACGTTAACCTCATGCTGATACGTCGTTTTAGTGCGCATGCACAGCGCCGTGTTGTAGGATGACACGTGTTTCCGTCATCCATTTTGTACACTGGAGGCCGCCATCTTGGTTTCCATGGTAACACGTGGTTGCTATGTTACCCAAATACCTACAATAGAACGGGGGTATGTTCTGGGGACGTTCGATTAAACTGGAGTAAATCTAATTAGCCAAATAGACCCGACAATCCCTCCAAATCACCAAAAAAAACCCCACCCAAATCACTTCATTTTGGTACGGATTCCCCCAGAATCCCCCATTTTCTAATAATAGGCACTTTTCTTCGTATACGAGTAAAACAAGCTAATTTCCCCCCAAAAATCCTCATGGCCCTCATGGCCCTAAACGACAGGAAAATGGTGCCGGGCCATTCATTTGCTGGACGGAAGTGAAATGACGAAGTTCGGGTGTTTCATCCCTTTTTATATCCATTATCCACTCGGGTTTATACAACATCAAGGAATCGCATTTTACGGAGTCGGCTAGGAATACCATTTACAGAATCATTTTTTATGAAATCCCTTTTTGGAAAACATCTGTGGTCAGAGAATCTCTTTTTTCCTCATTGCCTCTTTCGACAAAAAGGGATTCTGCATGTATATACAGACCACAGGAATGGATTCCACAGAACGTGGTAGTTAAATATCCAGATGAGGATAAAAGGGCTTGTAAATTATACCTTATTTGGGGTTTTCTGTTTTACTGGTAAAATAGGACCCTGACACCAATGTCTGGGTTGGAAGTCCTCTAAAATGGGCATCATGGATAGATAGATAGATACTTTATTCAACAGCATGGGTTTAAACGACTGGCTAGACTTGGCTTTATATCCATTGTGCGGACACGATTTGCCATTGTGCAAAATATCTGACCTTAAACACTAATAAATAATGATAATAATAAATACTATGAAGACTGAATACGAGTGGAGATTATTCTGCAGTTATCCAAAAATGAACGCTCGCAAGGAAACAAAACACAGTCACGTGAAAGTAAATCGAGCTGTCTTGATAAAATAAAACAGAAACGAAATCGTTCACTGTAGGTTTATATCACTTAACCCTTTAATCACTGGTGGTATCGTCTATGTCAGTTCAGTAACAGCAAATGGAAGAGTCCATGTTCATTATTTGGGGGTAGATCAATTAATGGGTTTTCACGTTGAAAATATTAATTGGTCTACCACTCACATTCACTTAGCAGCCATCTTACTTAACCCTTTACCCTACGTAACGGCCAAAACCGGCCAGCGCTATTCTCAAAAATCGCCAATTAATTTTCACTATTTTTTCATTTTTTGTCTCAAAAACATAGGTTATGACCCCTCGTTGGAACGAGCTCGTCGAGCTCGTTCCAACGAGGGGTCATAACCTATGTTTTTGAGACAACAAATAAAAAAAATTAGTTATTCAAGAATTATTTTTGCAGGTGTCGTCTGCTTTTCACGTTAGGTAAAGGGTTAATGAAAGTTTGACGTATTATGCTTCTGGACCGGAAAAAGCGGCCGCTCCGTTTTAAAGGGTTAAAGCTGCACGCTCATATAATGACACATGGTAATAGGGGAACAGCGGTAACTGCGTCGTGTCCTCGGACGAGACGCGATGGTACACCTGCCTTCAACTGCTGCTAACTCTTTTTGTACAGAGTTAATAAGTTGGAAAGTCTGATCGACGCTCGTCGCTTCTTGATGGTTCCCACCGGATACTCCGGGTTCTTCCATCCGTAAAACTGGACAAGCCGATGTGACCCTGGATGTTGAAATTTCTGTATACCCAGCAAACAAATCAGGAAATAGTGCATAAGGCAACATGTGTATTACATCTGGAAATGGGTGCAAAGATCCTTCTCTTCATTTATATGCTATCCCATTCCTAAACCATCGAAGACCAAGTTCTGCTTTATTCCCCAGGAGCGCCACAGGGCCAGTGATATGCAAGTATTGATCTAATACACTGTAAAAAGTAGCCCTTAAAAATACGGCAAATGTATATCTGTCGTAAAATATTATGGGGAAAATACCATATTAAAAACCTTCGGCAATGCCAACCTTTTTTATTCGATCTTAACAAAACCGGCGAAGCTGATGCTTCGTTTCACTTCATTACACGAGAAGGTTATTTTCTTGGGATACAGAATAGACCAACTAATATCATAAACCTGCAGCCGTATTCCTGCATGTTGAAGAGATTAATTCGTCTGACTTAAAAGTTGAGTGATCTAAGACAAGGGATATTTCGTCATGCACGACGCCATTTTGAAATAGCAGGAAATTAATAATTGGTATCGCGGAACTAAATATAGAAATTAGGGTGAACCGCCTTAAAATGTTGCACTCGGAAATGATGCAAAATAAACAGCCTTGGGAAAATCCATTGTTTCAATAAACGTTTGAAACATTCTATTGGCATCTTGCATTATTCCTGATAAAAAAGAGGGTGATTTGATGACTTTTGGACCTAAAAAATACAATTTACTTTTTGTGTGTTTTTGTAGGGAATTCCCTGAAAAATATGTGCACGTGACCGGTACTTTCCTTTGTGTCAGTTTTTCTCTCTTGTTTGTTGCATATAAATGAAGAGAAGGATCTTGCACTTCAGACAACTTTTTCAGATCAGAAAAAGTTGTCTGAAGTGCAAAACTTGACAGAGATATTTGAATGCCAAAATTAAAGTGATGCGATCATATTTTTTCCGCCTTAACGTTATAATGGTCGCCTATGTGAAAATATTTAGTAATGTGATACCTGGGGAGTGTGGTGGGTCAGTAGGTAGAGGTGCAGGCTGCAAACCGAGAGGTCCTCGGTTCGAATCCCACCTCCGGCAACTGCGTTGTGTCCTTGGGCAAGACACTTCATCTCCATTGCCCGCGTGGGGGCACGATGACGCCATGTACTAAGGCGTACTGCACGTCGATGGTGCGCATGTCTCCAACCAATCTAACGCGAGTTACGATGTTGGGGAGCTGGCAGTTGCTCGTCGTTGCTCGGTGGTTCTCTCCGGGTACTCCGGCTTCCTCCACCCGTAAAACTGTCACGGTCATGATTAGCCACTGTGCATAAATATGTGACCTTAAACATCAATAAATAAATAAATAAATATATAATGTGATACCTATAGGAAATATGTTTTTTTGGCTTCCAAACCAGATTCAATTATTATTAATCACATTTAAATATTTATTTGGGGACCACACACCTTACCAAACTATTTTATTGTTTTGAAAAGTTACATTTTTGTCACAGTCAGCAATTAAAGCTATATATTTCCAAAACTAAGGCTGTTCATGCAAGCAAATTCACATCTTGAGCAAGTGTATTCCCCAGGAGCACACTATAACCTCTGGCAGCTGCTAACTAACAGCCTATCTTACCCTATTAACATATTTATTTAAACCATCGTCTCCCCTCATATTACTAAGGGCAGGGAGGATTCTAAATCTTCCAACCCCCTCCCAAATCACCATTCAAACACAGACAGGAAAACCCACACTGCCCTTCTATTCACTAGTATTTAGAAGTTTTTCTCTTCTATATTATGCTCTTCAAAATGTTGGAAAACAATTCCTTCATTGAAAGAGTATCCAGGAACACAAATTTGAGGAGGGGGTGGGGCTACAGTGGAAAATAACATAATAAAATTACAAAAGTGAGCGAATGGCATTTGTGCATAGCTACTAATATATTTGTCTAGTACTGGTGCGGTCATGGTTCCCATGATACGGCATAAATTTACAGTGACAGTTGTGAAATGTGGCTCTTTTCCTGAACCAAGGCCTCCCTCCCACACATATTTAACCCTTCTGCTAATGATAAACATTTGGAAAGACTGTTCAGCATGTTTTTAGAGACTGAAGTTAGTATCACACACTTTCAGTTTCTTATGATTTACTTTGAGTCTTCAGCACTCATGGTCCACTGAGTTATTTTTTCAATTTAACAACCTTGCCCTGGCTCTTCCGCTATATTTTTCATTGTATGTCGTTCAGTACTCTCATGTAGACTTCCTACATGTGTGACTGCCAGCCTATCTGTCTGTCTGTGTGTCTGTCTCTTCATCAGACATGGGGTTTCTTTGCTTTTCACTTGCCTGGATTTACATTTTCAATAATTGGCAGCTGACTAACTTTCACCCCCCCCCCCCCCACCCACCCACACACACACACACACAAGTATATTAAACATCAAATACCACTATATTCTTGAAGCAAATGTCTGATTCATCCTCTTTGGAAACATGTTTTCAACAATTTCAATCTTTTTGCCAGAATGGGTGGTTGTGGGGATTAAAACAAAGGTTATGAAAGTGCACTTATGGGAACTTGCAGCATAAGCATAGCACTATAGAATCAATATTTGATGGTTTTAGGCATCTTACCAGTGTTATGAGATATCACAGTAGCAGGTACTGGTCATTCTTTTGGAAAAAACACTGTTTTATGTTTTGTCAGTGCCATACCAATGACTCTATGTGCTTTACTGAGAAAACCGAGGCTTTTCCTTCACAAAAATTGCAAAATATTCATCAAACACAATATGAAATGTCTTCAGAAGCCAGACTGTGATTTAAAAAATATTACAGATGGGAAAGTTCATATCACAGTAGGTTTGTTTTGTGTCAATATCAATTAAATTATGAATTATATCATAGATTTTGATGAAAATGGGCACACTGGGGGGTCCTATCCAAGGCAAAATTTTACTACATCAGATGGTAGAATAAAATTTGACATCAGTTGTTAGGATAAACTGGTAGAGTCGTTTCATATTGGTGAAATATACAGCTGCATCCCCAATTTTGGAAACAAAATTGACATCCATATTGTTCCATGGGCGTTGGGGCACTGTTTTGCTTGCAGCATGGTTAAATGAGACAGATTTTTTTCTAAAAATGTTTTGTGCTGATGCAGATTTTAGTTTTATTTTGGGATCAGGGTAGTTTTTTAAAGAAAGCTGTAAATTCTCATCCTTCTCAGTTAATTTATAAAGTAACAGGATAGAAAAATCTTTTGGAGGCAATACCAGTTTTCAAGCCCACTTGACAAAGTTTGGACACTTTTCCTTAAAAGTGCAAATTTTCCATGTTTTTGACTCAGCCAAAGCCAAAAGTTGGATTCTAATGCAGACATGACTCTTTTAACCCATACAAGTGGTAAAATGTCTCTTTGGTGATGTTAGGGATTATTATAGGTATCGCGGAACTAAATATTGAAATTAGAGTGAACCGCCTTAAAATGTTGCACTCGGAAAGGATGCAATCTCTAAAAATAAACAGCCTTGGGAAAATCCATTGTTTCAATAAACGTTTGAAACATTCTATTGACATCTTGCATCATTGTTGAATATTCCTGATAAAAAAGAGGGTGATTTGATGACTTTTGGACCTAAAAAATGCAATTTACTTTTTGTGTGTTTTTGTAGGGAATTCCCTGAAAAATATGTGCACGTGACCGGTACTTCCCTTTGTGTCAGTTTTTCTCTCTTATTTGTTGCATGACCCCCTGTTTTCAGATCAGAAGAAGTTGTCTGAAGGGCTATACTTGACAGAGATATATGAATGCCAAAATTAAAGTGATGCGATTATATTTTTTTCCGCCTCAACGTTATAATGGTCGACTATGGGAAAATATTTAGTTCTGTGATACCAATTACCGAATGCGTTCGTTTCACAAAGAATACTGCTCCACAGTATGTGAGCACTCCTTAAATAGTTTATTTGATCTGAAACTTTAAGAAGTAATAATACTTGTGCCTACCGATGATTTGCCGCGGTCCTATAACAGTGACAGATATTACCGTAACATGTGCAGTAGAAGTAACGACAATTGACTGTCTGTACCTTTATCGCAATTTTAACGATAATTTGTTACAGTGTTGGTAAGTGGGTTAGTTCCACGTGAGAACCCCGGGAAGTGAAATAGCGCTTGTCTACGTTGGTAAACAGGCTCAGTTTTACTGGTAAAATAGAACCCTGTCACCAATGTCTAGAGTGGAAGTCCCAGAAATGGCAACATGGGTTCAAACGATTGACTGAACTTGACTTTTTCCATGTTGCTGTCACGTTTAGCCATTGTGCTGAAATATGCGACCTTAAACACCAATAAATAAATACATAAGTAGATTTAGTTTGTATGCCTATTGATAAGAGTACAGAACATGGTATTAGTAACAGGTGTCTGTTGTAATGGTCTGTAGAATAAATCTATACTGCCTGCATGCACTTTTAATACTGAACTTTTGTTAGTCTGTGTGAAACACACAGACTATTGTTTTTGTACGGTTTCTTTTTCTTTTTTTTATTTTTCTTCTTCTTCTTCTTCTTCTTCTTCTTCTTTTTCTTCTTCTTCTTCTTCTTCTTTCTTCTTCTTCTTCTCTTCTTCTTCTTCTTCTTCTTCTTCTTCTTCTTCTTCTTCTTCTTCTTCTTCTTCTTCTTCTTCTTCTTCTTTTACTTATTCTCCAGTCTTCTGTCTTCTATGCACTTCCTTGTCCTCACGATAACTCGAAAAACGAATCGTCCTATCTCGCTGATTTTTGGCATACTGGTGGACAGTCAAAAGTTCTCGGCCCCCTATGGTTTTCAGGTCGCTAGAGTCACTTAGTATGGCCTAATCGGCCACAGGGCTTTCACAGCCTCCAATTCCTGATACAGTAAATTCTCTCCAAGCAATATGATGCTATGTTATTCACACTGGAGATAATGTAAACACCACTGGAGTAAGCTATCAAGAAATGAAATATAATCTACTAACCTTGTTATGATAATGGGATGTAAGTTCCTGGAACTGAGTTGAGAGAAACCCTTTACCTTGCAAGGAAATAGATTATAAATTATTCAGTTCAATGCTTTTAACCCCCTCAAGACTTCAATGTGGATTGTACATATTTTATTTCAGGCAGAATAAAGTTAACCCTTTCCATAAAACTGCACTGAATAATTGTAAAATTTGTTGAAACCTATCTTTTTCAGTTCAATGCTTTAACCCTCTCAAGACTTCAATCTGGATTGCACATATTTTATTTCAGGCAGAATAAAGTTAACCCTTTCCATAAAACTGCACTGAATAATTGTAAAATTTGTTGAAACCTATCTTATTCTGTCTAATGCTTTTAACCCTCTCAAGACTTCAATGTGGATTGCACATATTTTATTTCAGGCAGAATAAAGTTAATCCTTTCCATAAAACTGCACTGAATAATTGTAAAATTTGTTGAAACCTATCTTATTCAGTTCAATGCTTTTAACCCTCTCAAGACTTCAATGCGGATTGCACATATGCTATTTCATCCAGAATAAAGTTAACCCTTTCCATAAAACCGCACTGAATAATTGTTGAAACCTATCACAAAACTGTCAGGATGCCGGTAACAATGCAATACTGACATGGTCGACTGTACTGTTAACTGTGTTAGTGCTATGACTGTTTAAAACTCATTTGTTAGAGGAGTTCTATAGTCTTTCTCTGCGCTCGGCTCGGTCTCACTGAGAGTGCAGAAACCTTTGGTGTCAAAGTGCCATTAAGAGAATGTCTCTGATTTGTGCCGTTCCATCCCTCCGGAGTGCAAAAGCAGGTACTGTCAGCTGAGAAACTAAATGTTTTTCGCTTTATTTTCTTAACATTTAATTCTATGTGGAATGGGACGCCCTTTCAAGTGTGCCTTCCAAAGTAAGGGATTCTTAACCCTTTAGCCAACATAACGGCGAAAACCGGTCAACAATATTCACAGAAACATCTATTCATTTTTACTTACCTTTTCATTTTTGCTTTAAAAACATAGCTTATGTCCCTTTATTGGATTGAGTTCATTTTTTAGAGGATTATTTATTCATTGGTGTTTAATGTCACATATTTCTGCACAGTGGCTAATCATGACCACGACAGTTTTTCAGGAGGAGGAAATCGGAGTACCTGGGAAGAACCACCGGGCAACAACGAGCAACTGTCAGATCCCCCACATACTAACTCCACACAAGCAGGGTTAGCATTGGTTGAAGGCGGGTGCACCATCGATGTGCAGTACGTTTTAGTACACAGCGTCACCATGCACCCACGTGGGCTATAGAGTAAAGTGTCTTGCCCAAGGACAGAGTGCGGACCTCACGCCTTGCAGCCTGTGCCTCTGTCAACTGAGCCACTGCGCCCCCATTTAAAGTATTAAAATGGAGTATTTAAAGGGAATATTTTAACCCTCTGAAGATCTTAATATGGGGGCATTATTCAGAAAGACTGGGAAATGCATTTTATTACACCTTAATGCATTTCTAAAGTTTATGAATGTATTTCATCACTCAAATTAGTGGGCAGAGCCAAAAGTGTCCATTTCTGATTCGTGTATCAAACCCTCTGAATGCTGGTCACATATATGCCATTTCTGGTTTCTTATAAAAATGTTCTGATTCCTGTATGAATATCTGTAAATACTGCTAACGAAAATCCATTTCTGATTTGTTCAAAAATATTTTACTCCCGAAAAATAAGCCTCCATGAATTTTCTTTCTTTATAGTTTATTCCTGATACTTTAACCTTTTTCACACAGACTTGAATTTACTGGTGGCAGTAAATTCTGTTTCTCTAGTTTTTCACTGCACTTGTTGACTAATATATTGATTAACTGGTTGGTTGGTTGCGTACACGGTGCTCAATGTTTTTCAATAACTTAGCACAACTTATGCAAAGTCATACCATGAAACAATAGAAAGATTCATCAGGTAACAGTTGTTATTTATGTCTCTGTTCAGCCTTAGGAGACCTCTACTTCAGATCATAGTTACTGAGGTCCCAATCTTCCCAATTTTCCAGTCCCTGCCTAAAGAAATTCAAGGAGAAAACCAAACATGTTAAAATAACATTGAATGATTTTCAGTTGTGTGTTTTATAATATAGATAATTTTTGTTAGTGTTTCAGTGCACTCTAATGTAAACTGTGAAGGCATAGTCCAGCATGACAGAGGCATAAAATCGGTTAGATGTGATAAGTCGTGTCTCTGCTCCAGATTAAGTAACAAGTTGGTAGTGGACGACAAAAAATTGAACATTTAGCGTGCTTACTCTGGTTCACCATTGGTCTCATAAGTTAGTTTGGGTATCTTTATATTATTGCTTACCTTACAGCAAGAATGAACGTATTTCCCCCAATACAAGTAAAAACGTTTAGATAAAATGCAAATTTGTATTAAAGGTATATGTGTGTGTCCTCCCATAAAAAGGGAATATTTCAAATACACATTGAACAAAATTAATTTCTACCAGTCAAACACGGGTGTTTAAAAAATTATAATTTAAACATGTTTAAGTGTTTAAAATTTAGGTATTAAACATATTTAGGTGTCAGAAATCTGTTGCAAGGTGATAAATATGCTGAGGTTTTTAACATAATATATTAAACGGTCATACGGTCATGGTTTAGCCATTGTGCATAAGTATGTGACCTTAAACACCAATAAATATATATAATATAAATATTAAACATGTTTGAGAATCATTTAAATATTACACATGTTGAACAAGTGTTTAACGGGTGTTTAACTATTAAACATGTTTAAAACTGTTAAATATGTTTAAAAAATAATTGTTTTAAAAAATAAACATGTTTAAGCATTTATAATCTGTTGCATTCAGGCGTTTATCTATTAAACACTTAGTTTTTACAGTGTAGCAACCACACATGCGATCATTCGACTCAGAAAGAGAACGTTTTTACCTGCACTTAATTGGCATCGAATTATTACATATGTCGAGACCAACGCTTTTGATAACAATAATTAAATGATAAATAAATCAACAGCTCAACCAAATAAATTCGACTAAATCCATTTTGCTATCATGATATTTAACATCGGCTTACCAAGCGATAAATATTAAAAATAAAACAATGTGAAACACACAGCTGAAACACTATTTTAAACTTTAGCCGTTATAGTACAAGAAGAACAATGAATTGGGAATACGTCATGTACAGCGCAAGAACAATCTATATTAAAAAAAATCAATACATAGACGCTGAATGATTGTCAAAACAGACGTTGTTAAAAACTGTATGCCATCCCTTCATTTTGCCATGTTGAGAAAGGGAAGAATATTGTAAATTGGTTAGTACCACCGAGATGGTGTATTGAAGGCTCGATCTCGGAAACCCACATTGTGGTAATCTATATGAATCATCTTAACCTTTACCTAAAATGAAAAGCAGACGACATCTTGCAAACAAAACTCTTGAATAATTATTTTTTTCATTTGTTGTCTCAAAAACATATGTTATGACCCATCATTGGAACGAGCTCGACAAGCTCGTTCCAAAGAGGTGTCATAACCTATGTTTTTGAGACAAAAAATTAAAAAAATAATAAAAATTAATTGGCGTTTTTTTTGTGAATAGCGCTGGCCGGTTTTGGCCGTTACGTTGGGTAAAGGGTTAAAGTATGATGCAAAATCATAGTGAGATACTATTCCCCTCATCCGCTATCTCCACTTTGAGCATCACAACGACTACCCCAAGCAACAAACACAACAGCGCAAATCAATAGGGTTCTTTTCCCTGAACTGCATTTTTAATGTTGATAAAATCAGCTTCTCTGTTTCGAAACCAGGTTTGTGGACCTTTTTTCTCTTGAGTTAAAAAAATTCTGTGTTAATGCTAATGCAGGCCTGCCATTTTCAGGAGAACGATTTATTCGCTCGCCTACTGCTCTCCTTAAAAAATTAAGGAGGGCGAAAACTAGCCCTCCCTGGCCTTAGAAAATTATGATTACCATAACAGCCTATTCCTGAACCCCAAATCTTTTCAGATCTGTTCTATATTAATGGCCTCTGTAAGACCACCACACTGCCCCTCCCACACCTCCGGGCCTCGACAAGGCCCGGAGGTGTAGGAGGGGCAGTGTAGCCGTCTCGCAGAGACAACCTTGTTAGCAACACCGAATAAAATGTAGAAAGCCCACTAGTCAGAATTCATTAATAGTAAAACTTCTTTTTGCTACTTTTAGCTTTTGTAATCTTAAGGAGAGCTAATCGCTCCCCAAGCCCATGCGAGGGGAGCGATTTTTATCCCTCCTGCATTTTTAAGAATGTCAGGCTTGCTAATGTGATAGTGTTTGATAAACATTGCCTCGGTGTGTGTCGTTGAAAGTAAGCAACATAAAAAAGGATAATCTTGACAGGATACGGTACTTGTTGCACTGTCGCAATATAACCATACTTGCATAGACTCTACAAAATACACAACCATACCGCCATTAGTATAGTGTCTTGGAATGTTCTCTCAAAAATAAAGATGTCAAAATACTATTTTACCCGTTACCTAACGAATCGCCCGCATCCGCGCGCGTGGTATGAAAATTCAGCAGTTGAAAAGATATTATTTTTCAAAAAATTTCAACAAAACCATATCATGTGACCCCTCGTTGGAACGAGCTCGTCGAGCTCGTTCCAACGAGGGGTCACATGATATGGTTTTGTTGAAATTTTTTGAAAAATTTGAAAAAAATGATATTTAAAATAATAAATTTTGATATCGTCTGCGTTGGGTAAAGGATTAAAGCGAAGAGAAAGAGATAACTGTTCTGCATGAATTTCTGTCAACAGGAAATAAACGCCCTATTTAACTTCTGTGTTGTTAAAAATCAGACAATCCTATTTTTAAAGCCTGCTCATTTATAATTCTTTTCACTCCTTTCGCTGTCGCCACATTCACACCAACTGTTTTTTGTTTCTCTCACTGTTCAAACCGTCGTTTTATGTAAACGCACTTTATATCACGTGACCATTTTGTCGCCGACTATTTGAAAGAGTTTAATTACCAAACATTTCCCTCTTCATTTATGACTGGCTTCCGTGTGAGGAAAACACGTGTTCGTTATCAAAAATTAAACTTCACAACAAACATATTTAGTGGATAACAGACAGGGACTGCTTGTAAAAGTGGCCACGTGCTTTCATTGGACTTTTTTCTCGTCAGGTTTGTTTGTTTTTTTCAACAAGATGAGGCTAACAAGCTAATACTATTTCTCTAAATATTTCTTGCTTGATTTTATTATTTTATTTATGTTTACCTCTCCAACCCTTGAAAAACTTGTCAGTATTAACTAAATATTCATTATATATCAACCAGAAAGACCAGAGGGTTAAGAGGCTTACAGTGGATCACTTGTTTATTACAGTCAGTAAAAAAGCATTATTGTGCCCTTTTCAAGTAAAAACTTCTCCGCGGAATCATTGTATTTGTGAGATTGCATTACCCTATTTAATGCCAATGGGGCTGTCCAATGGGACGGAAAGAACCTCTTTATCTCAAAAGTGAAATAATAATCTACACTATAATTGTGAAAGCAAGGTTACCACTAGTGTCTAGTGTTTAATACTTATGCTGCCGAAAGCGACTATTGTCACCTATTTTGTGATGATTAGCTGTATGTTCTGGTATGCGCAGATCTAACCTACCATCTGATTAATTGTTGGAAAGGGCTCAGAGAGCCCTTTCCAATAATTAATCAGATGATAGAGTTTCAAGTTTGTCATAAATCTTATTAAACTTCCTCGTATACAGACGTACATAGAGGTCCTCCATATATGGATAAAGTGGGCGTGGCAGTAAAAGGGTTAAAATTACGTGTAGATGTATGCGCGTAGGGTCCAGTTGATTAACTCGTACTTTTCTAACCTAACGGCAAAACCCGACTAGCGCTATTCACAAAAATCGACATTCAAAGTTTCTTATTTTTTTTTACTTTTTTGCCTCAGAAACATAGCGCGTGACCCCTCTCCCCCTCCTTGAGCTCGTTGCAATGAGGGGTCGTAAACTATCTTTTTTTAGACATAAAATGAAACTTTTTAGTTATTCATGAATTGTTTTCCAAGGGTCGTCTCTTTTTTGTTTTGGGAAAGGGTTAATCTGCTGAATATTTTTCTTCATTTTCGTAAGAAATCGTGTTATGGTTCCTGTAAAGTGACCAAGTCCTTGATCTGATTTGCAGTTTAACCCTTTACCCAAGGAATCGGCCACAAACACCCGCATAAATGCAAATTCAGCAGTTGAATAAATATTATTTTTCAAAAAATTTCAACAAAACCATATTATATCTTGTCGAGCTCGTTTCAATGAGGGGGGCCACATGATATGGTTTTGTTTATATTTAAAATAATAAATTTTAGTATCGTCTGCGTTGGGTAAAGAGTCTGACGTCCTGAAATCATTATAAGAGGACAACTCGAGGACAAAGAAATTCGTAAAAAATCAAGATTGTACCATTACCAAAAATAGATTTTTTTTTGTATTTTTGTTCTGGCATGGAAGTCCCTCTTTAGCAGACAATGCGTTAACTCTGCAGCAAATTCATGCTCAAAGTTATTGTCTATTCAATGAATAGGAAGTCCGTGATTCAGTCATTCCGTCCTGCTAGACATTTTCCGTAGCGTTGGTGAGGATTTCCGTTCTGGGACGGGTGGGCTCGCAATTTGAAAATAAGACATTCCATCGAACAAGCCAGCTGAAAATGGTTTCTGGAATAAAAACGACTTGACGATATATAATGTACCATAATATTTTTGAGGGTTCTCTGGTGCATTTACAGTAAGCCATTGAGACTTAAAAATGTTTTGCAAAAACAATGTTAACACTAATGTTTCTACTCAGATTTCTGCAAAAATAAACAAAATACTCGGAAGTTGCCCACATGGGTACACTTGGAAATTCGGAAAATAATTCAGAAGGGGAGGACATTTTTTTTCTCTCGGACCTGTGCTTCCCATGAACTAATTCAAAGGTATGGTTTGTAAACACACTTAACCCTTTACCCAGTGTAACTGCAAAAAACGGCCAGCGCTATTCTCAAAAATCGCCAATTAATTTTCATTATTTTTTCATTTTTTATCTCAAAAACATAGATTATGGCCCCTCGTTGGAACGAGCTCGTTCCAAAGCGGGGTCATAACCTATGTTTTTGAGACAAAAAATGAAAATAATTATAGTTATTCTAGAATATTTTTTGAAAGTGCCGTCTGCTTTTCATGTTAAATAAAGGGTTAAAAAGGTATCGAACAGAAACATATACAGTACATGGAGAGTGTATTATCATTAAATCACCAGCAGAGTGGAGATTCCACCCGAGCAATAATTGCAAATTTGTTGCAAAGCATAACCAACACAAGCAAAGTTCCAGTCAATGGACCTCCGGGTTAAACCCGGAGGTCCATTGGCTGAAACTTTGCTTGTGATTTTTGTCCATATGTACAGAATTTGAATGTGATACTTTGGGTGATACTCCACTCCACGGGTGTTTTAGTTACAATCCACTCTCCACGTACTGTAGGCCCTCTTACGTCGGGACTTCGCGTGTGTATATTTTGAATCAAACAAAAAAAACCGGAAATTTGAATTTGAATTTGAATGTGGATTGCAGCCTCGGCTCACAGTGTCAGTTGAACATTTTCAAACTTTCATTGCTCAAGTACAAATGCTTGTATCGGAGTTAGAAAGCTATATATCAAGTGTTTTATGTTAAAACAAATCAGATTTCCTTTACATTGCTTGGAGATAGTGGAGTTTCCACTCCGAGAATAATTGGATTCCTTTGAAGAACTACAATTAGTACAGGTAAAGTTTCAGCTATTGGACATGAGGTTTCATCTGAAGTTCCCTTGCCCATAAACTTTGCTTGTCCGTCTTATGCTTTTCCTATGCATTTGAGTTATTCGTTGACTGAGAGACCCACCTCGCGAGTGGTTTAATGTCCTTCCACTCCGCATATAATGTCCATCAACAATATAAATCTTCTGTATATTTGAAATACTCCATCTAACAAGAGTCTGTTGTTAGGAGCAAAATGGATCGATAAGCTTTCGTACCATTTTTACCCTTGCTGATGATAGTCGAATACTGGGTGGAGCTTGCACTTTGTGTGTTTGTATGTATATGAGGGGTCGGGTTGGTTGGTGGTGGTTTAGGGCGGATAACGATTTGCGCTCCAGATAAAAAAAACAGCTGCGTCTTTTCTCATCAAATTGTTTTTGTTTTTTTCGTGCAGGTATGACACTTTCCCACTTTGTGAGATCTGAACACCCGTGAAGGCCAAAGGACACGATCATGGTTCAAACGTATAAAGGCGTATACAGTGGCGTAGCCTGTCGGGTGGGGTTGGGGTAGGGGTCTCATGGCCCCCTAAAAAAGTATGCTGCCCCCCTCAAAATGGGAAAATTAAAGCACCAGAGGGCCCCAGATTCATTTTGAGGGTATTGAATTTTCCAAATTTTCCCCGAACTCCGACCAATAGGAGGGGGTACCGTAGGCCTGAGATGGTGTGGGTATGGCCATCCCATTGGTGGGGGTTCGGGGGAGTCCCCAAACCCCCACCAGTGGGAGAGCCATACCCAGCGGCGAATCCAGGAATCTGGAATGGGGAGGCCAATTGACCATATGATGCGAAGCATCGCGAAGCGTGCACGAGAGGCGGGGGGGGGGGGGGGGGGTGTCCCGGGGCGTGCACGAGAAGGGGTGTCACAATAATTGTACCAGAAACACGCGTTTTCCTCAACTCTGAGCTCTAATTCGGATAGTAAATGTTGGGGGCGGGGTGGCGCCCCC
The DNA here is from genome assembly GCA_031216915.1 of Pictodentalium vernedei. Taxonomy (NCBI): domain Eukaryota; kingdom Metazoa; phylum Mollusca; class Scaphopoda; order Dentaliida; family Dentaliidae; genus Pictodentalium; species Pictodentalium vernedei. Next base: position 297,111,404 of record CM062294.1, read on the forward strand.
CCCGGATTTGCCATTGATTACCTACCCCCACCTCAGGCCCACGGCCTTCGGATATGCCTGTGGCATATATCGACCTGGCACCCTAAAAAAGATTATGCTCCCCTCAATAGGAACTCCTAGCTACGCCCCTGCGTATGCATCTTAGGTTAGTAACCGTGTTTGATGTAAGTCCAAGTATCAAATCTAGTCTCGTAAAAAGTACATGATTACTACCGAATCGATATCTATGACTACAACCCAGACGAAAATGTTTCGACAGAAGCACACTCTACCTCCCCACCCCCTTCCCCCCGCTACGCCCCTGAGCGTGTGAATACGAATACTCACTGTACTGAATCGATCAAAAGCGCTACAGCATGGCTATAGCTTTTTCACCATTGGGGCAGGGGCATAAATCCTGGGGGAGATGGGGGGGGGGGGGGGGGGGGGGTGTTGCACCAGCAAAAAATATTCAAATCTTCTGTTCGCAGTGCCCAGCCTCTGTCCGTTTACCACGGTCCACGGCACACGCAACTACTGCCATGCCAAGGAATTATTTACCAGAATGTTGCCCTGCCTAACAGAATAGAGCTGAACAGCTAGGGCTCGCTGGGCACCTGATATATCATGGTCTTGTACAACTTCCATCTCGGCTCATATGCCCCGCTGCCCATGCAAAAGGCCAGGGTGTCCTTGTAAATTCAACAATTCTATTTAGAAATTAGAATATATTCATTTACCTTCCTGTGTGGAGTGCTCTGCCCTGCAGGCCACCTGGTATCCGTATGAGGCCATGTGGTGATATATATATGCAGGGCAACATTCGCTGACAGTAGAGGAGAATGATGATACCCACCCCCAATATTTTTCGGTAGTTACTGGCCTGCATAAGGGCAGTGTTATGTACCTGTATTTTGGTGCCCAAAGTGTCACCCCTAAATACTGATAACTCAAATATAATTACCTGACGCTGGTACCTATTCGTTTTATGTACTTCCCATAATCTTAATCAGGTTGTTTTTATGATACCCAAGACGCTCCAAAATACTGGTACCTATTGTTTTGTCCATACCTACACTGTATTATGAACCGCCGTGGTTACAGTCCAGAGCTCATGGAAAAAAGATAATTGTGAAATAATAATATCACGGTAACGACAATTAGTTGGTACACTCCACGGTTGTCTGGAAAATAACACTCTACATCAGCACCCCTTTATGCAATATGCAATATGCATGATCGTTACATAAAGCGTCACAGTTGAGGAACATGAGGTGCGCTATCAGGCAACCAAGATCGTTTCCGGGGCAGATCTTCGAGCTGTGTTACTTGCAAAGTATCTATTTGCAGAGGGTAACTAGTAACGCTGTTAATGATCTCAGGTGACGATGAAAGACATAGATAACTTTATTTTTTCACCACACCACATCAACAGAATGAATTCTTAACCCTGACAGAGTGGCTGCGAATAGGAATTGTCGCGAGAGGGCGACTGCCCCGAGTGACATCAATCTTGGGACGACTGAATTTCACCGACCGAATATGTTAGTAAAACCATGACATTTAGCCCTTTGAACTCTAGTGGTATCTTCCATGCCAGTTCAATGGCAGCAATTAGAAGAGTCCCTATTCAATATTTGGGGTAGACCGATCAATATTTTCAACGTGCAGCCGAGCATTTACTGAGCAGCCATCCTATTTAATGACGTTATGACGTATCATGTTGCAGGCCGGAAAAACGGCCGCTAGGGTTCAAAGGGTAAGATGTCTGTATCATCGAAAACAGCCCAGTGACCAGCCATCAATAATACTTAGAGATGTCCGATTTTATGCCTACCCGCCAATGCGCTGATACCCTGAATGGCATCACCATGTACAGTGCAGTCGCCGTAGATTGGTTGTAATCCACGAATGGGCAATAATGTCCACGCATGCGTTTACCAGGTAATAAAATTTGTCATCAGCAAAATTTTAATTAATGAAGACCGGGTTGTACCCGGTGCTACATTAATTAAAATTTTGATGATTATTCCTATAATTAGTGTTTGGAATCTGATATTATTGCGTCCGTAGAAATATTTTTCTCTCGTGGAAAGGGGCCAGTCCGCGGCGGCTGTACTGTACATTTATCACATACAGAGAAATGGGCGCGTCTATCGTATATTTATGGGAACGTTCAGAAAGAATTTAATCCGACAGGCTTATGTTTACTGTGGCAAACAATCTCTGTTCTGTTGGCAAAATAGGACCCGATCTCCAATGCTTTGGTTGAAGGTCCTCTAAAATGAGCAACATGGGTATAAACGATTGGCTGGACTTGACTTATATCCACATTGCAGTCACGATCAGTCATTGTGCAGAAATATGTGACCTTGAACACAAATAAATAAATAAATAAATAAATAAATAAATAAATAAATAAATAAAAAATTAAAGTGTAAAAATAAATGTCAAGATTACAAGAGAAGTAGGCAATACAGTGAGAAAAACAAGCAAAATACTTGATCGCCCCCACCTATACACTACACACTTGTTGAGAAATTTGAATATTTAGTGTTCGCCGAGTCCGCCCCCGCCTGGATCCGCCACTCGTCTTCAAACAAAACGTACGAAAAACGAACATGAAGCAACTTGCCTGCGGTTCAAACTGTCACACAAAGGAAACTGTGTGAACAGAACACTCGCAAGGCAATCATCATCAACTCAATCATGTCAGCTTTGTTTTAGATGATGAAGTATTCCCTTTTTTAGATTCTATTAACTCTTTCAACACTGTTGTCACAAAAATTTTATCCCAAAGGAAAAGTCAAATTTCTTTCGACTTTGTCGCTCAGTGTATACAAAAATCCGACAGGGTACGTGGGTTTTTGTGCCCTGCTAAAGATCTGTACAACTAAAAAATAAACATAAGAAAAATATGAATATTATAATACAAGAATTTTAATTGTCCCGGTGCTGTCACTGTGTACAACGTATCTTTATCAATATGACGTTAACTCTTTACCTAACGAATCGCGCGCATCCAACCGCGTAATATGCAAATTGAGCAGTTGAAAAAAATTAATTTTTCAAAATATTTTAACAAAACCATATAATGTGACCCCTCATTGGAACGATCTCATTGAGCTCGTTCCAATGAGGGGTCACATGATATGGTTTTGTTAAACATTTTTGAAAAAATTTTAAAAAATTATATTTAAAATAATAAATTTTGATATCGTCTGCGTTGGGTAAAGGGTTAAAAGAGTTTCCGCCTAGTGGATCTATATGGGATCTCTAATGAGTCAAGATTTGCTACGAAATTTCTGAACCAAGTCCACACAAGTTGATCTGAGTCGAAGTTACTGAGGCTCTGATCGATTTAGTGAACGAGATTTAGAAATTTCATATCAAATCGTTTCGAAATTGAAATTATTTTTATCATATTATGAATAATTTAATCCTTACGTAACGGAAAATGCCGACCAGCGCTATTCACAAAACTCGCCGAGCAAAGTTTATTATTTTTTTTCCCCGGTTTATCATCGAGCTGGGGGCGCGGTGGCTGAGTTGGTAGAGATGCAGGCTGCAAGCCGAGAGGTCCTCAGTTCGAATCCCACCTGCGGAAACCGCGTTGTGTCCTTGGGAAAGACACTTCACCCCCATTGCCTACGTGGGGGCACGGTGACGCTGTGTACTGAGGCGTACTGCGCGTCGATGGTGCACCTGTCTTCAACCAATGCTAACCCTGCTTGTGTGGAGTTAGTATGTTGGGGAGCTGACAGTTGCTCGCCGTTGCTCGGTGGTTCTCTCCGGGTACTCCGGCTTCCTCCACACGTAAAACTGTCGTGGTCATGATTAGCCATTGTGCAGAAATATGTGACCTTAAACACCAATAAATAAATAAATAATAATAATCATCGAGCTCGTTCCTGTGAGGGATCTTAAGCTACGTTTTCGGCTCAAATATTTTTTAGTTATTAGTGGTTCGGGAAATTCTTTAGAAAATGTCATTTTCTAGTTGTGTTTGGTAAAGAGTAAATGGAATAAACGACTTAGAAAACGGAGAAGATTAATTCAATTCTTCTTGTAAAACAAATTCACAACGTTACGACGTCATGACGTATAATATAGATTTCTGCCGGCACGTGTTTATTAAACGTGTTGCAGACGGTATATCCGTAATGTAACTAATTGATGGTTGGTATGTGATAAAAAGCTATACACGTGTCTATTTGAAAGATTATATAATGCTGCTTGTGTTTGGGTATATGTTAACCCTTTACCTAACATGAAAAGCAGACGACACTTGCCAAAACAATTCTTGAATAACTAATTTTTTTCATTTTTTGTCTCAAAAACATAGGTTATGACCCCTCGTTGGAACGAGCTCGACGAGCTCGTTCCAACGAGGGGTCATAACCTATGTTTTTGAGACAAAAAATGAAAATATTTTGAAAATTAATTGGCGATTTTTGAGAATAGCGCTGGCCGGTTTTGGCCGTTACGTTGGGTAAAGGGTTAAAACATATACAGCGAATATCTATCGTTTTTGAGTAGATATAAGAATTATCTCTCTCGTGAGTGCAAAGGGAATATATGTTTTGACGAACGTCTAAACGCCGAAATGAAAACTCAGGTTCCGCTCTTCAGTTTCACACTCTAGCACAGGGGTGAAATTCTAAACATTGGGCACTATGTTGAAACTAAAACCATGTAAAATAGAGATATATGTTTAGTATCAGATTTATGATCACATTAAGCTTTTTGTTGGAGAGAATTTGAAGTTTTGGTCCCAAAGTTGGAGTCTGATACATAGGGTAAATTACCAGATGAATTATGGGAAACAGTGGCTTCGAAAAATTGGCTATTTTTTAAAATGTAATTTTTACACGGGTTTGTTACCAGACAGGTAACTAAAAATGAAACGGAAACATATAAATTGTTTTTTTACAATTTAGAAACAGAGGATGCTCTGCTCCAGGGGTAGGTAGGTGGGGTTAGTAGGAAAATTCTGCATTTGAGGCTGCTGGTTGGGTGAAAATGACTGATTTCGGCATTTTTTCATGCAAGTTTTGTCTTTGACAATAAATTATTCCACCCACATGCAGATTGTTTATTTCTACTTAGTCAGATAGTGTTATATGTTTTTTTGTGGATTTGGTAAATGTAATAATGTTGTAGGTTAGATAACGAAGTTACAGAATATTTGCATATGAAGAGAGTGTATGGCATGTCATATCTGGAAATGCCTGGAAAACTGTGGAACGGAACCTCAGATTTCCTTGCAGTTACGGGTGAGATAATTCTGGCAGGTACTCAAAAACAGTAGGCAATTGTTTCATTACATGCTTTGCGGTGGTTAATTGCAATTAAAACTCGGTGGTACCGATCTAAACTTCTTGCGTAATGCTCGACACTTCAGGGGAGATATTCCTATTCATTTCTTAAATATGATTTTCTTTCCCTGAATTGCCGATTATCAAACTTGATTAATATTGCTTCAATCTCGGCTGATATGACGCCAGTTTTGGTTGATATGAACCAAGCTAGAGTTGTCCCCCCCCCCCCCCCCCCCCCGATGCGTTACAAGACGCAACCAGTTTGTTTAGGTCGAAATCGTTGACAGTAATTAATCGAACGCAATCAGCAAAATTGGCATTGCCAGGCATAATTGAGTAGTCTGAAGCTGAGCTTATGTGTCTGTCAGGAATTAATGAAGGCAATAAGTAAGGATTATGTGACTAAAGAGAAGAAAGAAGAGAGTTTGTACAGAAAATTCAGCGCAAACTTAGTATCAGAGTCGCAGATTCTTTGAAGTGTGAGAAGAGATAGTGCAGTACGACAGCCATGGACAAGTCACTTCCGTCGAGTAGGCAGTATTTCCACGGACTCAATAATATTAGTTACACAGTTTGCTGGTGGCCTAATATATGGTGTCAGTAAATTTTATATTGGACGAGAGCGAAGCTCGAGTCCAATAGGGATTAACTGACACCATATATACCACATTAGGCCACCAACAAACTGTGTAACGAATATATCTTACCGACTGCTGCATCGATGCACAGAACTAATAACAACAGCGATCAAAATTAAATGAGAGAATTCTCACAATGTGATCACGTGTCTTTGACTTGTTACAATTTATGGGAGAGTGCCTACAGGCACTCTCCCATAAATTGTTACAAGGTAAATTCATACATACCAAACAGTTTCATTTCGAAGGTAACACGACACACATCCACAGAATATGAATCCTTTTAAGTTGCCTAACCTGCACTTCAGACCAAATATGAGCTTCCAACACTCAATCTTTCAACTTGAAGCGTTTATCGGCTGCCGCCATTTTGAATAATCAATGCACAAAGGGGAGATTACCCATAGCTGTCAGCGTATATTGATGTTGACAGGCAGTATATGGTTTTATATTCAGTCTGCATGTGACGTCTTTGAACCAATGAAATTCCCAGATATCTGTTGGAGGTAAGATATTATTTGATCACAAACACTAACTGCTGAAATAATCGTCAAAAATTTAATTAATGAAGCACCGGGTACAACCCGGTGCTTCATTAATTAAAATTTTGCTGATGATGATTTTTATTACCTGGTAAACGCATACGTGGGCATGACTGCCAACGCGTGGATTATGACCAATCTACGGCGGCTGTACTGTACAGCTATCCGAACGTCTCGGCTTCCCCACTGGGGAAACCGAGACCTTCGGATAGCTGAACTAGGAGAAGTGGAAACCTCAGACTTTGTGAAAAGAACGAGAAACAATAACAATGTTAGAAAGCTGCAACGGGTCTGAGAGCATTTTATAATTATTTGTGCTTGTTTAATGGATAAAGAGGTTATTACTTGGTCAGTTTCATTTCGGCTGAGATATCAGCTCTCGGGCACTTTACATAAGCCTTCGACCTTCGGTCTCAGGCTCACGTGAAGCTACCTCGGGCTAATGTCTCGGCCAATATTAAACTATTTATTGCTATTTATTAGTGTTTTTAAGGTCACATACTTATGCACAATGGCTAATCGTGACCGTGACAGGTTTACGGGTGGAGGAAGCCGGAGTATCCGGAGAGAACCACCGAGCATCGACGAGCAACTGTCAGCTCCTCAACATTCTAGCTCTGTTCAAGCTCCTCTCAAGCAGGGTTACAGCGGTTGAAAATGCAAGACGTCATCGTACCCCCTTGTAGGCAACCGGGATAAAGTGCCTTGCCTGAGGACATAACGCGGGTCGTCCCGGACGGGGATCGAACTCGGGACCTCTAGCATAGAAGTCCAACAGTCTACTACTGAGCCACCGAACTCCCCGATATAAAAATAACCAAATAATAACCTCTTAATATCCATCGTAACAATACATATAAAAATATTCATTAAATAAACATTTCCTGTTATTTTATCAGTAACTTATAAAAATAAAGTTGCACCTGTCTTTGTGAAACGAACGTTGTAGAAGTTGTTTCCTTGGTTTTACAGATATGTAAAAATTGTAAATTAAAGCAACCTTTGAAGGGGCTGCCTTAGTTTATTCTCATGCAACAACCCCTTTTCCGGACATTATATGTGAAACGGATCAAAGTAATGCTGATACGTTCACCCCTGCCATTCCCTGTCTTAGTGCAAATAATAGGGTGGGTGTCACAGATCAGAGGATTAATAACTTTCGGGATGTGGGAGATCTGCGTTTTCGCGAATGACACAGTCGACACCCAGAGGCTGTCGTCTGGACCCCGGTTCCAACGTAAATCTTGCCACCTTATCAACACCTAATTTGTTTGGTACTGTTCGTTCTTCTGCAGGGATCAGTGACTTTAAATATCTGAACGACGTTTACACACTGAAAAGATGATTCATTTACATACATAGAGGAATATGTGGTACAATTTACAATCAAATTCATCAGCAGACTGAGATTACATCTATTTAACACACAATTACAGTTCGCTCAATGTGGGCCAACGTCGTCTGTCACAGCTGGTTGTGTCCTCCTTGTCACGCATACATCTATGGCTTCGGTCTCCGCTGTCGGTCTCTCCACATAATTTTGAATTTAATATCAACGTTGGTGATTATGCACATTTTCACACGCCTCTCACAAGGTTAAACCCAGCGTCACCTGGACGTAGTTTACTTAAAGTTCTGCTATCGTACGCCTTGGTCGGCGTCTTCACACACTTGTTCCACTGCTGCCGTCATTGCAGTTCCATCTTATGTACAGTTCAGTAACTAAAGGCCTTTTCATATTGATGTTTTTAAGTTCACTTTCACGATATGTGGCTATATCATGACGGCAATACAAGTATAATGTAAGTTTTACCGATCGTTCATATCTTCGCTACTCATTTTAAAGGGCTGAGACCCCAGACATTGTTTTCCGGGTCCTATTTTACCAGTAAAGGAAAATGTCTTTACCATGGTAATTAAGCACATGCGCCGCTTCTCGAGATTCCCATGTAGAGAATGCAATGGGAAGAAGCTTCAGTTAATATTTCTTCACAGTTTGAGATTCTGTTTGAAACCACATATTCGCAGGCCTGGCATTCTTAAAAATGCAGGAGGGCTAAAAATCACCCCCTCGCATGGCCTGGGGAGTGGGGGGGGGGGGGGGGTGCTGCAAGTATCTCTCCTCCTCAAACTTACAAAAGCTAAATGGGGCAAAAATGAAGTTTTACTATTAATGAATTGAAACAAGGTAGTCTTTGTGAGATGGCAACACGGCCCCTCCCACACATCCGGGCCTCAGCAAGGCCCGGAGGTATGGGAGAGGCAGTGTGACCGTCGTTCAGAGACCACTAACAAAACAGCGAAAATCATAATTTTCTAAGGCCAGGAAGACTAGTTTTTGCCGTCCTTAATCTTTTTAAGGCAAGCAGTAGGCGAGCGAATAAATCGCTCTCCTGAAAACGCCAGACCTGTATTCGAACCCTCGAGCCCTATAAAATACACACTAATATTTATTCCACTTACGCCACACAAAATAAATTTATTGATTCTCGGCCAATTTTTTTTCTAATCAGTGAGGGAGGAAGGATTTTATGTTTAATATTTATTTTTTTCTTGCATATACTGAGCATAGATTGGGAGGCTTTCGTCTGTTTTTGTATGCACATAATATAATAGAAAGTGTATAATTATACAAATTAATTTATTTAATTTAACCCTTTACCAATGCAGACGATATCAAAATTTATTATTTTAAATATCATTTTTTCAAATCTTTCAACAAATTTCAACAAAAACGAGGGGTCACATGATATGGTTTTGTTGAAATTGTCTGGAAACATAATATTTTTTCAACTGCTGAATTTGCATATTACGCGAGCGGATGCGGTCGATTCGTTGGGTAAAGGGTTAACCCTAATTCCGACCGTGCTCGTTTTCTACTGCAACAGAACATGTGCGCCAAAATGCTGTCTCTGGGGAAACTTACAAGTTACATTCCAAGGGCTTTGGAAGTTATTTCTAGGCACCTCTTGGCTTCCTTTTTAGGCAGACAGGACTTGCGTACAAACAACTGAAAAGCCACAGGAAAAAGACTGTCTTTAGTTATGTTTTCAAATTCTAGTTACATGCATCATTTAAAAAATGTAAAAAGTTTTGAGTCTCCCGATTTCGAAGTAATATTGGAAGACACGACAAAGCAATAAAAACGTCCAAAGAGGGTGATAAATTTCAATGAGGGATTGCCTGAGAATCAAAACACTGTTTGGCCCAACAGTCTAATATGCAAAATCGAAATTTGAAATCAACTATTGTAAATTTGACACAACGAATCGTTGCGTCAAAAATTATATTCAGTGATTGTATGGTTCAGATGGACATTGGACTCAGTCTAATTGCAGCAGCAATTCCCATATTAGAAGCAAAACACGGCCGGAATTTCAAACAAAAAGAAAATCATAATTATTCTATACCGTTAGCATCGCATCCACTCTGACGTCAGGTGCGTAACAGTCTCGGGTTCAGTGTAGTGTCACTTGAAATTATACAGAAAAAGATAGCCTTTGGACCCGTCATGTTCATGTTCAGTGTAAAGTATGAAAGCTTAAGCTCCCTGATTTTTAAACTGATTTAACTGGAAGCCCAAATTTGGGCTTCATTCTGAAGTGCAGGTACTGCTACGTAGAAACTTCACACTCTGTATGTGTTGCATATTATCTTTGAAGAGAAATTAACAATAAGTTTGTATAGATTTGCCTTGTTACAATTTATGAGAGAGTGCCCATAGGCACTCTCCCATAAATTGTAATAAGGCAAAGACATCTGAACAAATTTTGTTTACCAGAAATCATTTAGCACTCTACCAGTGAAGTTAAGCCTGCTGGAAATCAGAATTTATCGTTTTGTATTTTCTTTCAGGTACGCAAGTACATGGCTGGCCTATTCAGGCGAGCATTCGGAATCTTTGGTTCACGGAGAGGTGCAACAAAAGCTCAGAATACATCCAAAAATGAAGACGAGGATAAACTAGTTACAGAAAAGCTTACTAATGGCTGTGCTACGGAAGACCACGAAAGTTTGGAGGGATCAAGTGTCGACAGCACGACGTCACCTACTACCGAACGAAAAACGGAGGAAACAGAAATACTGGTCCACGCGGAAGTGAATGGTATTAACCATGATGATTCATCTACATTTTATGACGAAACGGATAGCACAAAGCATTCTATTTCAGAGGTTAGTGATCATGATAAAATCACAAAAAGCTTCAAGGTGGCTTCACCCCCAAGGGAAGTCCAAAGAGTTAAGGGGCACATTAAACAGATACTGAGGAGGAAAATTAGTGATACCCTCCTTCACGTGAATTTCGAGGAATGTGATCCTGAAATCTGTGTTAGTGTTTTGAAGATTCCTACCGTTCAGAATCTAGGAGCTTTGAAAAAGAAATTAAAAGCTTGCAATAAAGAATGGTTCCAAGAGTTCTTGGACGTAAGTGGTTTGGATACGCTTTTGGATTGTATAGACGACATAGGAAGCAAGCGAGTGAATCAGCTCGCGGATGCTATGCTGTTATTGGAGTGTGTATCTTGTGTGAAAGATGTGATGAACAACAAACTTGGATTGGAATATTTGGTACAACATGGGACTTATACAAAGAAATTAGTTAAAGGTATAGATTATTTATCGTTTATCATATTATACCGCTACAAAAAAAAAATCAGTTTGTGGTGAAGGTGTGGCATTTTTTTCCAGGTTAGAATTTTTTATTGCGGTTTAACGACACTTTACACAGGCTGGGTCACCTCGTATAGGCCAGTTTTGCGGGTGGAGGAAGCGGGAGTACCCGGCGAGAACCACCGAGCAGCGACGAGCAACTACCAACACCCCAACGTAGTAGTAACGCAACACCAGCAGGGTTAGCATTGGTTGAAGGCAAGTTACGATCGACGTGCGATACGCCTTAACACACAGCGCCATCGTACCTTCACGTTGGCAATAGGTATTTATTTATTGGTGTTTAACGACACGTTCGATGGCCAAAGTCACTTCGTGTCGAGCAGTTTTATGGGTGGAGGAAGCCGGAGTACCCGGAGATAACTAACTGACAGTGGTGAGCAGCTGCCAGACTCCCCACCGTACTACCCCACGCAAGCAGGGTTACCTAGGTTGAAGACAAGTACACCATCCACGTGCAGTATGCCTTATTATATAATGCCACCGTGCCCGCCTCGCGGACAATCGGGATTAAGTGCCTTGCCCAAGGATACAACGCAGTTACGCATGGCGGAAATCGAAAACTGGACCTTTCGGTTTGAAGTCCAATGCCGTAACCACTAAGCTACCAGGCTGTGCTCCCTTCCCCGTAAGATAATTGCTGAGGCTGTTGTTTTTATCTGCACATACCAGACGCGATTTGAGAGTTTCTTGCGTAGCGATGAAGTAATAAACAACAGATTGTCTTCTCAATATGCCTTTTCGACTTAGTGTGTTTGCCCTGGTTCAGTCTGGTGTGTGGAATGACCTTCCTAAGAGAAGAGCGAGGCCGCGAAGTTGCCGCTACGAAGGTTACCTGCACTGAGTGTGTCTGTCTCCGAATAGACTTCAGATTCAGATTCAAATACTTTATTCACGGTATTCATATATGAAAAGTGGTTAACAAAAATAAACATATTATACAAGTGTAATAAATAGCATACCATGGGAAGTGACATAACCAGATTGGCTGTCTTTCTACCACCTCCTGAAGGAAAGAGAAATCGTGAACAGACTATGACCAAATGGATAAACTTGGCGAGATTCATCTGATCTATGATAGGGATGTCGTTTTTTCGTTTCTTAGGCCAAAAAATATGATACAGTATAAAAAACCAGTAGGAGGGTGGTGTTTCAGCGTTGGTAGAGAGCAACCTGCTTGCTGAACTACCTACATTACTCTGGGTAATTTTCGAGAACTACAACCAGTCCCATCGTTTGGTTAGTATCGCTCCGACTTGAAAAGGACATAATCTTTATGATTGGGCGAGAGGTCTATGTCGGCAGGCACACATGGTTAGGTGTGGGCTAATTCGCCGCATGCGACTCCCCATGATTAGCCAACCAACTTGATCAAGCACTGTCCCAAATACATGTTCCGGACTGCAAATCTTTTCCTCAAAAGTATTGTTTGCAGCTTCTTAAGTGCGTGTAGCTCTACGCGAGGTTAGCGGGACCACTAGACAAAAACGCAGCAGGTTACACTGGACGAGGATGCCAGATTAAGACTACTATCCTTGATCATTTGAAAGTTTGCTAAGTGCAATCTGGGCATTGGGCATAAATCGAATATGACGAAATGAATGTAGAAGTTATTTTTTTTCTTAAACGTAGCGCTATTACTAATATTTCGAACTGTGTCGTCTGAAGCGTTCCATAGTTTCGGGATGGTGAAAAGAGGAATTCATCTAGGGATCATGTGCGTGTTTTTTCTATATATAGGTGTCCAGACTGTCGGGTTGTCCTTCCAAATGGATTTTAGTAACCTTAAATATATCGTTAAAAGAAGCCGATAATCCCACATTTTGCCAGTCATGCGCGAACAGGGGTGCATGTAATTTAAACAAATCATCTACTTTGAGTATTTCATTTTTCTTAAATAAGGGTCTATATGGGAATTGTATTTGTTTGTTATTCATTATTCGTAATGAACGCTTTTGCATGATAGCAAGTTTATTAATTGCTCGTGAACTGTCCCATGCTAAAATCACGTATACCAAATGGCTATGAAGCAGAGCGTAGTACAATGTTTTCAGGGAGAATATTTTTTACTTTATTGAGACTACAATTTGCGTGCGCTATTTTCGAACATAGTCGAGATATATGAGCTTTGTTGGTTAAGTGTTCATCAATACTTATTCCCAGAAATGTTAAAGATTTTTCTGTCTCTGTTCCCCCGATTTTGCTTATGTTTTGGTTATTTATTTTTTACCTCTTGACAGAAATTATTATTCCTACTTTTAATTGGATTAAGTATAATACAGGATGTTTTGGCATTTAACAGTAGTTGGCTCACCGAGTACCATTCGAATAAATATTTTTTGAACTTCATCGTTGAAATACTGTGTTATAGCGTTCCCGTCTGAGCCTGAGTAGTATACAGTAGTATCAACCGCAGACGATAATAAGTTGAGTTATGTTGAGTTACTTATACCATTGTAATATAAAAGAAAGAGTACGGGGCCCAAAATTGAGCCCCGTGGAACACCACAGCTCTGTTTGGCTAAATCCGATTTATGTTCTTCGTACATAACACACTGAAGCCTGTCAGACAGGTAACTTTCAAACCAATTATTGGCGAGGCCTCGAATGCCATACTTTTCGAGTTTACCTAATAGTGTTTCGTGATTTATCGTGTCGAATGCCTTTGACGAGTCCAGGAAGAATGCTAAAGTGCTGTTTTTTCCTGATTGTTGTTTTCTATTGCGGTGCTTTTAAGGAGCTGGATGACCGGGTGAATGGTGCTATGGTATTTTCTAAACCCATACTGGTGGGGGTATAAAACGTTGAACCTATTCAGAAATTTGTAAGTCTCGTCTCCATGAGCTTTTCCATTATTTTGGAAAACGCGAGAAGTATACTAACAGGTCTGTAATTGGTAAATCTGTGCTCACCGCCTGCTTTGAATATGGGTATCACATTTGCGATCTTCATCCTATCTGGCGCTTTGCCTTAATAAAAGAAATATTAATAACATGTGAAAGGGGTCCAATATTTCGTTTATTGTTTGTTTAAGAAGACTGCTTTTTATGCTATCGTAGTCTTTAGACAATTTGGGCTTCATTTTATTTACTATTCGTCTGACTTCTGTGGGATTCGGGGGTAATAGATAAAAGTTGTTAGAGATATTGCTATTCACGTAGTCTAAGTAGGACTTATTTGGTTTCTGGATCTGGTCGGATATAGTTTTTCCCATGCCGATAAAAAATTGTTGAATTCGTTTGCTATGATATTGGCTTCTTTTATTTATAAATCGCCCTGCATAAAGAACGATGGTAACCTTATTTCTCGCTTTCTTTCATCTGCTTATAGCTTCGTCTAAGATCTGCCATGCTTTTCGCATGTTGTGTCTATTTTCGGTCAAGATTTCTCTATAATAGATTGTTTCGCACTGCTTCTTGTCCTTGTTGAAGATTCTACAGTGGTTTTTGTAATTTAGTGCGTTCCGTTCGTTGGGTGGGGGGGGGGGGGGTGGGGGGGTTAATTTTTTTGTCATTGTATTTTTCTTTATTGATAGAGGATATAGTCCCCTTGTCATCCAAGCCTGTTTTTTACTAATATTGTTATTCTGGCGAACACATATGTACGGAAACGCTTTATCGTAGCTTTCATATAGATGCTAAGAAAGGTTTCGTATGACTCAGGACAATTCAACCTCATTACAGGGTTAAAATCACTTTCTGGGAGAAGTGTTTTGAATTCGGCAATTCTTTCTGCCTTTTATAATTTGTTTCAGAGTAAATCGTGGTGAATTACTTATTTTGGGTGTTACTGCAATGTAAAAAACACCAAAATGATCGCTACATCCGATAAAATTATTCCCGGTAGTGCTGTTCTTGAAATATTGTAAGAGAAGATATGGTCTATCAGAGTAGCAGAATGGTTAGTGACTTAGTAATTTTAGGTAAAAATCCATGTCTAAACATGAGATCAATACATTTTTCTGTCTTGGAATATATATTTGCTTTTCAGAGGTCTACGTTCAAGTCTCCCTTAATATAAACTTTTTTATTTTCGGCATTCAAAACATCCGTGATGTCATTTAATTTTGATAAGAAGAGGGTGATGTCGGTTTTAGGTGGAGTATTCGATCGACATCTGATGCCGATAATTTTGGGGTTATGTTTATTTTTTATTTCTATAAATAGAGATTCAAAAACATTGGGAATGAAGACTGAAATATCTCTTCGGATATTACATGTTATCCCTTCTTTAACCCCCTGCACTCTGATGTCGAAATATCTAAAGTTCAGGGTGCAAATATTTCCCATAATGCAACTAGAAATTTAACCAATTCAATCTTGTTTGACAGAGCTCAATGAGCTCTGTCAAACAAGATTGAATTGTTAAATTCCCAGTTGCATTATTGGAAAAATGGCTACTTCAAATCTGGATATTTTGACATCAGTGTGGAGAAGGTTAATATAAAGACCATCTTCTCCCCGACCATCATCATCCTCGGGTCTCATACATTTAATAAATGAAGTGTCTGGGGAATACGGAATATTTCGGTAAGTTTGTTATATCGAAGGCGTTCTTTTCTGTTTGTAAATTGTATAACAAGTTTTGGAAGGAATCCCATTGAGCTTTTAGACATTGGCAATTGAGGTAGAATAGTGAGAATTCTGTTTCTAAATTACTGGTCTTTGACCGATTTTCATCAGGCGAAAAGTAATTACAATCGTTTAGGTGGTTTTTAAATGGGGATTCGTCATTTTCTGGTACGGAACATATTTTTTTCATTGTAGAGCCGAATAAAGTCGAACTCTGCTTCCATCTGCACTTCGTCGAGTGCATTGCTACCCGCCATTATGCATCAACATATAGAGGTCAACCATTTTACGTTCCCACCCTATAGGACGGCACGCTGTGACAGCATCAACCCCACAACTGATGCTGACAGAGTGTGTTCGGACACCTCGAGAACTTTCCCCAACCGGGGATCGATGTGAATATTGCATTTCCACTCGAATCGATTATACAATCGAATTTGCACCCAAGAAATTTCGAATCGAACGAATATCGAACATCTAATTTAGACAGTCGCACATTTTTTCTGTTTGTGTCTCATCCGACATATTGAGGCAAGGGCCGTCGTGAAGATGGGTACACGGTGTTATCCGCTTTTACACATTGACATCCACTACCGCGGGTAGTGGATGTCCACATGTTACAGCGGCTAATACCGTACCCGCATTCCTGCAGCTATTCCTCTTATGTGAGCCGTTATACATTGGATTCCCTGCTTCAAAATTTGATTGAGTCTATATAAATTTGCGGTGATAGTTTGGCTGGAAACACATTGTGGTCATGTGCAGAGAAGTCACCATAGGACCGTACTACTCTTCCATTTTCATAACAAAATCCTCTAGGGCACCCCTGGGACCTACTAGCAAGAGTGAGGTACCCTTTCCCGTTCTCAGGGCTACGCGCATTGAGTAATGCCCCACATCTCAACCCATGAATCCTGGATCCGCTACTAACATATGTTTTATATGACCCCATAGGGGCGCGGTGGCGTTGCGGTAACCGGTTCTCGTCAGCTCACCGCAGTTAAGCAACGTCGAGCCTGGTTAGTCATTGGATGGGTGACCGTCTGAGCGATTGATTTAGACTTCCGCGTTGTGTCCTTGGACAAGGCACTTACCCCTGATTGTCCACAAGGGGGCACGATGACGCCGTGTACTAAGGCGTACTGCACGTCGATGGTGCGCATGTCTTCAACCAATCTAACCCTGTCTGTGTTGCAGTGCGGAGTTACGATGTTGGGGAGCTGGCAGCTGCTTGTCGTTGCTCGGTGGGTCTCTCCGGGTACTCCGGCTTCCTCCACCCGTAAAACTGTCACGGTCATGATTAGCCATCTTGCACAAGGATGTGACCTTAAACACCAATAAATAAATAAATAATATGACCCCATAGCTGGTCATTATTGGTCTGACATGTAATAGGGCCAGAGGCGGTGGAGCCAGAGAGGCACAGGAAACACGCGCCCATCCACGTTTTGCCACAGGCATGTTACGCGGCCACACAATGAGTTAAAACATGCACATGCAAAAGTGCCAGTATACAGGCATTCCTGTAATATATTATTTGCAAATCCAAACAACATTTGGCCAAAGAATTCCACCTTGAGGCGCTTCGGTCCGTTTCTTCCACTTCAGCCATCTTTTAACCCAAAGGTTAGTCTTCGGGTTGGAAGATGATTGAAGTTGAAGAAATGGACAGGACAGTGACCAAACCGCGGACGCTCATCTAAAAGAGAAACTGTGGTGTATCATGGTACATTTATCGATGTACGATTTTAACTTTTCTCCCACTGGGCGGAACGATGGTAGCCTTGAAAATTTGTGCTTCTCCACTTTTATCGGGCTTCCGTCGCCTTTGGTTGTGGACCATTAGCATTTAGTGGAGGTGGGGGCGTTGCAAAATCCTACTAATATGGTTGGTCTATTTGAGGACTTGCTTGAATGTTAATCAACCTGAGCTATGTATTGTCGTCGAGTAGGTATTTTTCTATAGCTGTGTTCATTTCTGATGTCTTAACCCTTTATTATATGACTATGATATTTTTACCTTAAATACCACTACTGTTTGACGATTTTATCCAGACTGTCGGATCACACCAGGTGAGATTTTCCCGGATCAAAAATCCATATCACACTCCTACGGAAATTGCCGAGTATTTCCGTATGAATAACGTCGGACTATTTATCCGTTAAAAATAGACTTCGTAACTTGGGAAGCCGTTGTCGTTGTTCACAAAGTTTCGTCTGCTATTTTTATGTTCGACTTTAGGGAATAAGTAAATCGAGGTAAGCAAATTAAGTTACTGTTAGTGTGTCAGTCATATAATAAACCTACCATCATAACAGTGTGTTGATCCGTGTCGTAGTATCACGTCGAGTTGGGGTGGTCAGATTGTAGGATTACACGAGCTGCCGGCTCAACACACGGTTATGATAATATGTATTCACCTAACGTAAAGGCCAAAACCGGCCAGCGCTATTCTCAAAAATCGCCAATTAATTTTCATTATTTTTTCATTTTTTGTCTCAAAAACATAGGTTATGAACCTCGTTGGAACGAGCTCGTCGAGCTCGTTCCAACGAGGGGTCATAACCTATGTTTTTGAGACAAAAAATGAAAAAAATTAGTTATTCAAGAATTTTTTTTTTGCAAGTGTCGTCTGCTTTTCATGTTAGGTAAAGGGTTAACGTTGTTTACATGTATGATTTCTAGTCTCGGGTTGACATTCCAAATACAGCTGATATACATCTCTTTGTTTGGAAAGTTGTATGTGAGAGAATGTTCCTCGTCTTATTCAAACAGAGACTGTTGAGTGGAAACACCAGATTTAACTCTCTGTTCAAATACTTGAGTTTGAAAAAGACTGATTTGTATTCGTTTGGTGTGATGTCGGATAGATAAAAAAAGCTTTGATGAATATTTTAATTAGCTTTTCTAACACAGTAAATATTTCTCAAGACCTCTTCACAAAGTTCATAGATCTCAACCCACACGATACCATAATAACGAATTACTGTGTCTCTATTATAAGCTTGTTGATGTAAATGTCCGTCCTACTGACCCAACAACTATCCGGAAAATTTATGCGTTTAGAGATGGTTGTGATGTCGTCCACTTCCTTTTGTATGTGAATGGGCACACTTTACAATCGAACTTTTAAAAACCCTTTGAACCCTAGCTGCCGTTTTCCCGGCCAGCAACATGATACGTCATTAAATAGATGGCTATTCAGTAAATGTGTGGGGTAGACCAATCAATATTTTCAACGTGCAGCCCCGAGGCTGCACGTTGAAAATATTGATTGGTCTACCCCAAATAATGAATATGGACTCTTCTAATAGCTGCCATTGAACTGGCATGGAAGATACCACTAGAGTTCAAAGGGTTAAAAGAGACTATTAATTCAAGAATATTGGAATACAACTCATATCAGTTCGGTTTTCTGCACTCAATGAACTGGCCAGCTTATCAATGAACGCTTTTCGAGATATGCGGTATGCCACACGTTGACACGGCACAGTTTAGTTCGAGTGAGCTCACTTATTTCGACGTGATGCAAAACAACCGGTTATCAACAAACCATTGGTGTCCGGATGTATCTCATCAGGACATAACACGTTCCCCACCCTCCCTAAGTCAACCTCTCTCTTGACAAAACTACTAAAGGACGAAACTCTCACACCAACTGAAGTAGGGTACACAACAATGACAACATCGAAATTTTATTATTATGTTTAACTTTTTTTCTAAAAAAACATCGCTTATGACCCTCAGTGGAACAGGCTAGTTCCAATGAGGGGCCATAAGCTATGTTTCGAGAAAAAAATGAAAATATGTAGTTATCCAGGAAATGTTTCTGCAAATATCTGCTATTTGAATCAGACAAACTTAATAAAAAACTAGAGAAACAGAATTTACTGCACCCAGTAAATTCAAGTCTGTGTGAAAAGGGTTGAAGTATCAGGAATAAACTATACAGAAAGAGAATTTATGGAGGCTTATTTTCAGGAGAAAAATATTTTTCAACAAATCAGAAATGGGTTTTCGTTAACAGTATTTACAGATATTCATACTGGAATCAGAACAATTATTTATAAAAAACCAGAAAAGGCATACATGTGACCAGCATTCAAAGAGTTCGATACTCGAATCAGAAATGGACATTTTTGGCTCTGCCCACTAATTTGAGTGATGAAATACGCTCATAAACTTTAGAAATTCATTAAGGTGTAATAAAATTCATTTCCCAGTATTTCTGAATAATACGCACTTGATGACTTTGGTGACCTCTTTCAGGCAGACCCCTAGGTGACCTCCGTGATCTTGACCCATATTTTGAATTTCCATCAAGTGTCGACTCATCTGGTGTTAGTTCCAGGTCCATTCATCATACCACGATTGAGATACGAGCATGACCCACTTTCAAAAATGTTGGCTACGCCCACTTTTTAACATAAAATTTCATGTATGGACCTCAGGAATGCTTTGGGGAGTCAAAAAATGTGATTTCCAGCAATTATGAAAAATGCACTGAATGACCCCTAGGTGATCTCCTTGACCCTGACCCATGTTTTGAATCTCCATCAAGTGTCGACTCATTTGGTGTTAGTCCCAGGTCCATTCATCGTACCATGCTTGAGATATGAGCGTGACCCACTTTCAAATTTTTTGGCCACGCCCACTTTTTTAACGTAAAAATGCATGTATGAATCTCAGGAATGCTTTTGGGGGGGGCAAAAAATGTGATTTCCAGCAATTATTAAAAATGCACTCAATGACCCCTAGTTGACCTCCGTGACCTTGACCCATATTTTGAACCTCCATCGAGTGTCGACTCATTTGGTGTTGATCCCAGGTCCGTAGGTCATACCACACTTGAGATATGGACGTGACCCACTTTCAAAAATTTTGGCCACGCCCACATTTTTTTACATCAAAATGCATGTGTGTACGTCAGGAATACTTTAGGGGATCAAAAAAATGTGATTTCCAGCAATTCTGAAAAAATGCATTCAATGACTCCTAGGTGTCCTCCGTGACCTTGACCCATATTTTGAGTCTCCCTCAAGTGTCGACTGATTTGATGTTGGTCCCAGGTCCATATGTCATACCATGCCTGAGATATGGGCGTGACCCACTTTCAACACTTTCAAAAATTCTGGCCACGCCCTATTTTTTTACGTCAATATGCATGTGTGTACGTCAGGAATACCTTAGGGGATCAAAAAATGTGATTTCCAGCAATTATGAAAAATGCACTCAATGACCCCTAGTTGACCCCCGTGACCTTGGCCCATATTTTGAACCTCCATCGAGTATCGACTCATTTGGTGTTGGTCCCAGGTCTGTAGGTCATACCACGCCTGAGATATGGGCATGACCCACTTTTAAAAGTTTCGGCCACGCCCACGTTTTTTTATGTAAAAATGCATGTGTGTACGTCAGGAATACTTTAGGGGGTCAAAGAATGTGATTTCCAGCAATTCTGAAAAATGCACTCAATGACCCCTAGGTGACCTCTGTGACCCCCGTGACCTTGACCCATATTTTGAACCTCCATCAAGTGTCGACTCATTTGGTGTTGGTCCCAGTCTATACGTTATACCACGCCTGAGATATGGGCATGACCCAGTTTCAAAAATTTTGGCTACGCCCACTTTTTTTACGTCAAAATGCATGTGTGTACATCAGGTATACTTTAGGAGGTCAAAAAATGTGATTTCTAGCAATTCTGAAAAATGCACTCAATGACCCCTAGGTGACCTCCGTGACCTTGACCCATATTTTGAATCTCCATCAAGTGTTGACTCATTTGGTGTTGGTCCCAGGTCCATATGTCATACCACGCCTGAGGTATGGGCGTGACCCACTTTCAAAAAAATTTTGGCCACGCCCACTTTTTTACGTAAAAATGGATGTGTGTACGTCAGGAATACTTTAGGGGGTCAAAAAAAATATGATTTCCAGCAATTCTGAAAAATGCACTCAATGACCCCTAGATGATCTCCGTGACCTTGACCCATATTTTGAACCTCCATCGAGTGTTGACTCATTTGGTGTTGGTCCCAGGTCTGTAGGTCATACCACGCCTGAGATATGGGCGTGACCCACTTTCAAAACACCCCTACAGACACCCCTGGTATCCCAGGAATCTGAAAAACATAGGTGGCCGAGAACTTGTGGCTGTCTATCAGAATGCCAAAAATCAACGAGATAGGGCAATTCGTTTTCGAGTTATCTTGCGGACAAAAAAGTGATGAGAAGACAGAAGACAGGAGAAGAAGAAGAAGAAAAAGAAGAAGAAGAAGAAGAAGAAGAAGAAGAAGAAAAAAAAAGAAGAAAAAAAAAGAAAAAGAAAAAGAATCCGTGCAAAAACAATAGTCTGTGTGATTCACACAGACTAATAAGAGAAGATTAATTAAATTCTACTCCCGAAACTAAGGTTCCGCTCCACAGTTTTCCAGGAATTTCCTAAAATGACATGCCATACACTCTCTTCAAATGCAAATATTCTGTAACTTAGTTATCTAACCCAGAAAATGTATTACATTTCCCAAATCCACAAAAAAACATATAACACTATCTGACAAAGTAGAAAAGTAGAAATAAACAATCTGAATGTGGGTGGAATAATTTATTGTCAAAGGTAAGACTTCAACCTGAAAAATTGCATGAAAAAATGCCGAAACCAGTCATTTTCCGCCACCCAGCAGCCTCAAAAGCAGAATTTTCCCACCAACCCACCTACCTACCCCTGGAGCAGAGCATCCCCCGTTTCTAAAATGCAAATTTTTTTTTTATATGTTTCCGTTTCATGTTTTAGTTACCTCTCTGGTAACAAACCCGTGTAAAAATTACATTTTAAAAAATAGCCAATTTTTCGAAGCCACTGTTTCCCATAATTTATCTGGTAATTTACCCCTATGTATCGGACTCCAACTTTGGGACCAAAACTTCAAATTCTCTTGTCCAACAAAAAACCCTAATGTAATCATATATCTGCTACTAAAAATATATCTCTGTTTTACCTGGCCTTAGTTTCATCATATGCCCTATGTTTAGAATTTCTGTGCTATAGTGCGAAACTGTAGAGCGGAACCTAATTAAAACACAACGTTACCACGTCGACGTTGACTTATGACGTCATTCCCATATTAGGTGTGTTGTTCACGATATTTTCCGCACTGAGCTATTCGGTGGTGGGGTCGCGGTGGCTCAGTTGGTAGAGGTGCAGGCTGCAAGCCGAGAGGTCCTCGGTTCGAATCCCACCTGCGGCGACCGCGTTGTGTCCATGGGCAAGACACTTCATCCCCATTGCCCATGTGGGGGCACGATGACGCCGTGTACTAAGGCGTACTGCACGTCGATGGAACGCATGTCTTCAACCAATCTAACCCTGCCTGTGCTGCAGTGCGGAGTTACGATGTTGGAGAGCTGGCAGTTGCTCGTCGTTGCTCGGTGGTTCTCTCCAGGTACTCCGGCTTCCTCCACCCGTAAAACTGTCACGGTCATGATTAGCCATTGTGCATAAATATGTGACCTTAAACATCAATAAATAAATAAATTCGGTGGTGATTATGTGATAAAAAACGCTTAACTTTGTAAATTCATTTTTTTTACATATCACCATCAAATAGCTCATTATGGAAAATATCATTCACAACACTTCTAATACGAGAATGACGTCAGAAGTCCACGTCACAACGCTGACAATGGAGTCACTGGAGAGGAATATGTTAATTATGAAATGATGAAACATGCCATTTCCCAGTCATAAATTTATTTCCGTTCACAACGGATGTGCAATCGAAGTAATCGACCATTAGGTTATTTATTATAGGGTTGGTTAAGGGAGGTCAGTAGGTTATTTGTTATAGGGTTGGTTAAGGGAAGTCAGCAAGGTGACGCTTGTGATTCAGAAGCTGTTGACGTTTTTTTTTTTATTTTACGTGAATATATATATATCCGTATATAGTACCATGAGAACCATTGAAGTTCAATTGCTCGGTCAATGACACCCATTTAGTATTATTCATTATTGTTAGAAAAACTACCAGCATTGTTACAAATTCAAGTGGGTGCCTGGGAAGAGTCACCGTATTCCCGCAGAGGCCGCATTCTATTTCAGAATTTTAAATTGAAGGGAATTGCGGCGAGGCTCACGCAAGTAATATACAAGGTGTTTAAAAGTAGTATACATATACAAGAAGTTTAAAGTGTCAATTAACACTAAAGTCTACTTTATTATGCTCCCGCTGCCCTGTCCGTCTGTCTGTCTGTCCGCCTGTCTCTCCACCTGCCCGTCTGTCCATCTGTCCACCCGTCCGTCCGAAACAAATGGTTTCCGGACGATAACTTTAGTTTGACTGAAGAAAATGAAACAAAGTTTTATACATAGGTTTATAACCAACAATACAGGTTGGGATTGATAGTGGCCTTTGTCCGGTATTTCTTGGAAGAGTTATGGCCCTTTTCCGACTTAGAAAACACGTTGATATTGGTTTCCGGACGATAACTTTAGTTCGACTGAACGAAATGAAACAACTGTATACATAGGTTTATAACCACATAATACAGGTTGGGATTGATAGTGGGCTTGGTCTAATATTTTAGGAAGAATTATGGCCCTTTTCCGACCTAGAAGACATGTTGATATTGGTTTCCGGATGGTAACTTGAGTTGTAGGTGTCCGATTTCAACCAGACTTGGAATATAGCTCACTGTAGACAATATACCAGACAGGTTTGATTTTGAGTGTGGTGCGATAATTTTTATCTGAGTTGTGGCCCCTTTTGGACTTTGTTTACCACTAAAATATAGGTTTTCATAAAGCGGGGGCATTAGTGTCCCATGGACACATTTGGTGCCCTGCTGTATGGTTCAATGGCGATAAGATAAGACATTTATTAATTTATTATCAACAAAGACAAATGACTAGAAACTCATGCTTGTTATTTTATTTGTCTTAAACCATTTCACATTTCTGCATTTGAAAAAATGAGTATGTTGTTTCATTCAATTTGCATTCCGGGGAGCATCTGTTCGCTGTGCCAACGTTTTTTCTTCTTAAATTATATATAGTATATGGAGCGAGGATGGTCGCAAAAACAATCGTGGGTGATGTTTATATCCATACAGGAAGCTTGTACTTTGCACGCAAGGACGCCTGAAGACCCCGAAACTAGGGGGTGGGTCAAGAGCGCAATGGCCTTCCCCATAAGTGCATTAGTGGAAAAGACTTTACTTTCCGAGAACTGTAACTTAGAAACTCTTGAGTATTCGTTTCCAGTGTACTTCACGCGTGCCAATGCCGAGGGGAAGGGGAGATGGGGGCGTGATATGAGGACGGAGGCTGGTTGATAATTACTAAACGATGAAGTTATACACTCGGCAGAAGGGAGGAGGGGGCTAAAGCTTTATATATATATTGACTCAAGATGCGATATTTAATGTCAATACTACTGAGTGTCACATTACTATTCATGATACGTTGTAAACTCGACGTCCTAACTCATACCCAGTGCCCTTTATAAAACCCTGTCCACTTGAACTTGGATGCTATTTGCACTGTCATTCCGGATTATTAGTATCCCTGATGGGTGATGGTGTGAGATGGGGAAATCTCAGCCGAGGAAAAGAAATTTGGGCCAGACACGAGGCTTGCCGAGTGTCTGACCCAAATATCTTGTCCCGAGAGTGAGATTTCCACATCTCACAACCACCCCAATCAGGGATCATATTTCTCCCCCACCAAAACACCCTGAGGTCATCAAAAGTAATTCAGGAGCACGTGCAGCGATATCGAACAGTGTTGTTGCCCATTTCTGAAAAAAACCCAACCGATTTGCTTATCGGAAAGAGCGTACAAAAGCTCTGTACACCACAAGTATATACCACAAGTATATACCACGAAATTAATTTCCAACGCCGGCAAGAAAGATTTCTAGCGAAATGAACATTGACACATTATAAATTTTGCAATGTATTCGCATAATTATTCGATGGGAATTCCGTGCAACTCTCTCCACTCGTAACGGAGTTCACCACAAAATTGATACGAAAGAGTCAAGTGTCCTTTGGTTTTGCGGTCTGTGTTTTTATTTCTGTTTTCTTCGACAAACCTTCGTCTGCTAATATATCCAAAACGTGAGAACATGTTGTTTGTTTGCAGAAGAATGTGCGATGACTGTATAGTCTTGCGCTCATTAAATATGCTGATAAGCCGGTCACGTGGGTCATGTGAGATAGATGTCTACCTCACATGGCCTTCTCACATGGGACACGCATATCTTGCACAGGATTTTTGTTTTTTTTGGGGGGGGGGGGGAGAAATGCATATCCATGGTTTGTTCAGGGACGTGGCTAGAGGTTTCGGATTGGTGGTGGGGGTGGAGGTGGAGGTAGGGTAGTGCATTTCCAACTGGGGGGGGGGGGCGTGAGGGGGAACCCCCCTCCTGGTCCCCCCAACAGTTGGAAATTCACTACCGAGAAAGATTTTGAAAATGAAACCATGAAATGGGGCTTAAAATTTATTCTAGTAACTGAAATGCCAACACATTTATGATAGAATTATCAGTTTATTATTATTTGGTATTATTCTGGGAATTGAATATGAGCTAAACAAATGCTCAAGCTTAGAACTATGAGCAATTCATACAGTCCTAACATTAAATCAGATCTCATACAGGAATGATCAATTTTCGATGTTTCATCATTTTGAAACTGTAAATGATTAAATTAACTCAGGATAACGATTTTACACGATGTGATTTTCTTGAAGTCCATTTCGGGGATTATGATAACGCAAATTTTCCTGATGCGCTCGACAAAAAAACGGTGAACGATTTCAATGTAAACAAATTAGTTACTCCAATGTGGTAACTGTAGCTTGGTTCAAATTGACCGAGATCGACGGCATATCAGCCGAGTTTGTAGTATCTGCCGAGTTTGATAATGGGTTCAATGTTTCCAATGACTGCAGGTTGAAATATTCATTGGTTTTTGACACCCCGCATCGATTGGAAGCTCGTAACCGTCTGTTTTGTTTGAAAAAAATCTCTGTTTGTGCAACTGCATTTTTCCGCAAGTTGTGCTTTTTATGAGTTTTATTGGTTAACCCTTTACCTAACCTGAAAAGCAGACGACACTTGCAAAAATAATTCTTGAATAACTAATTTTTTTCATTTTTTGTCTCAAAAACATAGGTTATGACCCCTCGTTGGAACGAGCTCGACGAGCTCGTTCCAACGAGGGGGCATAACCTATGGTTTTGAGACAAAAAATGAAAAAAAATAATGAAAATTATTTGGCGATTTTTGAGAATAGCGCTGGCCGGTTTTGGCCGTTTCGTTAGGTAAAGGGTTAAAAGTTATAGAAAGGTTAAATATATGTTTTACATATAGTAATTCGAATTCAAAAATTAGGACCCTGCGAAACTTCGAGATTCGATTATATTTGGAATCTTAAAGTGGTATTCGGTTCGATTCGAAATCGGCTTTCCGATTTGTTTTCCTTTGAATCTTTTCACTGGAATTTCGCTTGGAATCGGTCATCTTAGTCGTCTCACAAAACGTATAGCTAGGGTCGAAATTGTACATAAATAATGTTGAAAATAAAGACTGAGTGTAATTTCCGCTTCATTAATTAAAAAAGCATCTGTACCCATGCCACCATCCATAGTAATTCCAGTTTCACTAGTCACTACCACGGCTAAATGCAATTTAAAGTTCTCAAGCAACATCGATGATGAGCTCACGGTTGTTAGCAGCTAGCCCCGTGCCGTGTCCAGTGCATAATTCTTGCACCCGTTTCTGTTTTTGAACAACAATCCTTACTGGGTAATATTCCAACATGCCTTTAAATTCATTTATTTTGGGCATACTCTTTTTCCCTAATTTGGTCACATTAAACCAGAAACAACAGCCCCGGACCTTATCATGTTAAGTTTTATCGTCATACCTTTCTTTGTTTTTTTATGGCCATATATGCATAAATATCCAGACCATGAACCATTATATTTTTCATGAATATTCAGTGTAGTAAAACATTCTCATTTGCAGAAGCCTTTAAAAATTGCTTTTACGGTCATGTAATTCTTGCAGTTGATAGGCCCAGTCTCCTCGATGAGTAAATCCGTATACTACGAGGAAGTTATTCTCAAATGGAGAAAAGTCAGAGAGAATTTTTATATTTTTCTTGATGTCTTCACACCTTCTCTAATTTGGGCATGCCTGTAACGGTGTGAAATTGGGGTTTTCTAAAGGCCTAATTCCAACTACATCATCAAGGCATGCCTTCGACGAAGGCATGCCTTGTGATGTAGTTGCAATATTTTATCAGTCGTACTTTAAGACGCCCGTATTGGATTCGAGGTTCGATTCGAATTCGAATAATAGACTCGATTCGATTCGAATCGAAAATATGTGATTCGCAGGGCCCTAGCGAAATACCTTTTGTCCGTATCCTCTGAGCTGCATGCGACTGTACTACATTTTACACGGGTTGTGCGAAATTCGAGTGATGCAAGTAATTCAATGTAGTTATAATTAACAGAGACAAATCGGGGGATCCCGCAGGGTTAACTGCGTTGTGGCCTTGGGCAAGGCACTTCATCCAGATTGCCCACTTGGGGGCACGGTGGCGTGGTGTACTAAGGCGCACTGCTCGTCGATTGTGCACTTGTCTTCTACCAAAGCTAATCCTGCTTGCGCGGAATTAGTACTTGGGGAAGTCTGACAGCTGCTCACCGTTGCTCGGTGGTTCACTCCGGGGGCTCCTCCACCCGTAAAACTGTTCATAACGAGGTTACATTGGCTGGCTGTCGAAAGTGTCGTTAAACCCCAATAAATAAATAAATAAATAAATAAATAAATAAATAAATAAATAAATAAATAAATAAATAAATCAGGGGATCGTGGATAAGGTCGGGGGAGGGCATGAGAGTTATTCCCAAACCGCTAAGAGGCCCAGGTCCGCTAAAATTCTGATCGTTTCATAAAAAAAGTTTCATGATGGAACCACACAATTGTGCAACCACGCTGCCACCCGTGGCTATTGGCATAGCATACCATGGTATTTTGGGAAAGTAGGCTACTTTGTGTTCCATGGCATGGTTACAGGGAAATTTCCTAAGGTTACTATAAATGGAAGGAATCAAGACAAAAATAAATGTTTAGATTATGATGGGATTATGCAGTCTTCACTGGAACAAAGACAACAAAATACTAACTTCTGCAAACATGTATCCACCAGACAAAATGGAAATTATATTTTAGGAGAGGTGTTACGCGGAGTCCGACTCTTTTAAAAGTTTTATGTTTATGTCCGGGTCGGGTTTGGTTCCAGTGGGGTTTCGACCGACTTTTCATATTTGGAGGCGTGATTTTGTCCGAGTTTATTTTTCAGAGGTGGAGTTTCCTCCAGAGATGTTTGTCCGGGGAGTTTATGCATGTCTGTTGGGTTTTAGTCCGGTGGGGTTTTGTCCTACAGTCGAAATTAGTATTTGTACAGTACTGTGATTACTAAAGCAGACATAGACTTTCCATTGGATCGCGACCGGTAGAAATTCTATATTCAATTTTCTGGAGAATCACACCCGTTGAAAAAAATTGAGAGCATTGAATTTGAGAAGCCATTTTCATTTTACGTTTTGATTCGGCCAAGATTTCACGGTATTTTATTTGTGTAATCTAGATCCCCTGGTGTATGTCGCGATAAAATCGCGATCTGATCGAAAAATAGACAGTGCACATGGTTTAGTAAATGTCTTCTTTCGCAGTCTCTTCGTTTGGCGATTATCAATCAGCCTCCGTCATTATACCTACCCCCTCCCCCTCCCCCACACACACCCAATTGGCATTGGCACATCTAAAGTGTGGTAGAAACGAATACTGTAGAGTTTCTCAGTTACAGTTCTCGAAAAATAAAATCTTTTCCACGGATGCACTTTTGGCGAAAAGGGCACGAGCTAACCCTCGTGCCACCCAAGCAAGGGGGCAACTATTCCCTGCCCCCCTCACCCCCTCACCCCCATAACCCCCGCTTGATAGCCACATCAGTCAACATTATTTACACAAATCGCCACTCAGATATTTTTCTTCACATTTTGTCTCCAGAAATGCAGTGCTCGTTCCATCAGGGTTCGAGATATCATAACCTCTCTTTTGGGGCAAAAATTGATATTTCGAATTATTGAAGAAATGTTTCGCAAAAGTCTTTTTCCTTTTTGTATTCGGTGACGGGTTAAACAAGTGTGTTTGAAAGTGATTATTCAGACCGATCCCGCCACCTACTCCCCATGTTTTAGAGTTTCGTTGGGATATATTTAGACGGAAGAATGTCACATGAATGCTGTTTTGAAAGGATGCGTTCACTGAATTATCTATTTATGCACGCAATTCACGACCCAGGATGAAACAATTAGCATTTGCTATTCAAAATGGAATGTATTTAAAACTTCGCTATTTATCTAGAAGTAAGTGCGATCAATACCTTCAAAACAGACCGGTTTCTGACAGTTTTGTTTTTGTTCGACAGGTGACTTGCCTTTATAAATGCGCCTCCGTGCACTCATTCTAATGAAGCTTTTAAAGCAAAAATTCAACTAAAGGTGGCAAATGTCACAGTAACCGTTTTCTGTGTAATATGAACATACTAGTATTATCATTAAATACAGTAGGGAATCTGATCATCACCCTCAATCAGGGACGTATGAAGAATTTCAAACTTGGGATGAAGGTTGGGTGGTGCGGCCATACAAGGACAACCACAGACTGACATATAGTCGTGTGAGAACCATAAGGTTCTATCTTCCACTGGAAGATAGAACCTTATTGTTCCCACGCGATGATACTCCAGTGGTGGCCCATGTGTCTGAGGAGTATGGTTGGAATCAAGTACACAATGCTCTACTCTAAAATCAGGTGGTTTAAAACCCTTTACCTAACATGAAAAGCAGACGACACTTGCAAAAATAATTCTTGAATAACTAATTTTTTTCATTTTTTGTCTCAAAAACATAGGTTATGACCCCTCGTTGGAACGAGCTCGACGAGCTCGTTCCAACGAGGGTCATAACCTATGTTTTTGAGACAAAAAATGAAAAAAATAATGAAAATTAATTGGCGATTTTTGAGAATAGCGCTGGCCGGTTTTGGCCGTTACGTTAGGTAAAGGGTTAAAAATTAACCCAAATCAACTTGAGTGAATATGAACCCAATTCGTGCATAATTAGCAGCAAGTATACATGCGCATACTCTCCAGTTTTTAAGTTGCAACATTTTTTAGCTAAATTATCTTTTCTTGAGCTTACCATGGTAGATCTAAGTGATTTCTTCATGAAGTACTTACGGCGGCGTGGAAGCGACACCTAGTTCTGTGAGTGAAATTAACTTCCAACATCATTCACATGATCACCAGAAAGAACACTTGCTTACTTCTATAGTTTCAAGTTACAATTTTATTAACCTTTTATCCAACGCAGACGATATCAAAATTTATTATTTTAAAAATCATTTTTTAAATTTTTTCCAAAAATTTCAACAAAACGATATCATGTGACCCCTCATTGGAACGAGCTCGTTCCAAAGAGGGGTCACATGATGTGGTTTTGTTGAAAGTTTGTGAAAATAATATTTAATATTTAATAATATTTTTTCAGCTGCTGAATTTGCATATTACGCGGGCGGGTGTGGCGGATTCGTTGGGTATGGGTTAAATAAATTACCTCCAGTTAAACACAGAGTTAATTTTAATTCCTACACGAAATGAACATTTTTTTCGGTCTAGTTCGACCTCTCCACGCAACAACCTCTTAGCGTCCGGTGTGTAGTAGCCTTTGATGTGTGGCAGAGGCTAGTTAGGACTGTTGTGTTGTAATACTGGACCACTCAGGGAAACTCGGGAAGTGGTGCAATTCTTATTCACTGTATAGTAAACAAGTCCTGCTTTACAGAAGAAATAAGACCCTGTAATCGACGCCTGGGATGGAGGCCCTTTATTTATTTATTTATTTATTTATTTATTTATTTATTTATTTAGTAGTGTTTAAGGTGACATACTTATGCATAATGGCTAATCATGACCGTGACAGTTTTACGGGTGGGGGAAGCCGGAGTACCCGGAGAGAACCGCCGAATAGCGACGAGCAACTGTCAGCTCCTCAACATTCTAACTCTGTTCAAGCTCAAGCAGGGTTACAGCGGTTGAAGACATGTGCACCATCGACGTGCAGTGCGCCTTAGTACACGGCGTCATCGTGCCCCCATGTAGGCAACGGGGATAAAGTGCCTTGCCCAGGGACACAGTATGGGTCCTCCCGGACGGGGATCGAAGTCGGGACCTCTAGCATAGAAGTCCAACAGTCTACCACCGAGCCAGCGCGCTCCCCAGGAGGTCCTTTAAACTGCGCAGCACGGGCATACATAATTAGCTAAACTTCATACATATCTTGCGGCCATCATATAGCCATATATGCTGAAATTGACCTTAAACACCAACGAATAAATAAAAATGTATAGTATTACAACACAATGTAAAGTTCTTTGTAAATGCGATACACGTATAACATTTTATTTTCAACGAATTACAACCTCACCTCTTTCCAGCAAAGCTCGGGATCCCTTACTGTCTGAAGTACATTTGCTTCTATTTTTTGTTCTATGTGCACTATTTTTAACTAGGAGAGTAATGGAAGTCCACATTTGGATTTATGCTGAAGTACAGGTACCGCAATTTAACCCTTTACCCAACGCAGACGATACCAAAATTTATTATTTTCAATATCATTTTTAATTTTTTTTCCAAAAAATTTCAACAAAACCATATCGAGCTGGTTCCAAAGAGGGGTCACATGATATGGTTTTGTTGAAAATTTTCGAAAAATAATATTTTTTCAACTGCTGAATTTGCATATTACGCGGGCGGATGCGGGCGATTCGTTGGGTAAAGGGTTAAAGGCTTCATATCTGTGGATGTTCTTCATGTTATCTTTAAATTTATATTATTTTATCTGTTAGGATTTGCCTTGTTACAATTTACGGGAGAGAGTCTTTAGGCACTTTGTCATAAATTGTACAAGGCAAAGATACATGTAGAAATTTTCAGAACCCAAAATAATTTAGCACGCCGCCACTTAAATTGTTTCTCGCCAAAGTTCCTGACATCGATTCAAAAGAAAATAATGGCAAAAGATGTATTTGTAACTTTTTGAACTCGACTGGCCGCTTTTCCGGCCCAGGAACTTGATACGTCATAATTTAATTAAGTGGGATGGCTGCTGAATGCTGACTGAATATGTGGGGTAGACCAATAAATATTTCAAGGTGCACGTTGAAAATATTAATTGGACTACCCCTCAAATAATACAAATTGACTCTTCCAATTGCTGCCATTGAACTGACATGTTTTTTCTGGCAAACTGCTGACAAATCATGTGATAGATATTTTAAACTTATCCATCAGCAGAAGCCAAGATACCACATTCATAACATCTTTTGAAGATTTTAATTAACAGGTTGAGTGCTTGAAGCCACTATCAGGACTTTCAAAAAAATAAGGGTACCCGAGCAAATGCCTATGTTTTCTTTGCTCATGTTTCATATTCACTCAAATGCGAATAATATTTTGTTTATATAAATTTGTTCTATTACAAATTATTGGAGAGTGCCTTGGGCACTTTCCAATAATTTGTAATAAAACAAACTTTGAATAACAAATTCACGCCGCCAAAAATAATCTAGCCCTCAACTAGTTAATATACATTTTTTTGAACCGATTTAATAAAAATCAAGATGGAAGCTCTTCCGTTGTAAGTTCCAGGCAAGGTTATTATATTTGCCTTTACCAGTTTCTGGGTATGTAAATTAGAGTTATGTTCCCTATTGCAGTGTGCAAAATTTCAAAAATGACTAACCGACTGTCGGTTCACGTGCGAGTTGGAGATGGCTAACCGAACGCTCGGCTATGTAAAAATTCTTGGGAAACTCCTTTTTTTATCATTAACAAGTATTCATATATGCATGGAATTGAAATATATATATTTAGCCTATATAAAGTCTCTCACGGCAAAAGTCTAAAACTCTTTCAAGACACAAGGAAGGCAGCTTAACTGGTAGAGTGCTAGAAGCCCATATTTGGGCTTTATTCTGAACTGCAGGTACCTAAAGTTAAAGGCTTCGTATTCTGTGGATGTCCTTTATATTATCTTGTTAGTAAAATTACTTCTTTTCTATCGATTTGCATTGTTACAATTGATGGGAGAGTACCTATAGGCACTCTCCCATGAATTGTGACAAGACAAAAATGTGTGAACAAATGTTGAGGCTGAGAAAAAAATTAGCACTCTACCAGTTAAGTGACTCAGACTTTACCATTCAAGATGCAACTTTTGGTTAACCGGTCACGTAGATTTAAATTCACGTAACCGCCACACGAACGAAATGAGCGTTCTTGTCAAATTTTGCACACTGCTATTGGTTTAACCGGGGAGTTTTCCCTATTCAAACTAGTCCCACTCACAAGCACACAAAATAGATTCACGATTAAGAAAGAAATGTGTTTCAGAATAAATCACGTAGAATAATTTTCAAACAATAAAATGAGTTCAAAGAAGTCCTACCGGCAGTTATTCAGATGATAGGGTTACTCCCATATTAAATGGTACAAACCACTCTGCAAGACCGATGAGATTAGAAGGGAAAGTATAATCAACCATATACATATGAAAATAAGCCCCCTGACTGCTTGTATACAATTGTTCACAAGGATTCCATCAGTTGTATTTGTTATTGTTTAGTTTTGTGTTTGTATTTTTCATGTAAATCTTTATCTGAATAAAAAAAAAAAATAAAATAAAATGAGTTACGTATGTAACAGACAGGATCTGACTTGAAGAACAAAACAAACAAATTTTGTAAAAATGGAATGTAATATTCCTGCAATAGAGTTAAAATTTTCATTCGTTTCCTATCATAGCATACGTTTTCGTGTGATCACCTCTCTGGAACGAACTCAATATACTTGCGAACAAAGTGATTTTTAAAGAAGAATGAGGGAACACGTCTTTAAACGCTTTACATGTACCACCGCACAAGTAGCCCGTAGTAGAATCCAGACTTGATAAGAAACTGATGTTGTAAAGGCTTGATGGAGAAGATGTCGAACAAAAGGTAAATGATTGATAACCTGAGAGGTAAATATTTGATCAACCTGACGGAAGTGCAGTGTGGAAACAAGAATGTAGCGGGCGAATCTACAGGAATTTAGACTAGGCAAAGTACCTATTTACATAAGGTGTTAATTCTACACAGTTCCAAACAGGTTAACATTTGAAATGAGTGAACATACTTGAAATTCTTGGCCAACTCAGTGCATAATATTTGTTTCGGAAACAGACAGAAAGACAAGCACTGAGACGAATTGCATTACAACCCCGTGAAAAGTTACAAGAAAATAGGTGCGTGGGCGCGTGTATGTGAGGGCAGTGGGTGGGTGTCTTAAAAACATTTCTATACACAAGGCCGGTGTGGGCGGGTTCTTCAGCAACCGGAAAATTCAATATTTTCCAGATTGTCTAAAGTTTTTCCTCACTCCATTTTTACAGACAATTAGTGTTGGAATTTGTTGAGAGACAGTTTTGAGATGATTTTATAATATAGTGCGGTAGTTATTATGAAAAGGATGGTCACCTATGACTCTCAGACTCCAGATTGAGAGATCTGCCCAGAGTTTATAAGTAAACGCAACAAGGTAAATAAGATAAACATTAAAATGACCAAAATTAAAAACAACAACCCATTAAACTGTAAAAAAAACTCAATAGGTTGTACCAGTGAAGTCTCAAATATAATAAAATAGATCCGCATAGGACCTGAAATGACTAAAATCTTTTCAATGTGCCACCAGCTCATAAATAACTAACTAGAGCTGAAACGGTTAAAGGGTTTTCTTGATCGATAAATCATATGGATTAACCTTGGTTAACCGATTAATCACTTGTTTTAGTAGGTAGCTGAATTACTGCCGTACCGTTGATGATTTATAGCATTAACCCTTTACCCAAAGTAACGGACAAAACCGGCAAATAAAAAATTCCTTCAAATTTTATTATGTTTTCAATGTTTTTCTAAAAAACATAGCTTATGACACCTCACTGGAACGAGCTCGCTGAGCTCGTTCCAATGAGGGGGTCATAAGCTATGTTTTTGAGACAAAAATTGAAAATTTTTAGTAATTCAAGAATTTATTTTGCAAGTATCGTCTGCTGTCCGCAACGGGCAAAGAGTTAAGAATGACCATTTCCAGCTACTGATACAGTACAATGATTATGCAAATAAACAAGTATGTCTGCACATAACTTGCAATCTTTAATCTGTCTCATAATATTTGATGCAAGTCAGTGTGACAATGTTTGCCTGTTTTAGAGCAAGTTTGTTCCTTTGTTAACCCATATAATGCAGTAGTTTAAGGCAACGGTTAATCGATCAATTACTTTTTTGATCGACCAAGACGTTGATCATTGGTTAATCGATTAATCGGTTAACCGTTTCAGCTCTATAACTAACATATCAGTTCCATCTATTTATTTATTTATTTATTTATTTATTTATTGGTGTTTAATGTCACATATTTATGCCAAATGGCTAATCATGACCGTGACAGTTTTACATGTGAAGGAAAGCGGAGTACCTGGAGAGAACCACCGATAACTGTCAGCTCCCCAACATACCAACTCCACACAAGCAAGGTTAGCATTGGTTGAAGACAGGTGCACCATCGACGTGCAGTACGCCTTAGTATACAATGACACCGTGCCCCCAAGTGGGCAGTTGGGGTGAAGTGTCTTGCCCAAGGACACAACGCGGTTGTCGCAGGTGGGATTCGAATCGAGGGCCTCTCGGCTTGTAGCCTGCACCTCTACATACTGAGCCTCAGCGCCCCCAGTTGACTGATTATAGGTCTCCTCAGGCAGACAAAAATTAAACCCTGGCACTCGGCATTTTCTTCTGTCACTCTGTTTTTCTCTTGTTTAACTATGAATTTAACCAATTATATCTTGTTTGACAGAGCCCACTAAGCTCTGTCAAACAAGGTATATTTGGTTAAATATCAAACTGCATTATGGGAAATATTTGCTACTGACAACGTAGCCAGTTTGACTTCAGAAAGCAGACGGTTATCCAAAGCAAAGTAAAGATAAAACTAAGGTATGAATTTAAGAATAAAACAAAATATAGAAAAAAACTTGTGAAAACAGGGGTGAATACATGTATAATGCGACCCCCTAATTATATTAGGGTAAGTCAGGGTTTATAACAAAACAGTTTTTATAATAAGTAAATATACTCAGTTGCTAAATATTTATCGAAACTCTCGCCACCGTGAATCACGAGCTTTATAATGAAATCTGTAATTTTACTGAGCTACTTATTTCCGAAAGAATTACACTAAAAACTAAAGTGTTAAAACTGACACTATCAAGGTGTTAAACCCATTCTAACTCTTAGGGTTTGATTTTAACACTCAAAGTGCAATGCTTTAAGCACTTGGATATTACAATCGTCAGACATCTGAAACTTGAATTGATGGCACTTCCCATGTGTCCAGCATTGGTGGTTCTTCCAGAATCGTCCATAATTTGACTTGCGCTTGGTGGGTACATAATTAAAAGGACACAACGCAGATGACGCGAATCAGGCTCGAGAGTTCGAGCCTGATCCGCGTCATCTGCGTTGTTTCCTTTTAAGTGTCGCGACATTACACTTGTCAAGTGGTATTATTGTAACACCTGTCAAGTTCTGGGATATCTATACTTGAACAAAGTGCTAGTTCAACACTTAGTAAGTGTTAAATACAGCACGAAGTGCAGTTTTTAACACTTTAGTTTTTTGCGTGAAGTCTCAAATGACAACGTTCCACTGTTCTCAATCACGATTTGTCTCCAATTAGAACGTGTTTGTTGTTCAATATCGGCAAGGCCAAGTCCTACCCTATAATATAAGAAAATTCATCAGAAATCTATTCTGGATAGTTTCCATGCTGTTTGCTGACGAAAACATTCTTCCATCTCTTCTTATTTTGCCGTAGTAGAAGTCGCGAACAATGACTTCTAACTTTATGAAAAAAATCAGAGAGTTTTT
Organism: Pictodentalium vernedei; assembly: GCA_031216915.1. NCBI lineage: Eukaryota > Metazoa > Mollusca > Scaphopoda > Dentaliida > Dentaliidae > Pictodentalium > Pictodentalium vernedei. The sequence goes on from CM062294.1 coordinate 297,149,236, forward strand.
GAGGGGTGATCGGACGTGATGTGAAACTGGAAGTTCAACCATAATTTGCATCAAGGTGCACATGCCCCCTCCACCCTTTTCTTTAAAAAAAAATGCCTGAAAACGTTTATTGTTAGAATGATAAGGATAGAAGAAATACTCGTGTAAATAAGGCCAGGTAGTGGATGTGGGACTGGGCGGTGGGCGTGCCCTTTGGAATCGGAAAAAAACAATCGTTCATAAGGGGAGTGGTGGGTGGTCTTCGGATGGAAAACCTTTTTCAGCCCTCTGTGTAGGTTTTTTTTGAAGACACACCCCCTCCTCCTGGATGAGGGTGGGGGATTTTACGCATTGGTGAAATGTATTCGGGTAGACTACAAACTGTGCAATGTGCCGAACGAAGATAGTGGGTTTGTAGACCGGAGGTCCTTCAGCCGAAACAGTCCTAGTGCTTTTTCTCAGGATTCAATACTTCCGGCCTCGATAGAAACTTCACCGCGCGGATGTTTCAAAGACTATCGTTTGCCTGGGGACTCTGTGCTGTTATTCAACTGAGAGCGCAATGGAAACAATATAGATAATACCTACTGTATTTGAGCCACCACCAGATTGTGGTACCTATTCAATGATTATTAGGTTTTGTTTTATTATATGTGTTGTGATGTTTTAATTGCAGTTAAAACATCGAAACGTCGAACTAAACTTTTTGAACAATGGAGTACGGAAGCCCATTGGGGCCAACCTGTGTAGTGGGAGCATTGCGAATATTCGCATTCACATTGCGAATATTCGCATTCACACAGCGAATATTCGCATTCACATTACAAATATTCGCATCCAACAATGCGAATATTCGCATTCAACATTGCGAATATTCGCATTCAACCCATTGAGGCCAACATGTGTAGTGGGAGCATTGCGAATATTTGCATTCAACTTTGCGCATATTTGCATTCATTTACGAATATTCGCAATGTTGAATGCGAATATTCGCAAATTTGAATGCGAATATTCGCAATTCAGAATGCGAATATTCGCAATGTTAAATGCGAATATTCGCAATGTTGAATGCGAATATTCGCAGGGCATTGCGAATATTCGCAATGCTCGATCCCCCGCTACACATGTTGGCCCCATTTGGCTTCCGTAATGGAGATATTGTCTCTCACAAATGTCGTGATAACAGGTATCGAAAAGTATCCAAGATAAGGCAGCATATAATAAAACTGAAAATCAGGTGTTGTAGGCCTCCACTTCCACTTTTCTTGTTGGCTTGGAGTCTTTCACACATTTCACGTTGATTTGGTTCTGCTAAAATTTCATCGTTTTCAGGTCAACAATGATAAATGCCAATGGTATGTTCAGTACATGTGACTTTTCACCTGATGTGAATGAGAGCTGCCCATGACAATGCGGACTATCTGATCAATATTAATGAAGCCTTGTAGGGTTATCTGAAAGACTCTCTTCACAAAGACAGAGATAGATCTGAAAGTGTCGCTCCAAATGGCAGGCTTTAATCTATGGAAATGGGTTGCTTTTGGTGGACTGAAGTTCAATGGTGGGGGGAGGGGGGGGGGGGCTGACAAAAACCTGTGGCGTGGACTTCAAAAGATCGGTGATGCCGAGTAATTTGTCAAGCACCACATAATTATCCCTGGACTCCCTTGATTTTATATCCATGTTGCGGTCACGATTTGCCAATGTTAAAGTGAATTAACAATGAAAACAGCAGTAAAGTTGAGTTCTCACCCACAAAGTAACTCACATTTTACTGAAAAGCATGTGATGACCATTTTATTCTGCCTTTGTAATTCCAGATTATGATGTTTCTTGTGTTGTATTGACCTGTATGGTTGTGGTGGTTATCCACCCTTCGTTTCCAATCCCCCAGCAAATTAGAAAACTAGATAGCCTTGTGCATACTTTGACACTGATACCCACAGAAGGCTAACTTGTTCCCAAAATCGGCTCAAGAAGATCGGTCCAACCCGCTGACGTCGGTTAGGATTAGCAAAACGATCCTAAATTCAAACCAAATGGCCCAAAATCGTTGCAAGTTTAACCAGTGAACAGAGTCACATAAATATCAAACTCACTTACCCGTACCCTTCTCCATCCCACACAAGGCTATTTTAATGCTTGATGCTTCACGTTTGTTGGGGGGGGGGGGGGGGGGGGGGGACTTTATCGAAATGTTTTACGGAGAAAAAGTCAAATCCGATCTAAAGTGTTCAATTGATCGGACAGCTGAGTCGACAGGCCGATTGAGATATATCCTGGCCTGCTATACAAGATCGCCTTATAGTTGACTGATAGTTTGAATAAATTGTGATTTTTGTGACTAGGTTTCAAAACAACGTCAAAATAACAGGTGTAAAATTAGAAATCAGTACAACGGACACTCATGTCTGAAGACAAGGAAAATCACTTAACTCTTTACCTAACATGAAAAGCAGACGACACTTGCAAAAATAATTCTTGAATAACTAATCTTTTTCATTTTTTGCCTCAAAAACATAGGTTATGACCCCTCGTTGGAACGAGCTCGTTCCAACGAGGGGTCATAACCTATGTTTTGGAGACCAGAAATGAAAAATATAATGAAAATTACTTTGCGATGTTTTAGAATAGCGCTGGCCGGCTTTGAACGTTACATCGGGTAAAGGGTTAAAGAATACCAGTAATTATTTATGATTATGTAACGTATTTTCACTTTTTCCAGTTCTGTGGAAATAAAATACATACATAGTTCACATTATTGAGTTTAGAAAACTTACATTCCAGTATCGATTCCAGGGTGTTAATTTTCTGATTCGAGATGTGCGGTAGCTCATTAATTGGAGCATTGATTGGGGACCGAAAGGTCGACGGTTCGATCGTATAGCGTACCGTCTGCGTTGTGTCCTTGGGCAAGAAACTTCTTGAGTCTTCATCCTAATTGCTCATGTGGAGACAAGGTGCTAACCCTGACTGTTCTGGGTTAATAAGTTGGAAAAATCGACACTCACCTTTACTTCGGGTTTCCTCCGGCTACACTGTCTACCTCCACACATAAAATTGTCCGATATAATGCGCCCCTGCTGTTTATAGTATCGTTAAACCACCAATGTTGAACGAACCATCTTCTTATCTTAACAGCGACTCTTCACGGGCGAGATTTGTTGTCTGAAAGTACATGGAGGTGAAAAACTGAATGCCTAGACAAAAAGCTGGCCTATGACAACACACTGATAATGTCGGGTATTGTGTTGTCACTCGAAGGCAAAATATATGTGAGTGTGGCTCAGAAGAACATCGGCGATTTTTTCCGAACCTATAGGTTTTAACCATTTACCCGAGATACGATATCAAAATGTGTTATTTTAATTATTTTTTTTTCAATTTTTTCAAAAAAATATGTCCAGAACCATATTATGTTACTTGCTCCAATGAGGAGTCAAATCGCATGGTTTTGTTGTAATTTTTTTTTCAGCTCTTCAATTTGTATATTACGTGGGTCGATGCAATCGATTCGTTGGAAAAGAGTTAACCCCTTGAACCCTCGTTTCCTGGAATGGTATCGTCTTTGTGTACTCTTACAGTGAGATGGTTCAGTCCAATATCACTATACAGGGAGGATAAAATAATAACTGTTATTATTTTATCACCAATGCCCAGTGTATAGATCTCTTACAATAAGAGAAAAATGGGTCGGAATTATGCCTTGGACCGAAAATTCGGTCTTACGGGTTCAAAGGGTTAAGAGCTCATATTGAAGTTCAGAAGACCTTGGAAATTATCTATTAAAAATAGGACTAAATTGATATAAACTAACAAGGATTTCAAAAGAAAAAACACGTTGACAACCTCGGCCAATTACAGACGGGGATATTCGAAGTCGTTAGATATTGTGTTTAGAGAAACATAAATTAAGATAGATATAGAACATACATTTTATCACAAATAAATTGACATTTTTTCAGCCAAAAGTGCTGGTAGAGCATATAAACTTAAAGTGGACGGAGACAGCTGCCAGTTGCCAGTTACAAGCAAGGCCTGGAATGAACCCGAGGACGACCGTTTGGGTTATATAAATTGTAAAATAGCAAACGAACTACAGGTTACAACAAAGTAATACAACATTAACTTATCAAAATACTAATCTCGCATGTTGTACCAGAAAACTCAACAATCTTTCGGAACAATCTAGACTCAAAAGTTGAGTATTGCATCCAGTTATGAATAGAATGGCATCTTGTTTCCACCTGAAGAGAACTTCTTCCAAATTAAATAGCAACAACTGACGTGTGATCTCGCTTCCGCGATATCGCGCGTTGGATGTTGATGTGTATATACGCGGAAATCTCGTTAACCCTTTATCCAACTTAACGGCCAAAACCGACCAGCGCTATTCTCAAAAATTGCCAATTAATTTTCATTATTTTTTTCTGTTTTTGTCTCAAAAACATAGGTTATGACCCCTCATTGGAACGAGCTCGTCGAGCTCGTTCCAATGAGGGGTCATAACCTATGTTTTTGAGACAAAAAATGAAAAAAATTTGTTATTCAAGAATTTTTTTTGCAGGTGTCGTCTGCTTTTCGTGTTAGGTAAAAGGTTAAGACGTAAACGAGCAGGACTGGCGTATTAAAAACCGAGAAGGCGGAGAAGCATCACAACACCGTTTTTCAAATGGGTGACCACTATGCAATATAGCGTAAACTGCTAACGGGTTACAATATAAGCCCTTTATTTGTGATTACGTCTTTTCGACATCCATTTTTCACAGTTCTCTTAAGCTAGTTCAGGATATACTTTTTACCAAATATGACGACCAGGGCCACACAATTTCTGTCAAGAAGTATTGATACTGTGGCACGCGTCGATAATTGTCAGGTTTCGCCCACCATCAGAAAAACTGTCTGTGCTGCTCATGCTGAAGCTATGATTGAAGACGCAAACTTGTTAGTGTCGTCTCAAGTGCTTTTACACACCGCATATCATTTCCAACACATTCAAAGTTCCCGAAGATTGGAAGTTTCTTACAAATACCATTTTCAAGATGAGAGTACAAATATATGAATACAAAATTTGTGTTATTTGAGTGTTTACAGACACGACGTTATTTTTGTCTCCATTGGTACTGACATGTGCTAATATTTGCAGTGCAGTATTACCAGGTTGGCGACATGGGCGTCGATCCTTAGACATGGAGTATAGACAGTTATTCCTCCTAGAATTTATGTTCGCAAAGCCTTGAAGATGTTGAAACCGTCAAAAGAAGTTATTTATCCAGTTAGTGCATTTGAACAAAGGAGACGACACATATTAGCCTAAGGCTTTCTGTCGAATCCTCGTCTACTTATTAACTTATTTTGTTTTCATTGGCATCATTAGAAAAATAGTACATTATATAAAATTACAACAAAATTGAATTTTTACAGTATAATATATATGCATACAGAGCAGTTCTCCAATTATTAAAAAAATGCATCAATTAGGTAGTTCCATTTTCCCTTAATACACCCAGCCCTGCCGATTGAGTGCATGTTTTGAGAATACATTTCAATATTTTGTAGGATTTATAGCTCTTGCTAAACCTGAGAAAGAGGAGAGGGTATTACTTCGGCTGCAGGTGTAAATATACTTTTTGTAGATGAGGAGACGGGTATTCCAGACATTTGGATAGGCATGCTCGGAAGTTGCGCCTAAAATTATTTCTCTTTTATTTATGTTTAGTTGAACTTGCGGATCCGGATTAAGGTTAACCTTTTCCACTAGTGAAAGTAAAACTGTTTTTGAGAAAGAACAATCGTAAAATAGGTGTGTGATCGTTTCCTTCGTATTTCCATAGAAAGAGCACAGCTCCGGTTCCGAAAGCCCACATTTAAAGAGTTTAGATTTTGTGAATAAGATTTTGTGGTTAATCTTATATTGTAAACTTTGTAGATATGTATCATCTGTTTCCCTAAAAGTTTATTTGTAAATGTGTTGCCAATCACTATGGTCAATATTTTCATCTAATGTGGTGTTCCATTTCTGTTGGGTATGTGTAGGTTTTTGTGATACTTTATTAAGAAATGTGGGATAGAAATTGCGGTTTGCTTTAGTGCAAGATATGATGTCACTCACCAAGGGATCTGAAACGTATTCAAGTTTTGTACTGTTGAATATTATAGCAATAACATGACTTTGGATGGCATTGTGGTTTATTAACGGCCCAACAGGTGCGAATAACAGCCCGACAGCTTATAAAAGGCCCGATACGAAGTTGAGGGGCCGTTAATAAGCTGAAGGGCTGTTATTTACACATGGTGGGCCGTTAATAAACCACAAGGCCCGACAAAGTCATGTTATTACTATTATTACCACTGCGATTCTGGGAAAGTTTTGATCCTGTACCTTACATGGCAGCTACAAGTAGCCAATTGGTCTTCATTCAATTCGCTTGACTGAGACATTGTTAACGTTTTCAATTTTGCCAGATGATATTATCGTCTGTTCTCAAAACAAAGCTGGTGTCACATGATTATCACGTGATCGGCACCGGTTCTCTTTCAATTGCAACGAAGTTAGAAAACTTAAAAACAGACTGCTTTTAAGTCAGAAATAAAGGCTTAAAGTGTATACAGACTTACTTACTATATACAGCTGCTTGTTCTTATGGGACAAACTTTGCTAGACATTTTACATATTTAATAATTTAAATAAAAATTTTGTTTACTAGTTGAAACCATTTCTGGAAACTGTTTTCATTTTCGAGTGGACGGCAGCGAGGAACAAACGTCAGTTGACGTGTCGAGCTGTTAATGGGATGTTTAACTCATTAACCCTTTACCCAACGTAACGGCCAAAACCGGCCAGCGCTATTCTCAAAAATCGCCAATTAATTTTCACTATTTTTTTTCATTTTTTGTCTCAAAAACATAGGTTATGACCCCTCGTTGGAACGAGCTCGTCGAGCTCGTTCCAACGAGGGGTCATAACCTATGTTTTTGAGACAAAAAATGAAAAAAATTAGTTATTCAAGATTTTTTTTTGCAAGTGTCGTCTGCTTTTCACGTTAGGTAAAGGGTTAACGGCCCGACACATCGCGTGACTTTTTAAGTTGAGAGTTACGGTCGTGTAATGTCCTGTTAAACTCTTTTAATGTACTAGGGAACGCCCCATAAAGTGGTAATAATATATTTTTCCATGACCCTGGTATTGCATTCACCACACCGAGGTAATTGATGAATACTTACTAACTTGATAATCACAGTTACTCTTATACCATGTACAATTATGTAAACTGTTGCTGTTCTATTATATCATTATGTAATGCATACCTATAACACAATTTACTAGAATAAATATTGTTCAAACTAAAACATAGCTTATGGGTTCTTATAAGAACGAGCTCGTCGAGCCCATTCCAATGAACGGTTTTAACCTCTTTTATTGATAGAAAGTGTAAACTTACAATTATTCAATGAATTTGATGGCAAGTGTCGTCCTTTTGTTAGATTCTATTATTTATGGAATACGTTCTGCCATATTGTAAATTGTTAGTCATTGTACAGGAACGGAGGGGCTTCTAAATGGTCAGCACTTGTCCTCCAATCCGGATTTGCATTGTCAAATGGCAAATAAAATATGTTTAATCTAATCTTAATCTAAGTGCCGTCCTTTTGGCTGTAAGATAAAGGAATAACCGAAATCTATCGCGCTTCTGGTTAATCATACAGCTAAATAAATCTTCACGCAGAGACTAAAATTTGACAGAATTCCAGTTTCACGAACATAGTCTAAACATATTTTATTTGTCATAAAGTACAAAAAGGATTGGAGAACAAGTTACAAAACTTAGTTAATCTCCTTTCCCTAGATACATTACAGAAATTTGACATCGCGGCATGACAATACATATGAATCAGGTAAACTACAACGGTAAATTCCATGGATCAAAAAAATTTGAAAATATTGTAACTGGAAAGACCAGTTAGGAAATTTATAATACAATAGTTGGCTAGATTATCGTCAGAGTATTTGGATCTTATTGTCGAATAGATAGCAGGTGATGGGGTACATTTGCTTCCACAGAATATTATATTTTGGTACCAGGGACCCATAGTAACGCTACATAACATAGGCCGTCACGAACACACTCTCGTCTTAAGAATTTGGCGTTGTTATTCGATATTTAAGGAGGTTAATACCGACGACGTTAATACCGACGACGTGCACCCTGTTTCAGCCACGACATCACTAATTAGGGTAATTCAGAGTGTCGTTGGTCGGAGCGGGGTGCACCTCGTCGATGACAATAGACAAATTTCGACATGTGATCTGGATAAAGGGGTCGTTTCCTTATCTGAAATATTCGAACCAAAATTGCGAGGTGGGGTTATAGTGCACGCACCCCTACAGACCCTCGGCCCATGTCACGATGCGAATTTTTGATGTCCCACACAATACATGAGCTGGTTAGGCATCCTCACGGCGACCGATGGTGGACCATCGCATGTCACATAATCTTAATTAGCGGGGTTGTCTGTTGATTTAACTGAAACGTCCACTAGACGTGATAAACCTTTGGACTTTCAAGAAGAGTGAGAAATTAAGTTTTACAGGGAGATCTGGGATTCCATACAATAAATCATCAACTGACGTGATATTGCAAAAGTTAAGACCGTTCAGTAGTTCTCTTCTCTGAGTATTAAATTTTGGACATTCAAAAAAGAAATGGGCTGCATTCTCGAGTGGGTGGCCACATGTACATTGGGGGGTCGAAGAGATAAAGTTGAGGAACTTGTCGTGGGATAGATCACTGCAACCATTTCGAAGCCTACAATGTAATATATTCGCATTCCTATTTCCAGCACAGAAATAACTTGGCGGTCTAGGTGAAGGATCGTTGCTCGAGATTAATTGCTTGAATTCAAGTAGGGTGGGTGCATTCTGGGTTTCTCGGGGGAGTTTGTTCCATAGCTCTATTGTGGAAGGGAAGAAAGATTTTTTGAAATTTTCTGTTCGGCATTGGTATAATTTATATTTGGAAGGATTTCTGAAGTTGTAGGCTGCGTTATCCCCAGTTCGCCGTGGTAGGAGTTCTGTTAGGAAATCCGGGGCTTCATGATTAATAATTTTATATAGTGTACATAGTTTATGAAACTGTCTACGGTCGCTCAATTTTCTCCATCCAAGCTCGAGCAGAAGGTTTTCAGACGGTGTGGAGCGCGTGAGACCCGTTATAATTCTCGCAGCATCTTGCTGTAATCTATCAACTCTATTTAGGAGATATTTTTGGCGCTGAGTCCCATAAGATGTCACCATAGTCTAGAAGTGGTAGTATATATGACAAATATATTTGTGTAAGTGCTTTTCGGGGGAGCATGAATTTGAGTTTCCGAAGCTGAGAAAGTCGGGCTGTAACCTTCTTACATGCCTCTGCTATGTGGCGATCCCAACTTAGATTTGATTGGAGATGTATACCAAGATATTTATGGCATTTCACAGTAGTGATGGGGACACTATCAAGAAGTAGGGTTTTATTAAAGTTAGTTGACCGGTCGTATGTAAACTGAATAGCTTCAGTTTTTTCGGGATTAAAAGTCACCAGCCATTTCTGAGACCAGCTGTGGATAACTTGGAGATCTTGGTTTAGTGAGGAAGCTACATCAGAACAGCTGGGTTTACTATTTGTTAAGCAAGTATCATCCGCAAACAAACGAGCAACTGAGTCGAGGAATTCTGCAATATCGTTAATATAAATCAAGAACAGGAAGGGTCCAAGAACAGATCCTTGCGGAACACCAGCTGTCATCAATGAATAATTGGAGAATGTATTATTCACTAGTACTCTCTGTTTCCTATCAGTTAGGTAGTTTTCGAACCACTTTAAAAGTGTGCCACAGACGCCATGTTGACGAAGTTTGTAAATAAGACCTCTGTGCCAAACTTTTTCGAAAGCTTTTGATATATCGCAAAAAATGGCGCACGCAGCAAGACGGGAGTCAAGCGATTGACAGAGGGTGTGGTATAATTCAAGTAGTTGGAAAGTTGTACTATGTCCAGGTAGAAAACCAGATTGATATTTATATATTAGATTATTCTCATGAAAATGGGTGAAGACATACTTCAATACGACTTTTTCGAAGACTTTTCCTAATATCGGGAGTAATGATATGGGCCTATAATTTTTACAACTTGATGGATCTTTCTGTTTAAAGATTGGAATGACGTTAGCTTTTTTCCATTCATCTGGAAAAACTGCGTGATCTAAGCAATTCTGAAAAAGTGTTTTTAAAGGAACTGATATGGTCTCGGCAGTACCCTTAAGCATTTTAACACTAATATCGTCATGTCCGTGGGCTTTGTTAGACTGGAGGGATTTAATCGCATCGGTGATATCATTTACTTCAATGTTAATGGTCGATAAGCACGCGTCAGTTTTAGAAAGAAACACTGGCAGTTTTCTATTTCGGTCATTAATTGTACTATTTTTGATAAATGTCCCGTTCAGAAGTTCAGCCTTATCTTCATCATTTACGATTAGGTTATCGGGGTTTAGCCCATTGCCGTCATATAAGGGTGGTATTGAGGTTTTTGCGGTTTTGTGGAGAAGCTCCTTAATAACATGCCAAAACATCTTAGGGGAGGATGAACTATTGAGACTTTCCTCAAGGTTGTCGAGATACTTTTGTTTTGCGTACTTTTTCATGTTATTTGCTTTATTTCTAGCGGACCTATAGGTATTCCAATCTGCATCTGTGTTTGATTTTAGGGCTTTTTTTCTTAAACGATCTCTGTGTCTCAGTTGTGATCTGAGCTCACTAGTAAACCAATGTTTATCTCGGGGGCGTACGATAATTTTGGATTGCGGAATGGTTTTGTCTATGATTTCAAGGTTCTTTTTACAAAATGTGACTTGGGTTGCATTCATATCTGTGCTGTCATCAGTTATGGGAGTCCAATCAGCTTCTGAAATTAATTTATTGGCCATGTCGAAATCAGCATTTTTGTAGTTACGGATAGTTCTATAATATGTTTCCATGGGTGCAGCGTCAAAGTCAACATAGGCATAAACTGCAAAGTGATCAGACACTTCGAGATCAATGGTATCGGCTTCTATAATAGGAATAGAATCGGTAACAATTATGGGGTCCAGTAATGTCGAAGAATTGGGGGTTACTCTCGTGGGGGTTCGAATGATATTATGAAGATTGTAATGTTGTAAAACGTCGTGTATTTTCGAACTTGGGTTCAAGAGGTCAGAATTCAGGTCGCCTAGAAGAATCATATTCCGGTTTATATCTAGGGCCAATTCGATGGAATTTTCACGAACATACTGGCAGAACTACTCGCTTCAAAGAGAGTAAAAAACATTGACTTGCAGTTTTGTTTTGGACTTTTTGTGTAACATCCAGAATTTACACTTTACCTGTATTTTTACCTTTCAGCTTTGGATACAAACAATGTGATGCTAAAGAAACAGGTTGTCGACTTATTTTCGGCGTTGTGCGTATACTCGGACAATGGATACCAACTAACATTAAATGCCATGACAGCTTTCAAGGTAGGTTAATGTTTATCGGATGGCAGTAGAACAATCTTCCTGTTTAATTTCGAGCTCATGCCGAAGACTCAATTTACTGAAAGGTGATTAATTAAGACAGAAAACAATGACGGTTGAGTACAGGGGACAGGAATCAACCACTCGAGTTGGAGTTTTTCAGGTGTCAACGCATCGACAAAATATATATTTTTTAGTTTTTGACTGCTGTTTTAACTAGTTGAGGGCTACATATTTTTGGCAGTCTGAATTTGTTAATCAAAATTTGTTTTATTACAAATTATTGAAGAGTGCCAATAGGCACTCTTCAATAATTTGTGATAAAACAAATTTATGTAAACAAAATATTTTTGCGTTTGATTAAATATGAAAAATGAGCAAGGAAAATGTTAGCTTTTCCCCTGGTACCCTCATTTTTTGAAAGCCCTGATAGTGGCTTCGTGCACTCAACCAGTTAATAAAATTCAATGCAAAAGGGACATCAACAGCAAGCCTGGAAATAAGCAATCTGTCATTTGCAGAATGAGGTCCCAAGAGGGTGAATTTACTGATGCTATCCCATAGAGTGGGCCAATTTATCCTCTGGGTACCTCTTTCTGTTTATGCATGAGACCTTGATTCAGACTGAGATTCACAGAGGGTACATTTAGCGACGTTACCCTGCTGTGCAGGGTTGCATCACCAAATTCACCCTCTTAGAACCTCATTCTGCAGGTGACAGTCTGTTATTTCCAGGCTTGATCAACAGCTTTTCTTTCTTTCTTTCTTCCTTTTTTCTGTCTTTGTTTACTGCTACATATTCATATTTATTTATACACGCACACACACATATATATAAACCCATTCAAATAGTTTATTTTACATTTATGAATTTCAAAAACTTGTTTGTTTCGCCATTGTAACATTTTCTGTTTTCAGTATGCATGTTATGGGAGCGGAGGTTTTTACTAAGTGGAAAGCACTTGTCCTCCTATCCGTTTTGGCTCAATAGTTATGGCTAATAAAAATATATTTATCCCTTCACCCAACGCAGACGATTTCAAAATTTATTATTTTAAATATCATTTTTTAAATTTTTTCAAAAAATTTCAACAAAACCGTATCATGATATGGTTTTGTTGAAATTTTTCGAAAAATAATATTTTTTTAGCTGCTGAATTTGCATATTACGCGGGCGGATGTGGCCGATTCGTTGGATAAAGGATTAAAGTAATAAAATTCTTTTCTTGAAATGCTTTAAATCGAACATGCTAAATTTTAAGCATCATCACATACTGCAGACGACTTTTGTCCCATCAGATTGTTCTTGTCAAATGTCGTCTGCCTCAACCGGCAGGCGACACTTGGCTTCAAGCAACCGTTAAGATCTTATGACTCTCCCTTCCACTGGTCTTTATTATACTTGTAGTCAGTGCTCAAACATCTGCTTTTTTCATCTTGAGTCTGTAAATTCGGTTTCAGTTTCCTAGCTGTTAAAGTATCTGCATCATTCTGCTTCATTGGGAATTTTGTTTGGACGTTCTCCCAAATAAGAAATTGTTTTTAACAGCGTAATTCAACCCCAAACCGTGGGAACCCCCGGGAAGTAAAGCAGTGCTTATTTAATGTGGTGAAAAACTATGTTTTACCGGTAAAATAGGACCCATTCACCAATGCGTGTGGTGGAAGTCCTCTAAAATGGGCAACATGGGTATAAGCGATTGGCTGGAATTGATTTTATATCCATGTTGCGGTCACGATTAGCCATGGTGCAGAAATATGTGATCTTAAACACCACAAAATAAATAAATAAATAAATAAATAAATAAATAAATAAATAAATAAATAAATAAATAAATAAATAAATAAATAAATTCGAGGCCCTAGAGATCACCACTTGTTTCATGATCCAATTTGGAATTTGTACCTGGATTTAGCCTCAAGTGATAACTAGAATAGTAACTCATTCCTAGTGTACAGTAAAGACTACAAAAATCTTACCTGTAAATTGGGTCCAGATTGTTTTTACTGAACTCGTTTCGTAAATATCATCATAAATTGGAGATTCGTTAGAGATCCTCTATGTCCTTGGTCATCCGCCGTAATACTGCTATTCTGTAAAGAGACGATTGTCATTCCCACTGTGGGTGATATACACCCCGGTAACACCCATCAATCCCTTCTAAGTTCCTTGCACGTTGATATACATTGTTTCAGCTCATCTGACCGAAAGTCAATGTGAGCTATTGTGATCACACATCGTCCGTCGTCTGTCCATCGTTCATGAACATTGTTTTTGTGATTTCTCCAAAATCGCGGGACCGATTTCAGTTAAATTTGCTGTGATTGTTTGTTCTCAGATCGCATTTTGTTTTTGTTCAGATCAACTTTCCCGACCACATAGGGAGTGGGTTGAGGAAAATGCTCCCAAAATTAAAACAAAATCTTCTCCTCGTGAACCAGTGAGTGCACCGACCAGATATTTGGTACTGAGCTTCCTTTTGGGGTATAAAAACAAATTTGTGCAAACGAAGATTGTGAAACTTTATTTGCCTTTGTAATGGAAAGGGCAAGATTTTTGGCCCCGCCCTAAATTTGTATTTTCTGAACCGATGAGCTGATTTGAAACAAATTTGGTTTGTGATATTATTGAGTAATTATACTTGATTCATGCAAAAATTATTTTCATCCTCCTGGGAACTGCAGAAGTTTAAATTAAAAATATTTTGACACCCCCATATTTCCCAAACCGCACGGAACAGAGATCTGTTATTTGGTATGAAACATCCTTAGGACCAGTAGAATGGAATGGTAAAAATATGCATTCGGTTCTGTAATAGGGCACTGTAGAGGGAATCGAAAAAATGCTGAGTCAACATAATTTCCCAAAAATAACAATAAGATTCTTCTCTAACCATTGGTATTTGTTTTATACCGCCCATGGGGGTGGGGTGGGGGTGGGGGTGGGGGGGGTGGTGGGGGGTAGGATACCAGCTAGAAAATTAGGTCCCTCGGTTCATATTTGGGCTCAATACAGGAGCCCGAATTTTAACGTGGTGCAATATGGTATATACTTTTTAAAGAATCTTCTTCTCCAGAATCATCAGTCACAGTCTTTTAATATTTGGTATATAACATCACTTAAAGGGGGCAGATTTACATTTGTACAAATCAAGTCCCACGATGAATATCTGGGCTCCTTATGGAGCCAACGTTTTTACTTCGTGCAGTATGAGGAATAATCTTTAAGAATCTTCTTCTTCAGATCCACCATTCAGAATCTTTTGATATTTGGTACACAGCATCCTTATGGACGTGAAATCTAAGTTTGTTCAAACCATTTGGGCTCCCAATTGGAGCGCGTATTTTAACTTAATTCAATATGAGGAATAATCTTTAAAACTCTTTTCTCCAGAACTACTAGTCAGAATATTTCGATACATGGTATACAGAATCCTTACAAGGGTCTGATTCAAGTTTGTCCAAATCAAGCCCATCAATTAATAATTGGTCCCTCTCTGAGAGCCTGAATGTTAACTAAGTGCAGTATGGGGAATAATCTTTAAAAATCTTCTTCAGATCCACCAGTCTGAATCTTTTGATGTTTGTTGGTATACAGCACCCTTACGAGAGTCAGATTCTAATTTGTTCAAATCAAGTCCGCCGATTAATATTTGGACTCCCTATTGGAGACCGAATTTTAACATGGTGCAATATGAGGAATATTGTTTAAAAATCTTTTTCTTACGATCAGAATCTTTTGATATATGGTATACACGTTTGTAAAATCAAGTCCCTGGGTTAATATTTGAGCTCTTAAACTTTTTACCAATTGTAACGGTCAAAATCGGCCAGCGCTCTCAACAAAAGTCGCCAATTAATTTTCATTATTTTTTCGTTTTTGCCTCAAAAACATAGGTTATGACCCCTCATTGGAACGAGCTGACGAGCCCGTTCCAATGAGGGGGTCATAATCTATGTTTTTGAGACAAAAATGAAAAAAAATAGTTATTCAAGAATTTTGTTTGCTCGTATCGTCTGCTTTTCATGTTCGGTAAAGGGTTAATTTAGTCCAATATGAGGAATAATGCTTGAAAATCTACTTCTTCAGATCCAATGGTCAAAATCGTTATTTGGTGGGGTAGGTTCAAGTTTGTTATAGTTAAGTCCCAAGGTTGATACTTGGGCTCCCTATTATCCATCATTGGAAATCTGGCCATTATTTGTGTGGAGGCATCTCAATACCAGAAAAAAATCATCTAACTGAACAACAGAATTATGAATATTCACATAACCTCATTCTTCTGTTGTGCTTACTGGTCGTAGTTGCTAATTAAATCCTTTTTTAAACAACGTTGTCTGGTTAGCGCCTCAGGCCCTTCACACAGGTCTACTTTACAGTTGAAGAAAACCTTCATATCCTGGGTAAACTACCGAATATTGGCAAGACATTTTCCGACTTTCGAAATGACCAACAGAACATAAATGGAGCCACATAGCCTCTCACAGTTGGATTTCAGAATGGACGAACTCTGTTTTTCGAGCATTTCGTTGACAACTTGAGCATTATTTGCAAAATTCGATAAACAAAGTGCATCTGAATAATATGCAGTTTTCATTGGACACCAATAGTAGCAAAAACTATGGTTGTTTCATTCGCTCATTGTCTAAAAAGAAATAGAGCGACCTTGCTTTTAGTACTATTATCACCTCTTTCGGAACAAACTATGATCTATTTTATAAATGGCGATAAAACTTTCGACACTGATGTTGAAGTGCTGCTATGTTATACACTGTTGGGAAGAACTCTCTGAGAAATTCAAAACAACCAGGCTTATAGAACTGGAAGGGACTGGGGACACAAATGTACAAAACGCCAATGATCTGTTTTACCAGTAAATAGGACCTGTTAACCAACGCCAGTGGTGGAAGTCCCCTGAAGCGGGCGGCATAGGCTGAAACGAATAGATAATACATCTGCGGCGGTCATGGTAAACACAGACACTGAAAGTTACCATAAACACCAATAAATAAATAAATAAATAAATAAATAAATAAATAAATAAATAAATAAATAAATAAAGGGGAGAAAATTTGGAAAATTGATCCACAGAAAGACTCTTTCCTTGATTCTCAAGTCTTAAAATGTGTGATGGGGAACAGGTGGGTTGATGTTGGAGAATTCATAAATGTACTTTACATTCGAAACTGCTAACTATGTTCTTTCGATTGACGTCACAGATTATAAAAATTCAGTTCGGTGTGACCGCTACGGCCGTAAGGCGGTCGCTTAACCCTTAACCCAACATTCAGGATATCAAAATTTGTTTTATATTTTTTCAACTTTTTCACAATTCAACAAAACTATATCAAGTGACACCACCCCCCCCCCCCCCCCAATTGGAACGAGCACGGCGAGCTCATTTTAAAGAGGTGTCACAAGATTAGGATTTGTTGAAATATTTAAATTTCTTTTTTGTTAGCTTCTCAATTTGTAAAATACGAGGCGGATGCCTTCGTATCGTTTGTAATGGGTTAAATTCCATTTGAACCATCTCCCCACCCGAAGGTTAGTCCTGTTGAAAAGCCTTGCATCGACACATGTGCATGGGAGCTCGGTGGCTTAGTGTTTCGAGCAGTGAACTTCACACTGACAGGTCGATATTCGATCCTGACCAGTGGTAACTGCATTGTGTCTTTGGATAAGACACTTCATCTCGATTGCTCACGTGTGGTCTCTGTGACGGTGTGTACTAAAACGCACTGCACGTCGATGGTGCAAGTAGTGAGGGATGACACTATGGAGAACAAAAAAAAAACAAAAAAAAAAAAAAAAACACTGAAATCTCCATAGACATTTGTTCGCCAGAAAAAAATCAAGATCGTGTGTACTATGAGGACCTGATTCAACACAGAAAATTCCCATAGGGTTTTGAAAATTATGAAAAATGTGTGCCGTGTGTACTATGGGGACTTGATTTAACACTGAAAATTCACAGAGACATTTCTTATCAACCTACCTTACAATGGTTTACAACAAGCTTGCACTACAGTGGAAGCCCCTAAGTCGGAAAAATTTTCTCTATTTTTGTCTTTCCCAAGCGATTTGGGAAATAAATGCAAAAATAAAACAAAACTGAGCCGAGTGCGACCGGCACACCCAGTAGGGGACATTATTCTCCTTGTACTAATCCACGGCTTCCGGAACCAGTGCCCAGTCGTATAACTAACGTGTCATTCTATTTTTTTCCGCCATCTTACAGGATGCCGATAGTTTCGCTCTTCAACATTGATACCTTTTGACTCGATGTTGACGATGTTTCCTGTTCTGAATTGTGGATTCATTTCTGTTTCTTCACTATTCAGACATACAGGGCTGTTTTTTTATATATTCTAACGATTATTCACTGTATTTTTCGTGATAAATCTCTATCCTGATTTCACGCGCGATTTTCGCGTACCGTGCTGTTTCGGTCTTTTGTTCATTAATGCTAACCCTTTGGGTTCTGCTTTTAACTGAGTTAGGTGTCAACTGGGGGAGGTTGTGGCAACTATTCTCCCCTCTGTTGAAGGCAGAATTTCTGCCAGTTCCCTTTGGGTGTTGGGGTAGATTCTGTTCCCATCGGGCCCTTGTTCCCTGCCGCCTTACTCTGGTAGCTGGGGGGGGGGGGGGGGGGGGGGGTCCTGGTTTATTCTTTCTTTGGGTTCACCTTCCCATCTACAATTTTCTCACCAGATATACCTATAACTATACCTTGCGGGCCATTTTGTTGTCTTAGCATGTTGAAGTTTCCCACTATTCATGCTCCACTTTATTTGGGTGTTCTATTGGAGGACCCTGTGGGCTGGGTGGTCTTCCACCTTTTGGGCTTCCGTCCATTGTGTAGTTCGGGCACGTGACGTTTTCCTTCCACGCCCACGGGAAGGGGAACGCAGTCGTTCGGGGCCTCTAGATTCGACTCTGTCTGGAGAGAGTTATACCCCCTACTGGGGGTTTTGCAGTCTTTTTATGACGTGGATGCCGCGGTAGCTTCTGACTTTTTAGCGAAGAAATGCCTGGTTCCAGGACTACTGTCCCCCTCCAGTCAACATCTGAGGCTGTCACCAGGGTTGTGACTCCTCATTTGGAGCCGAGCTTGGTTGCTCTCTCCACTCTTCTGCCTTTGTCAACAGCTACTGATGTATCCGCTCCTGCTACTACACCGTTGTTGACGTCATCGGTCACAGTTTTCAGCCGGCCTCGGCTTATCCCTGCAGGGGTCTGCAGGGATTTCTGCTTCTTAGACGTGGGATATCGGCCTCAGCCTTCCCTGGCTTCACCTCCGCGAAGTCGGAAGTAATTACCGGCCAATCCCTCTGCTGTGGTCTCTCAGCCGTCGAGCCCAGCTGGTTTTGATTTGGATTCTGGTGTCCACGGTGGAATCACCGTGGACTCTGTTGCTCTTCCGTTTTGCGGGACCGGCGCATTTTTGTGCAGCATGGACCTTCTGTCCCTCAAATTTGCGCGGCTACTCTCCTGAGTGCCCGCACTTAAGATCCTCGGGGTATTCCGTACCCCTATAAGCAACTGTATTCAGATGTTTCGGCTGCCACCCGGCTGCCACTTTGCCGGGCCGTTCCCACGTCGAACCGGCAGATACTTGCGCAGGTTTCTACCGAGAGCCTTCTCGTTGCCTCCAGCGAGGCTTCTAGTGGCGGCGTCCAGATGCCCTCTGCGGCGCCGTCTCCCGGGATTGGAAGCAGGCTGCTACATTCTGATCTCCCTAGTGGACCTACACCATATGAGGAATCGGCTGGTATGCCCGACATGGGCTATGTGTCTTCGGACTCAGGCTATGGGCCAGACACACGTGACGTTGAGAGCCATCAGTCTTCTGACTTGGGGACGGCTTTTGACTTCGTGTTTGAGTTCCCTCAAACCCTCAGACCAGCTGGGGGTTCCGCCAGGCCGCGATCATCAGTCGCGCGCCTACAGCCTGTGGAGCAACCTCCTTCTGGGCGCCTTCGATCATACCAGTCGGTACAAGTTGTCGATGTTTTTGCAGCATTGGACTCAAAGCTGAGTTCCAAGGCTATGAAGACTTCGATCTTCACTAGGTTGATACCTTTTTCCCCCTGTGTGTTATCGTTCTTACGATTCCGCCAATCCGTCGGTCTGCAAGACTTTGACGGTCTTGGATCAGGACCCAAGCCCAAGTCGGCGGTATTTCTATGGCGACTTTGGAGTCCATGTTGGGCTTCTCCATAGAGATGTCAGGCATGCTTTCTCTCTCGGATCACGTCGTCTCTGCGTCGGCTGCTTAACTGCCTGCAGACAAGTTTGACATACATACAGGCTCCTATGCGTGTGATCTCTAAGAATCTCATGCATCTTATTCACACGCATGCTTGTAACACGGCTAATTTGGAATTAGTTCGCCGTGACGCTGTGTTGGTCACAAGCCGTTCCCTTCCTGAAGGACAGGCCGCTGCTCTTCGATCCGCTTCTTTGGTGGGACCGCGTCTATTCTGTGATGCCGTGGCGACGGTCGGGGATGACGTCCTGCGTCATCCAAAGATCAGCTGCTGCTTCGCCTTCTGTTGAAGGCCGAGACCGTTTCAAGCCTAACAAATGCCATTCTGCTTCCTCTGTGAATCCAAGGGCTGATCCTCCTGCTTCCGCTTCGTCCTCTTACTCACGTGGTAAGGGTAATCGTCGAAAGTTCAGAGGGAGGTCTCAGGATCCTTCATCTAGCAGAGCAGGTGGTTTATCTTCTCGCGGGCCTCACCGGGGCTCGAAATGAAGGTCCTCACCTCGAATCGTCCCAGCTTAGAGGAGGGATATCCGAGTTTGCAGACCGTTGGGCCACTATCACACCCCACCCTTGGGTGTTAGATGTTCGGTCCAGTCTGCAGATATCTGTCGAGAATGCCTCTTCCGACCCAAGTTCCTTTAGACGTTTCACGTCGGGAACTTTTGATCTCGGAAATAGACGATCTCCTGTCAAAGGGGGCACTCAAGGTCGCCAAGAACATTCATTCAGTGGGATTTTATTCCCTCCTGTTCTTGGAACTGAAGACGGACGGTCGACTCCGACCGGTTATCGATATGAGTATCCTGAACCAGTTTATGATTTGCTACTAAGTTCAGCATGGAGACTTTCAGGTCGGTTTACTAGGGAGATTTCGCTTCCAGCATCGACCTGCAAGGCGCTTACTTTCACGTTCCGATTCATCGGACATCGAGAAAGATCCCAGGTTCGCTTTTCTGGGGCGAATTTACCAGTTCAAGGCCACGCCTTTCAGCCTCATCCTGGCTTCTTGGGCCTTCATCCGACTGATGTCGCATGTGATAGCCTTCCATCGCACTCAGTCCAGGGTGACTACTTCGGCGTAACGACGATATCCCCCCAGAGGCAGGCACTCCAATGCTGCTCTTCTGGAGTCAGATGTCGACACAATTGAGCCCGCTCACGACGCTAAGGTTCAGAGTCAACGAAGAGAAGTCGGATCTGGTCCCTTTAAATCGTGTTGTCATCTGGGGATGAACTTCTGTACTCGGCTGAATACGGTGGCGATTCCTCAGGCGAGGGCTGTAATTCTCTCGGCTTTCGCCCTGACTGTGAGCCAGTCCACGCCCGCGACAGCTCAGAGTATTCTGAGGCTGCTCGGTCTCTGTGGTTCGGTGACGGATCGCATTCCTCTGGGTCGCTGCATGGCAGGCCTCTCCAACCCTTTCTGCTCAGTCGTTGTAGGCTGAATGTCGATCATCTGGATCCGGTGCTTCAGTTACCAGCATTTCTTCATCGTCACCTTCTTCCCTGGACGGAATGTTCAATGGATTATGCAGGGAGTTCCGTTGGACTTGCCCATGTCCGATCGTGTTCTGACGGCAGATGCCAGCGATCGCTGATGGTGCGCGACATTGGATCCTCTGGTATGACGTGGATCAAGCAGCTCTTCACATCAACCAGAAGGAGCTTTTTACTATTCTTCTGAGTTTCCGGCAGTGGATCCCCACCTTTTGAATCGTCAGGTCCTTCTGTTGTCCGACAATTCGACAGTGGCCGCTTACATTTGGAACCAGGGAGGCACGCACTCGGTTTTCATATACGAATTGGCTCGGAATTGTCTTCTGCTCGCTCAGAATGTCACCGCCGGGGTGGTGGTTCGCCCATTCGTCTGAACGTCCTAGCCGACTTCCCGTCCCGACGGGGCAGGTTCATTTCCACTGATTGGATGCCTCAGAGGGCAGTGTTCCAGTCGCTTTGCGATCTCTGGTGTCATCCCCACCTCGATCTTTTTGCGACCCGTTGGAACCCTCAGTTGTACATATTTCGTGTCCCTGTGTCCAGATCCTCTGGCTTTCGCCGTGGATGCTCTGTCACTCGATTAGAACGGTCTAATCGGCTACGCCTTCCGGTTGGTTCCGATTCTGCCTCAGGTTCTAGCCAAGATACGAACCTGCAGTTGTCGAACCATTCTGATCGCTCCCCTGTCGCCTCAGCGGGTGTGGGTCAATCAGCTCTCTGTTGGAGGCAGTTTCAGCACGTGTCCCTTTACGCCACGACCTTCTTTGCCAAGCCCCCCCCCCCCCAGGAGTGTTTGCGTCGATCTGACTTCATTGTGCCTTCATGCATGTCTTTTGTCAGGTCCTGTCTCCTCCGTAGAGGTTTTTCGAGACGTGTGGAGCGGAGTGCATTTCTTCATCAAGGCGGCACGCCACTGGTTTAGTTTATGCGGCTAAATGGAAGGTCTCCTGTCGATAGTGTGCTGATTACTCTGTTGATTATTATTATCCTTCGATAACACAAATTGCAGAGTTTCTGATATATCTGTCTGATTCTCGGGTCTCCAACCTGTTACCATCTAAGGGTACATGTCCATGCTTTCGGAGACCTCTTCGTATGTGGGCAAGCGTCGTATCGGCACTAATCCGTGTACTCTCCAAGCTTATTCGGCACTTTTCTTTGAAAAGGCCTAGGATTTTGCAGCTTACCCCAAGATGGTATCTTTCTTGGGGGCTGGCGTTCGAACCTTTATCCCAGGTGGATTTACTTCAGTCTGAAGGGTTAGTGATCTTCACGCCTTTTCTGTTGATTCCTCCAACAGTGTTACTTTACCACTGATTGCTCCTTTCTAGCCAAGAACCAGATGTCAGAAACTACTCCACCTCCAATCTGTATGAGCGCTCTTCATTCTGCTGAGGGTAATCGCTCTTTGCTCTGTTGCTTTCGGAGACCTCTTCGTATGTGGGCAAGCGTCGTATCGGCACTAATCCGTGTACTCTCCAAGCTTATTCGGCACTTTTCTTTGAAAAGGCCTAGGATTTTGCAGCTTACCCCAAGATGGTATCTTTCTTGGGGGCTGGCGTTCGAACCTTTATCCCAGGTGGATTTACTTCAGTCTGAAGGGTTAGTGATCTTCACGCCTTTTCTGTTGATTCCTCCAACAGTGTTACTTTACCACTGATTGCTCCTTTCTAGCCAAGAACCAGATGTCAGAAACTACTCCACCTCCAATCTGTATGAGCGCTCTTCATTCTGCTGAGGGTAATCGCTCTTTGCTCATTTACCCCAATCGGACGCAGTTCATTGGGAAAGACAGGAAAAGATATATTTCTGTCTCTTATCTCTGGTCGACAGAAGATCTCTCCTCATTCCATTTCTAGATGGATTTGTCTTGCTATTCGCGCGTTATACACGCGTCTAGCTACTGACGATTGTATTACCAATCGTTCGTTTTTCTGCACCCGAGGTGCGTGCTTTGACTACCGCCTGGGTTTATGCTAACTCCGTCAGTTGCCGGATGTTATGCAGGCAGCTTACTGGAAAAATGCTTCTACTTTCTCCCCCTATATGCATCAGTTGCAGGAGCAGTCTCAGGACCTTTTGGGGCTGTCTTTTCTTCTTCTGTGGCTGTCATCAACCCTAGCTATTAGGGTTCAGTCCTGTTCTTGGTACTATCCGTTCTGTCTATGTGTCAAACAGGGCCATACGCCTCATCTCCCATTGTCATTTACTAATGGTGTTATAGACCTTGGGGACTCTACTGTCCACGGTTCCAGTGCAGTCGGGTTATGTGGGTGCTGGTTATGTGATTCCCCCCTCCTGTTGTCTATTCAGCCTGTTGTAAACAATTGTAAGGTAGGTTGATAAGAAATGTATATTTTATAGTAAATTTTCTTTCTTTTTATACCTACCACAATTGTTTACGTGGGGGCCCTCCCGTCTTCTTTTTTGGGAAAGAATCCTTTCTCCCCGCTAATCACATAACTCCAATGTTGTCGTATTCATTAGAATGAAACGTTGGTTATACACCTGCGCACTTGTTCCGGAAGCCGTGGACTAGTACAAGGAGAATAACGCACTCGACCCAGTTTGGGCTTAATTTTTCTTGGTGCTTTTGTACCACTTTTCTTTCCCAAATCGCCTGGGAAAGAAGAAAATAGAGAGTATTTTTCCGAGTTAGGGACTTCCACTGTAGTGCAAGCCTGTTGTAAACAATTGAGGTAGGTATAATAAAAAAGGAAAAATGTACTATAAAATTTTAACTTTTATCGCCAGAGTGCCATCCTGTTGGGCTGCATCAATTTTGGGGCCCCATGGAGGTGGGGGGGGGGGGGGGGGGGGCAAACAGAACGTCCACGGAGAATTTTCCCGGTGAATCATACATCCAGTCCGCCTCTGACTAAACTTGTCCAAATAACATAACCGTAGAATATGGAGTGAGTGGTGGTGGTGGTGGTGGTGGTGGTGGGGGTGGGGGTGGGGGTGGGGGGGGGGGGGTATCACTTAAATACAGCCACGTGAAGCTTATAACTTTGACTCGATTAGAAATCGTCCCTAAGATTCGATTTGGTTCGATATAAGTCGCGATGATTCGGAAATTTCTGAATTGTCAAGATGTTATCAAACTCCTACCAATTGTCTTCCCTACGTAGAAAGGGAAGGCACTTTGGGAACCTGATTTAACACTGAAAATCCCTATAGACATTTTTCTCGCCAGAGTGCCATCGACCGATGGCACTCTGGCGAGAAAAATGTCAATAGGAATTTTCAGTGTTAAATCAAGTCTCCATATTGTACACATGACACTAAGTTTTCATAAATTTCAAAACCCTCTGGGAATTTTCTGTTAAATCAGGTCCCCATATTACACACGATTGTGATTTTTTCTGGCGAACAAATGTCTATGGAGATTTCAGTGTTAAATTGGGTCCACATAGTGTCATCCCTTACTACTGGTGCATTTCACTTCAACAGCTAACCCTTCTTGTGCACACGTTAATAAGTCGTGATCCTGACAGATGCTCGCCGCTGATCAGTGGTTCTCCCCGGATACTCCGGCTTCTCCCACCCATAAAACTCTGCGGCACTATGTTACCTTGGCTGTTGAAAGTGTCGTAAGCCCCCACAAAACAAACAAATAAAGTCACATGTGCATACACTTACTAACTCGTTTTAGAATGCTTTTACAAGTGTGCGTAATTAAGGACGAGTGGGTGTGTGTTGGGGTGGGGGACACATGTACCCTCACATCTCATTTCGCCGACACTGACTAAACTCAATTTGGTAGTAACATTTCGGGCAGCATAGAATTATAAACGTACTATTGGCTATTTTTCAGGTATCTAAATCTTTGCGTTACAGATTCAGTTTTATTGTGAACGAATTAAAAACAAGCGATATTATTGGGTATAAAGTGTCTTTACTGGCGTTTGTAAACTGTATATTGGTATCAGCTGACACGACAGATGAACGAATACGACTTAGGAATGAATTCATAGGTAAGCTACTTTGCAGTTTATCACACGCCTATTACTTTAACTCCAGTTCCATATTTACAAAACCATGTAGAACACGTTTTTCATACTGATTTCCGTTGACTTACTATTTTTCCACCTGACGTCAAGGACCCATTAACTGGTAGAGTGTTGAATTATTTTGGTCATCAAAATTTGTTTACATATGTTTGCCTTGTTACAATTTATGGGAGAGTGCCAATAGGCACTCTCCCATAAATTGTAACAATGCAAATCCTAACAGACTAAATAATTTCACTTCAAAGGTGGTATGAACAACATCCACAAAATATGAAGCCTTTAAGTGCTGGTACTGACACGTCAGAGTAAAGCCCAAATATGGACTTCCAGCACTCTACCAGTTAAAAGAAGTGAACTCTGTCCAATCGAAACGTCGCATTCTGACCTAGATCAATTCGAAAGCTGTGGTGACTGCCGATAAATCGAATGTCAATTGGAAAATGTTTTCGTTCAAATCCGCCCAAATCAACGAAATTAAACTTATTTTATACATGGGGAGTGATTTTGTAACACTCAAGTTCTAACTTTGAAGTGAATACCTCTCCGGTAACGCCAGCTAATTTCTTAAAAATACGAATAAATAACCGATTTGGACACAATTTTCATTTATATTTTTCTGTTTAACCCTTTACCCAGCGTAACTTTGAAGCGAATACCTCTCCGGTAACGCCAGCTAATTTCTTAAAAATACGAATAAATAACAGTAGTATGTAATGTGGTTTTGAGGCATAGGTTGGATGACCCCGGTGGATGACCCCAGAAGTGAAGTCATGTCACGTGACCCAGTAGCAAAATGTTATGTTGTCATGGTAACACACGTGAGATGCCATCTTGTGACGTCATCCTCATAGTGATATGTGGTGTTAGTAGTGCGCATGCGCCGTACGTGCTGTTAGGGTGATACGTGTTTCCGTTGTCGATTTTGAATACTGGAGGTCACATCTTGGTTTCTATGGTAGCACGTGGTTGCTACGTGACCTAAAAGTGCTCAGTGGGACGCACTCGCTGAACTATTATTTAACATACAAGGAACTGATAATGATATGTTTGATATGATTAGGCTGACAATAGCATTGAATATTCTTGATAACGTTTGCTTTAATCTGGAAGGATATCACCCATTATTAAAGAGAACGCGTCCAACTAATGACGACGGCCGTGATGGGGTGGGCTTATTTATCAAGGAAGGAAATGATTATGAAATTCGAGAGGACCTCTCATTTTTTATCTCTCACATCATCGAGTCACTTTTCGTTGAGATTAGAATACACAGGTCATCCAAAATAATAGGCGTTAGTTACAGACCAAATACACCCCCAAAAGCAGATATTGATATTTTTCTCCAGACACTTAATAAAATGACGGATGTGGTGAGTCAAGAAAACAAACCGACCTATATTGTAGGTGACTTCAACATATACCTCTTAAAATTTGAAACTCACACAAAAACTAGTAATTACATTGATTTAGTGTTCAGTCAGGGTTTCTTAACAAAGCCAACTAAAGTTACTGAACACTCGGCCACATTAACTGATCACAGCTTAAGCAGTAACATTACATCCCCATTCAAATCAGGTATAATAATAACAGATGTATCTGATCACTTCGGCATTTTCTACTATGAAATGAAAATACAAACAATTGATGACACAGAGCCTATAATGTCACGAAAGATAAATGAAGACAGTGTTGCTTGCTTTAGGACTTCTCTCTCCGACATCGACTTTTTCTGATGTAATGGAACGCAACTGCCCAGACCAAGGATATGACACTTTTCTAAATATTTATTTGAACGCGTTTACAGCAAGTTCGCCCAAATAAAAAAACTTATGAAACGTCAACCATGGAAGACGAGAGGACTTATTAGATCATCAATCTCTAAAAATAGATTTTATAGTAAAAAATTTAAAAAAAAACTGTGATCACAATATCAAAAATTACAAACGATATTGCCAAGTATTTAATAAAGTTAAAAAACAAAGTAAAGCAATGTAGTACAAGGATGCACTAGCGACCAGTAAAAATAATATGCGTGATACATGGAAAATCCTAAATGCTGCAATAAGTAGGGCCAAGACAGAAGTGAAACTGCCATCCTATTTTAACTCCTGGCACTATGGTAGTATTTCAAAATTTTCGTCATTGACTCCGTACGGCCCATACAACATGAAAAATTTAACAAATTATATCTTGTTTGACAGAGCCCAATGAGCTCTGTCAAACAAGATATAATTTATTAAATTGCCAGTTGCATTGTGGGAAAAAATTTGTTGCTGAAAACTTTTGTATTTTGACATTAGTGTGCAGAGGGTTAATCACGGAGATAATAAAACTGACAATCCACGTAACATTGCTCAGGAATTCAATAATTTCTTCAACACTATAGCTAAACAATCTAGGGAATCAATTGTGGAGTCGAATAAATCATTTTCTGATTAATGAACGATGATATCTTTGATAGTTTTCATATTACGCCAACTAAAGACGAAGTTCTTTCTTTTGTAAAAGATATGAAAACCAAGTTTAGTAAGAATTGTAATAGCATAATAAAAATCCTCCTCAAAAACACTATCGACCTATTAGTCGAGCCAACAACACACATTATAAACGACGCATTCCATCGGGAAAATGACCAAAGTAATGCCATTATTTAAATCTGGTGATAACCGAGACTTTAGTAATTATAGACCAGTTAGTATACTCCCTGTTTTCTCCAACATTTTGGAAAAAAAAATATGTATAAAAGACTTATTAGTTTCCTGATAGAAACAAGATTTTAAATCCCTATCAATTTGGCTTCAGGAAGAAACACTCCACTATACACCCTGTCATGCACTTTATTTAACATACAAAGAATAAAGATGTCACCCTAGCTATTTTTCTCGACTTGTCCAAAGCATTTGAAACCATAAACCATGATATTTTACTTAGTAAACTTGAAAAATATGGTATTAGAGGACTTAGTCATGATTGGTTTAGGAGCTATCTCTCGAATAGAACTCAATACGTTAATAAAAAGTAAAATGCATCCGACAATGCCGCGCTACGCTATGGGGTGGGGGAGTCTGAATTACACAGCAGCCATCAAGTCCCATATTGGTCATATACCATGTGTATGTTTCAAAGTGGTCCAAGTAATATACAGTAGTACCTGTACTCTGTTTAGAGTACAATGTTGCTATAGAATTTAAGTTGGGGATAACAGGAAGACAACCAATCTGGCTATGTTATTCCCCACAATAAACATATGTGCTTTCATGTAATTTTATCATTGTCATTATTGTTTATTATTGAGTATATGTTTTATCGTGAAATAAAGAATCAATCAGCCAATCAATCAATTAATCAATCCACCGGGGTCATCCAACCTATCCCTCAAAACCACATTACATACTACTAATAACCGATTTGGATACAATTTTCATTTATAGTTTTCTGTTTAACCCTTTACCCAACGTAACGGCCAAAACCAGCCAGCGCTATTCTCAAAAATCGCCACTTAATTTTCATTATATTTTCATTTTTTTGTCTCAAAAACATAGGTTATGACCCCTCTTTGGAAGGAGCTCATTCAAAAGAGAGGTCATAACCTACGTTTTGGAGACAGAACATGAAAAAAATTAGTTATTCAAGAATTTTGTTTGCAAGTGTCGTCTGTTTTTCATGTTAGGTAAAGGGTAAATTATCTATCTGTCAAGCGTGGGGTGAGCGGTGGATCAGTAGGTAGAGATGGAGGCTGCAAGCCGAGATGTTCTCGGTACGAATCCCATCTGCGGCAACCGCGTTGTGTCCATGGGTAAGACACTTAATCCCAATTGCTCACGTTGGGCAAGGTGGCTTTGTGTACTAAGGCTTACTGCACGTCGATGGTGCCATTGTCTTCAACCAATGCTAACCATGCCTGTGTGGAGTTAGTACATTAGGGAGTCTGACATTTGCTCGGTTCTTTCCGGCAGCTCCGGCTTCCTCCGCCAGTAAAACTGTCCGACACGAGGTGACCCTGGCTATCGAAAGTGTCGTTAAACCACAATAAATAAATAATAATAAATATCTGTCACGCGTGATTGAATATCACACCTGAGTTTTGTTTTTATTTCAAACAGACGTTCAATAAATAACAAAGAGCTTTAAAGTTTGAATTTCTGTGTGTGATGTTTGAATTTTTAAGTTAATGGATTCCGTGTTATAGAACATGTGATAAACACGGAACGCCACGATGTGTGAATGCGTTTCCCAACGCAACACTCATGCCATCGCGACGGGATAGAAGCTGCGCCTCTCGTTATATTCTTTGGCGCTGGCACTCGTGAGGTATTGCCGAACGCATTCATTCATAAAATGTGAAGAGAAAAGTAATCTGGAATGACGAAAGAAGTTCTGAAAGATAAAAGCAAAACGGGATTAAATTTGGAGCATACTTTAGCATCGCTAGATAGACTGCAGTTTACATTAACCCTTTACCCAACGAATCGGCCGCATCCGCACGCGTAATATTCAAATTCAGTAGTTGAAAAAATATTATTTTTCAAAAAATGTCAACAAAACCATACCATGTGACCCCTCGTTGGAACGAGCTCGTCGAGCTCGTTCCAACGAGGGGTCACATGATATGGTTTTGTTGATATTTTTGGAAAAAATGGAAAAAATGAAATTACAAAAAATAAATTTTGATATCGCCTGCGTTGGGTGAACTCGTAGTACATGCTGGATTCTTAACTTATTTATATGTCCACCTTTGAATGATACATGTGTAGAGGAATTACTGCAGCTGCATGATCTGGTTGGAGATTAGTCATTGTCAATATTTTCTTTCTTCTTGTGAGTCGTCTATTTTTGGTGATAACTTTGTTTTTGAACTGTCCTAAATTTCATGGTGCAAAATATCTTGGTAAGAGCTCTTTCTAAAAGGGTACACATAATTGTCATACATAAACAATTTTCCATTAGCAGAAAAAATTGTTATTGCGATGGAAAGGCGGAATATGATTCAGTTTGTTGGTTCTGAATATGATTCAGTTTGTTGGTTCATATGGTTTTAACAGCTTGGCCTGATCCACATGTTGAAATCTTTCAAATGAAATGAGAGTATTTATTCCACGATGAATGAGACTACTAGCTGACACAAAATAGGCGATTACTTGCCTTACCAATCACATGGGCAGATCCAGGAATTTTGCTTAGATGGAACGTGGTAGTCAAACCCAAATCGCTGAGGACTCCGTGACCACTGAAGTTCCCAGAAGCCTGGGGGTTGTGCGTGTTCCTTTTGGAAAGTACAGTTGAACAACCAGATATTGTCCCAAATACCCTTGTATAACAGTTTTTCATCCCGGTACACCAGTGTGATAAGACATGATTTACGATGATTTACCATGGTATGTTTTTGTGTAAAGGCTCTTTCTTGCACATGATATTACTGGGTTTTGAAGTGATTAGAAGTAAAATATTGTTTGTTATGATGTATTTTGTTGCAGAGAATATAAATAAAGTACCCTAGGAGTATGTAAAGGGGCTGAGCGTGCACAGTTCTATAAGACGGAGTGTCGTCATAGACACGTGACCCAGTGACGTCATGTATAGTTGCCATGGTTGTGCGCGAGAGCGCCAACATTGTGACGTCATCGCCATGGTGATGTGTGATAGTGTGCATGCGTAATGTTAGAATAACGTTATTTTGTCGTCCATTTTGGTCACTGGTAGCCACCATCTTGATTACTGTTGCGGAACGTGGTTTCTATGAGACCGGAAGGCTTCTAGTTGAACGGGTATGTGTTCAGAATCACCCTTTTCTCCCCATCCCAAGCATTAGATCCTCCATTCCTGGATCTGTTGCATCTATTTTGTTGTTTCTTCCTGCTTATCTGTTCTCCTTTATTCCGGAGTATACACCAATAATTAGAAGAACCTCCCATTTGGAACACTCTTAGCCTTTTCATACGAGTTATGCTTTTCTTGTCCATTCTGACGAGTTCTGAACTGCATTTTACTTCAGTTTTGTAGTATACTGGGATACTCTAGATTAGATTAAACATATTTTTATTTGCCATTCAACAATGCAAATCAGGATTGGACGACACGTGCTTACCATTTAGAAAACCCTCCTCTCCTGTACAAAGACTAACAGATTACAAAAGGCAGAACAAAATATAACAATTTGTAAACATTATACACAAAAAGAAGTTAACTCAAGAGAGAGAGAGAGAGAGAGAGAGAAAGAGAGAAGAGAGAAGAGAGAGAGAGAGAGAGAGAGAGAGAGAGAGAGAGTAGAAAATCAGGTAAAAGCAGAATGAAGAAAACAAAAACCAACAAAAAAGAAACCAACAAAAAAACAAACAAACAAACAAACCAATACACAACAGAAATTCCAGTGATGATGACCCCCCCCCCCCACCCCGCCCCCTCATTTTATTCAGTTCTAAATTTAGTTTAGTGTCATTAAAGAAAGTTCAAAGAACATGTTGAGACCAGTTAATCTTTGCGTGCTGTTTCCACGTCCGTACTAACCTAACATCCGCCGCGTTGTCCTCACACAGATTGATTTTCAGGTCCCACTATGGGAGGATACCCACGGTGGAAGTCAAAACATTTGTGCAACCCTGGGACACCCAGATTTGCCGAGAGACGCAGCTAATTCTGCAACTGTACATCAAATCTATGCGAGTCACGAATCAATTTTTGAACAGATAAGAAAACTGATACATTGCTACTTTCGGGTGATGACGGGCTTCATTATAAAATTGAATCCAATGAATTTCAGTTGGGCGTGAGTTTCGACAAATCATCTATGAGAATACTGAGGTACTCTGGTAGAGCGAAGTACCTTTCACTTGAAAGTGTTTTACATTCCAAACTTAATCTGTCACAAGCTACTATCCCAACACGCTCTATTCTGGCCACTCTGATCCTAGCATTCTAATTAGTGAAAGCTACCTCGACCAGTCAGATTGCCCTATTTACCTGAACCCCGTCCACTTTCATTTTATACGGAGTTGTCTTCCTTTAGTGATACGTGTGGTTTTTAACTAGTCGATTGCCCCAAGAAGTAATGAGAATAATTGCTTCTCTGAGTAAATACTCTTAAAACTCTTCAACTCATCTCGAATAGTCGGTTGTAAGATGGGATGCCGCGAAACGTGATGATTTTGTCAAATGAGCTAAAGAGAAATGAGGGCAGTAGCTTCTAAGAGTAATTACTATTGCGACTCCTATCCTTATCTCGGTACTGGATGGTACTTATGACATGACGGGGAGATACTGTTGGAGGATACGTGTTGGAAGATGCATATTGAAAGATAGCTTTTGTGGGATAGATGTCGTTGAAACATGCGGCTTCTACATCCGGGTACTTGCAAGGGAAATTTTAAAAGATATTCACATTCAACCGAACCTACCCACAGAGCACATCCAACCATATAACAAACCTTTCAGACTCATAGCAACCACGTGCCACCATAAAAACCATGATGGCGGCACGATGGAATTTTCGAACTACAGGTTTTAAGATGCAGAACTCCAGTTGTACACCCACTTGACTGTAAATTACCCATCTGAGGCTCTCGATAGTCACAACATTAAATCCAACTACAAATCAATATTTGGGGGAGTTTTTTTACTTTTCAATCAATATTTGCAGAACTTTGACCACTTTTCAGTGTAAAAACTTCATATTTTGGTCAAATTCTGGACATTTTTAGAAACATTCCACAAGCGCCCTGTAAAATTTTTTCTAACTTTTTTTTTCTAATTTAGGGCTTCGAATTTCCATCTATTGTAAATTTGATGAATGATGAGGGGTTTGGGTTGGGGTGGGAAACCCTCCGTTGAAGTGTTTCCGATAGCCGATGAAAACAGATGGAATACAAAAATATGAATACAATTAGTCCCCTTAAAATGTTTTGCTTCTCAAGCAAGCCCTCATTGAAACTGAACCTCCTCGTTGAACGTTTTAATTGGCTTGCAATGTCTTCTAAATTGGTATAAAATCGTGAAACTTTAGAAATTTGATCATTTTTGATTGATGCACATTATTTGCCACAAAAAGACAGTGTTTATTATATTTGTTTTGTAAACATCCACTCCTGTGTTGTGTTCTTGGGCAAGGCACTGCACCCAGATTGTCCACATGGGGACACGATGGCGCCGTGTACTAAGGCGTACTGCACGTCTATGGTGCGCATGTCTTCAACCAATCTAACCCCGCCTGTGCTGCAGTGCGGAGTTACGATGTTGGGGGCTGGCAGCTGCTCGTCGTTGCTCGGTGGTTCTCTCCGGGTATATCGACTTCCTTCATCCGTAAAACTGTCACCGACACGATATGTCCTTGGTTGTTAATGTGTCGTTAAACCCTAATAAATAAATAAATAAATAAATAAATAAATAAATAAATAAATAAATAAATAAATAAATAAATAAATAAATATGACATCACTTCTTGTTGAACATAACTATTCTCAGATAAGTATCCACCAAAACTTATCCTCTAAGATTCATCAATTATTCTTCAAAATGTATCAAAAGGTATTCTGAAGTAGTACATCATCATGTTACAATAAGTACCCCCAAATACCGAGATGAGTCGTAGAGTCATAAGCGGGGTCACTCTTTCAAGTAATTACTTGATAGCTCATTTGCTTGATAAAATTCTAGTCGTTCGAGCGTTTCCAGCCACTGCTTGATAGCTCCTCGGAGGAACTTGGAATAAGTATGAAAAAGTCGTTAGAGCAAGCAGATTGTGTTCAACGGCTGGTAGTACTGGACCCCAACCAAGTATGACAGTGATATGAACTGGGCCTTGTAGAGGTATTAGTGCAATAAGTTCACAGTGCCACAACGTCCCCTGAGTGGCACATAGATCACATGGAACTCGGGGGTCGACAAGTCAGTAGTGATGGTACAAATTTGCAAGGGTGGTAGAACACCGTACTACTGGTGCATAGAATAGAGGCTGATCATAGAATAGATACCCGAAGTCGTGCTAGAAACTTATGGTAGGACTACTAGGACCTACATATGAGCTATATAGGACCTGTATAGGAGCTAGGAGTCATATATAAGTTAGCAGCTCTATATGAGCCATCTCATAAGGATCGTCAAATACAGAGATGAGACGAAGAGTCGTACGTGAAGTCATTCGTTCGAGCAAATGCTCGATAGCTCATTTGCTCGATAAGATTCTAGTCTTTTTGAGCGATGCATGGTTCATTCACTATGCGATAGCTTATTCGTTCGATAATATTCGAGTCGTTAGAGCAATGCCTGTTCAAGTTAGTACTCGAATGACGCTCGGACATACTCGTGACAGTGGGCGGGGCTTAGATGAATGAAGTGACCAGGGTGGTCGAAAATAGCGATGGATAGGAGTTGCAAGAACTAGATCAAACGCTTGGATGATAGTAGCTAGGTATAGGTTGAAAAAAACGAGGAATCTAGAATAATCCCGGCTAGAAAACTAGAAATGGGAAGGACAGGCCCTTGAATGGAAGGGACAGGGTACAGATAGTTAAAAGCAGATCGTCCCAAAGGAATCCAAACTCGATAAACAAGTAGAAATAGGAAACTCAGGGAAAACTGGAGCCAATTGAACAGCTGTCGGGTCTATTTGTGTAATTAGATTTAGTACAGTTCAATCGAATGCACCCAAGTATATTCGAGGAAAAGACCCGATTCGAGTATTCGAAGGTGTCGATCGGCGAGTGTTCGTATACATTCGTATATTTGATGCTACAAAAGTAATAGATTAGAAAGCCGAAGCGACAGTTTACTGGCAGCGTCTGAGCTCGCCTCACGAGGGGTGAAATTCAGTGCCCTTCCTCCCCAAAGTTCAGTTCTCAGAACCGACTGACCGATTTTGATACTATAAATACTATAAATTTTCTTGCACAGGGTTAAATATACTGGATATAATTCATGATCAAAGAAATGAAGAAGATGATGAGTTGCATATCCAGTGTGACGTTTTTGATGACGAAAAGCAGGAAGATGACGAAATGCTCTCAGCCACAGTCCCAGGCGATGGTATTGATCTTAACAATCCGCATGATGTCTTTAATCTTCTGCAGTCAAAGGTACATCAATATTTATATTCTGTGACTGTACTGGTGCTATAACAATTGATGGGTTACTTTTATTCTCTACGAGCCTCGTTCTGTTTGGGCCTGAGGTCCCGGGGTGGGTTTGGTTGTGGTGCCCTACTGTTCGGAGTACCATCGCCAAGTTCGCCCTCTCGGGACCTCATTCTGTGGACGACGGCATGCTCATCTCCAAGCTTTGTCAAGTGGCGGTCGTCTGCATACCTGGTTCTTCGTATGGTCTTGGTGTCCCTATAACAGGCAGGTTCTGTGTCTCTTGGTCGCTTCTATTATTTACTGATATATTCACGATACAGCCTTACAGGTTACCAGTTCTTTGTACATTAACAAATATATGACTATAATCACAACCGATATGCGGACGTTCCATCTCTTTCAAATGTACTCTGCACTTAATTGTCATCCCTTCCTATTTTTCATTGTACAACGGATTTCTTTTTTCTTTCTTGTTTGCACATTTAAAATTACTCATATTTACACCTATTCCTCATAACAAGAATGACTAGAACACACACCGGACCAAAATTTATTCCAAAATGTTAAATTTATTATTTTTTCAGTACCTACCTCTTCCGTTTGTATATCTTCACTGCATTTTTTATGTGGAAACGACATCAAATAAGCTTAAAGCTTACAGTCCGATCCATAAATAGCAGTTATGTATTAATATCTTTGTATTACAACTGGAAATAAATATTGTTTAAACTAATATTTATATATATCATAGTTGTTTTCTACGGAAACGTAGAAGGTACATTTAGCTACCAGTATTTATCCTGCAGCGGAGAGACAATATCTAGCGACGGTAAAATAAATTTTCGCCGCGGCGAGAAAATTATCTAATGCGACGATGAGATAACTAATTTACTCGGCGAGATAATTAATTCGCTACGGCAAGAAAATTTCCGAGTGATAAGTTAAAAGTGACTCGAAAGAAACTTATCAGTTGTTTGCAGAAAAGTAGTTGTAAGATACAATTCTTCATTACAAAGGCGGACAGAGCATTCAGAGCGAATCATGACTGGATTGCGATTTTTTAAAAAATAACTGTCCGTTTTTCTGACCACAACACTAGAGATGGCCAATATACCTGAAAAACCGAACCGATACCGGTATCATGAGAATAGCGAAAAATCGAACCCATCATTAAATGCCAAAACTGTATGAATCTTCATATATTCCTACATTCACTATTTATAAGGCCTGGTTGATACTTGATAGTAGTTGAAAGATTCATTTTCTTGACAGAAGTGACTGATTTTCTTCTCAGTTTTGGTAACCATTGAGGGCCTGATAAATTCTCCTGAATTCCCACAAGTCTACAACCTGTACACGTCTGGTTGCTTAGCATTGATTTCTAGTCAAGTCTTGGCTGCCTGAACAGGCAGCCAAGACTTGACTAGAAATCACTGGTCATGTGATCTATCTATCGTCAACAGGAACTCCTTATGGTGGCATGTTAATAGCACATGTTCTGAGATCACAAAAGCCTGATAAAGGCCTTTGAATGTTAAGATGTGTTAAGAACAAGTCACAAAATTACTGTAGATATAATTTATATTAGAATGCCAATGTTGAGCTCACTGGCAGTGGCATTTGGGGTACTGTAGTAATGATATAAGGACAACTTATTCAGTATTTTGGAGATGTGATTTCCCCTGTGGTATCTGCAAATCTCAGTTAAGTTAGATACCGAATACCGATCAGATACCGCAAAATAGCCCCAGCAAAATACTGGAACAGACACCCGATTCAAAATTCCAATACCACCCATCTCTACACAACACAGTAAAATTGCACCTGTCGAAAAAGAAACGTTGTATCCCAGTTGCTATTCTCGTTTGCTTTTCTTGAACAGATGTCTATTTTGTAAAATTTTGTTTGTGAAATCTTGATCAACTTGTATAAGTTTCACACTTCCGTCGCGTACCGATCGAGGAGACAGCTTTGCGATAACGGAACTGTAACCACAAGAATAAAGCTTTCATAACAGTTTTATTAATTGAAAATCCTAACCCTCTACATCATTTTTTATTTCCTGATGTCAAATGCTGGAATTCATTACAGAAGAAAACTGCACTCTATCATAAATTGAAACAAGGCAAATCCATACAGACTAAATAAGTGCACTTCAAAAATATATGAAGCATGCCCACTGAATATGAATCCTTTTAATTGTACGTGCTTTAAGACTAAAACCCAAATATGTGCTTTCGGCATTCAGCCAGTTAATTAATTTACTGGTGAATTCCCTTATGAATCAAGATTCAGATTGTACCATATTGACCAGGACGAGGGCAAAACTTTGGATGTGAAGGGTCTAGAAACCAAGCGGCAGACTTGGAAATCTTAGAGGATTGGTCTCCTTGGGTGATGAAATGGAGTTACATAAACATTTAGTTTAAGTGAATTTGCGTTTACAAAACAGGTATTCTGTAGGAAGATTCGGCTGATGACGTGGTTGTGAAAGAATGTACATTATCGATGTGAAGAACAGCAAACCGGTTTTGGAATGATTTTTAAATATCTGATGCAAGGGTGTAATGAAAGAAGTACATGACTGGCTTTACGGGTCTCCTTGTTTACTCTTTAAATAATATGACCCTATCCCGAATACACATTCACGTAAGTTGTTGGTGGCGGGAGGGAAAGGGTTGGGGGTTGGCGGGTGGGCGTTGCGAAGATGACCGATGACCGGGGGGGGGGGGGGGAGGAGTAAACCTGATTTGTCGCGACTCTGACGTCTCAAATTCCCGACTGATAAAATATTCCAACTACATCATCAAGGCATGCCTTCGTTGAAGGCATGCTTTGATGGTGTAGTTGGAATATTAGTCAGTCTGCTTTATAGTTAAGAAACTCTAGTCCGACACGAGCTGACATTGGCTGTCGAAAGTGTCGCTGAACCCCAATAAAAAAAAAGAAACTCAAGATTTCTTAATTTACTTGGGTAATAATAAAATATGTATGTCGTAATCGTAACGCAACTTCTTATTTTATTAAATTACCACGCATAGAATCTGTACTCCACTTTGGTCATGCCGGGCCCAACAACAGCCCAAATAGGCTAGTACATATCTCCATTTGTATCATGACTCACAATGTATGCGACATAAGTCCATGTATCAAATCTAGTCTTGTAAGAAAGTACATGAATAATTGCAAGCGCGAATGGATGGATATCGATATTTATTATACGCTAAACAATAGATTATCGAACAAATTGCCAAAAGACAGAAATCGTATCCCCCACTGTGAAGATATAGAAATTTTCACTTTGACGGTATCAGTCAATATGGCGGCTTTCAAAGCATCACTTCAAGGTGAATTCGAGTCAAATTATCACTGGAAATAATCAATTTGTTCTAAAAGTGTATAATGAAAACAAAATCTAGTGTTTTTGAGTGGATACCGATCATTTCTAGCAATAATTCAACACGAATTCACCTTGATTTGATGCATGAAACCCGCCAGCTGAATCAAATCGCAAGACGCTACCTGTTCCGAGTATCGATCAAATCAATTCCGCGTATCAATGCGCATCAGCTGTTTATTTTCATGCATCAATTAAATGTTGAAACGAATGGAATTATCGATACGAATGACCAGATTCTTATAAAAAGCGTATAATAAAAAAAATCTGGTGTTTTTGAGTGGACGCGAAAAATAAACATTTGTCTCGGTCACTCATGAGATAATTTTCGGTATCCACTCGAAAACACTTGATATTCTCTATCTATACGACACGATATGACCCTTACTGCTTAATGTGTCGTTAAACCCAAATAAATAAATAAATAAATAAATAAATAAATAAATAAATAAATAAATAAATAAAAAGCTTTCCATGTTAGTATCCTTGTCGGAAGCATTCACCTCCCAGCCCGTCGGATCGAGTGACATGACTTCGGGCTTGTCCTGCATGTGCACTGGCTGCATTTTGTTGGTTCTATGCATTGGTGCAAACTAATAAAATACAAGATACGATATCATGTTTTATGTTCAATTTTATAAAACCGGTTAGACAATTCTACTAGATTAGATATTTCGGGTGACTCATATGAAGTAAGGTGATATACAAGTTGACACAGTGTAAGGCGAGTTTTAACAGGTAACATTACGACTCCACATGAAAACCATGCAAAGAGCTGAACAAAAAATTAAGAGAAAAAGCAATATTTCATCTGAACTTCGAACAAAAGTTGTTTTGTCTTCATTGATCGCACCAATAAATTACCGCCATAGCTTTTATAAAATGGGTGATATGAATAACCAATCCTCCTTTCGAGGATACTCATATACCCTCCGAAGCAGGATTCAGGGGTGCTTAGTGGAGTGCGTGTTTGGGTGCGTAGGTGCGTGCGTCCGTTCGTGCAAACATTTCGCCTTATGTGCTCGGATGTTGACTATCGAATTTATTGCACTTTGATATGCTGTGAGACCAGCTTGGTGAAAAGGATTTCCACGGAGGACGAATTTTGTCCACCCTTTCTTCTCAGACTCGTGGTCCCTTGTTGGGCTTAGAAAATGGATCGGCACAAACATTTCGCTTTGTAGCTCAGGAGTGGATAATCGAATTTGGTTGTCCTTTGGGGTATGCTGATAAACCAGCATGGGGGAAAGGATCTTCACTTGGGTAGGTTTCTGTCCGCATTTACTTGCCAGAGTTGTAGCCATTTATTTGATTTAGAATATGCGTCTGTACAAACGTTTCGCCTTGTAGCTCGGGTGTGATTAATCGAATTTGGTTGTCCCTTGGTTATAGGCCAGCATAGGATGGAAGGGGAGGGGGGAATTTCCACGGAGGAAGGATTCTGTCTGCACCTTCTTTTAACAATTGTGACCCTTGTTGGACTTGGGAAATAGTGTTTCCTTCCGTCCCTACGAGCATTTTTCCTTGTAATTCGGGTGTGGATAAGCGAATTCGGTTATGCTTTGAAGTGCTGATATACCAGCATGAGGGAAAGGTTTTCACGCAGGACGGGTTCTGACCACATTTTTTGGCCAAAATTGTGACTTGGCTTGACAATTTAGGATCGAAGAATGACAGTTTTGAGAAATTAATAGTTTTCTGTGACCAAACGGTTAAAGGAATATATAGCGACGAACATGGTCATCTGCCCATCCATTTGCCCTTTAACAGAAATTACCAGAACGTTTGAAAGGTGCATCGTACACAGAAGTGGGAATAAGTGTAGTGGCGTGATACCCTACAATAATTTAACCAGTCGAACTATATTCTTCTGGATAGATGGTTGTTTGAAAATAGACTTGATACTTTGATTCATTGAAGTCCTGAATGATGTTCCAACCTCACAGAGCTGGTCGACATTCTCACGAGTGGAGGATCGGCGAGAAAAATGGGAACACCAACGTTTCTGATTTACTCGGGCGCTTCTACACCTTATGTATTCGACTCCATCCTGACCCGCATCATCTGCGTTGTGTCCTTGAGAAGACACTTAACCTTCTACCTAAACGAATCGTTCGCAGCCGTTCGCGTAACATGCCTATCCAGCAGTTGGAAAAATATTATTTTTCAAACAATTTCAACAAAACCATATCATGTGACCTTTCATTGGAACGAGCTCATCGAGCTCGTTCCAGTAAGAGGTAACATAGTATGGTTTTGCTGAATTGTTTTGGCAAAATTTGAAGAAAATAATATTTAAAATTTTCAACCGATGTTAACCCTGTTAGTGTCCGGTACTCACACTATACGAACCTGACTGTAGAATGTGTCGATAAATATATATATATAAATAAACAAGTTAAAAATAATAAATAAATAAATAAAACTAAATAACTAAATAAATAAATAAATAAATAAATAAATAAATAAATAAATATTCAGGGTGTTACTGTCCCCTCCCATTACATCAGGTTGATGAAACTGGCGCAGAGGTGCCGCCTATGCCGAACTCGTTCTTCTACATTAACTGTTATCACACAGAGTGTTGGAAGTCTGTGAAATCCAGAGTCGAGGCCCAGCGTGACCGATTTTGAGTACGGTAAGTTCTAATTACACACGAACCTGGAAAGTAGCTGTGTCTCGTCTGACACATTTTCGGCAACAACTAAATTTCCCCAAACTTCTGACTTTGAAATCACTATCCCGACTGCTCTATATTCCAACTACATCATCAAGGCAGCATGCCTTCGTTACTCCACAGCAGGCCAAACTAAAGCGGCGTCGCCGGGGATTGGGTAGGGGTGAGGGAAACGTCTCCCCACTTGTCCTGAAAAATGTCAACCTTATATACTTAAATGCCTGAAATACATAAAGCTGACTCATGTACTTTCATCCTGGTATTTTTTTGTATCACTTGACTGTAATTTTTTCCTCCACTTTCTGGGTACTTGAACGTTAACCCTTTACCCAACGAATCGGCCGCATCCGCC
The DNA here is from genome assembly GCA_031216915.1 of Pictodentalium vernedei. NCBI lineage: Eukaryota > Metazoa > Mollusca > Scaphopoda > Dentaliida > Dentaliidae > Pictodentalium > Pictodentalium vernedei. Next base: position 297,191,022 of record CM062294.1, read on the forward strand.
CGCGTAAGTATGCAAATTCAGCAGTTGAAAAATATTATTTTTCAAAAAATTTCAACAAAACCATATCATGTGACCCCTCGTTGGAACGAGCTCGTCGAGCTCGTTCCAACGAGGGGTCACATGATATGGTTTTGTTGAAATTTTTTGAAAAATTTAAAAAAATGGTATTTAAAATAATAAATTTTGATATCGTCTGGGTTGGGTAAAGGGTTAAAATGAGTAATCAGGGTACTCTAACTGACATGAAAAGTACCCACTTCAGTTCACCCACTGCCCAACCCCTAGTAGTTAGCAGTCAATCGTACATACTTATGTCGGTCGGGTTTTGAGTCATCACTTCCCGCAAGATGATTACATAACACACCAACTTTTATCTTCCGATACAAGGAGATAACATTTTTAGCTCACCTGAGCGATGCTCTTGGGGAGCTTATGTGATCACTTTCTGCCCGTTGTTCGTCGCCTGTCCGTCCGTCTGCCCGGTGTGAACTTTACATTATCGACTTCTCATAAACCACAGGGCCGAATTGAACCAAATTTGTTATGCATGTTACAATTCGGGTTTGTTCAAATAAAGCTGTCATGCCCACAGAGGCATAATTCTGTTAGTGCACCACAATTTCTATTTTTAGAAATTAAAACATCTACTTATCCAGTACAAAGAATCGGAATCTTTTGATTCTTGGTATACAACATCAGTAGTGTGGTGCGAGCGGAGACATCCCCGTCTGATGTGCTATGTTCCATGACGCCAGGGCGTACTGAGGCGGGGTCTAGTGTCGATTATGGCTTACTCGTCAGCGAAAGAGTCTTGATGAGGTGATTGTCATGCAAATGAGATTAAGTGTTGAGATGGAGAAATCTGCATGACCTAAGTGGCGAGATGAATAAATTTGCATAGCCCCAACTCTGCGATCAGAAAGAGGGCTATATATATAACACTTGTCCGTTGGTATTCGCGCAAGTTCAACGGAGACACATACTTAATAATAGCATTGAAAGTATTAGCGTCGGAGGAAGACTTGGAATAGAGACGTCAATGGACATTGAAAGTCAAGAAAACACCAGAAGGACGGGCGTGGAAAGCGTGCGTACGTGGGACCAACAATATAAAAAAAAACACATGAACGCAATAAAAGCGCTGGGACTCGTGGCGATTATTTCATTGGTGTCCGCAATATTAGGTGTAACTACCAACACCCACAGATGCGCGACCAACAAGCCTATAAATTAATGGATTGATAGAAGAAATTCATCAGACGTTGAAAAGGGGACTGTATGTGATTTTACATCAAACTTATTACTACCAGAAGATGATAGCGTCGATGTGTGCGAATACCAAAACCAGAAAGGCGTTGAGATTAGGAAATTTGGCCGCCAAGGACCTACACAACAAGGCGTCTATCTCACCACCAGGCAGTGGGGTTATCTTTTCCATATTTCGGGGGTACATCGACCGAGCCGTAGAAAAAGCGAGACGAGAATAGAAACTTTAATAACAGAACACGCAATTTTATGACGCATTTAAAACTGGCTTCATTTAACAGCCTGTTTGCAAAATCGCAGTTTCAATTTTTAGACCACAACAATTATGGAAAGAATGAACAAAAACTTGGGCGACAACAAATTTGTCAAGGTCAACGAATGGAAGAAAGAACCTAGAGTCGATGTCCACGAATGGATTGGTGTTGGAATGCCGACGAAGAGAAGGCCATTACAGAGATTGAAAATTTTGTGTGAAAATGCCGAAGAAATCTGCGACACTTTGAGCCAGATAGAAAACAGAAAGGACACACAGTTCTCGGTACACTTGGGACATAATGTGTACATTAATGTAGACTGGAAATACCAGACTGTTGATCTTAGACAGTTCTTTTTACCCGACGGATGTAAGAATATTTGTGCTACGAAACGCGGAATTACTCCGAGTTTTCGACGCTGGAAATCTATGTGTGATGCCATTCCTAACATTGGAGCCCGTCTTCCAGAGTTAGATGTTGTGACTCCTTGTTATGCCTTTGCTGACCATATGAACCAGTTGCGTGCGTTGAGATGTACTGAATGCTACCCGAACACTCATCCTGTGTATTGATTTTTACTTTCAATATTAAAATACATACATATCAAACAAAACCCAATTGCCCACGCTAATTATGCAGATAGCGATCGGATTATGGAGATGAGGCACTATGTAGAATTTAAAACGGAGATGTGAATACATTACCATAACGCCAAGTGTTGGGCAGTATCGCAAAGATATTCTCGAACAGTTTGAGTACCAATCAGACGATCAAGATGCCGAAACTCTCTCAGAAATCGAATCAGAAAAAGTCTCAGAGGATGGCTCCTTTAGCCAAGCAGACTTGGAAATGAAATGGAGAGTGATTATGAAGGATCAGGAAATTACAGCAACCAAAAGAGAAGTGAAATCAGTTCTACCACAAACGCGTAAGGGGACAAAGATAATGGCCACACGCAAGTAAAACGTGCCTTTTCCCATCTCATAACCCAATCATTCTATGTTTGTAATTCAATCTTTCTAGCTCGTTTCAGTAAACGCTAATAGTAAATGAATTACTATTACAGAGGGACTCCTTATTGTTTGTGTTGGGATCCTCGCTGTTTTGGAAGGTGTTCTCACTCTACCTCATTGTTTTGCAGAGGTAGCGGAAGCTCGATAAAAGTGGAGGGGCACAACTTTTCAAGGCTCCCATAATTCGGCCAAGTGGGAGAAAAACTGCAATTGTCTATCAATCAATGTAGAGTGACATACTGTAGTCTCTCGTTTAGATGAGCATACCGCGGTGTGTTCACTGTCCTGTCCATTTCGTCAACTTCAGTCATCTCCCAACCGTATGCGTGTGCCCATTTTAAATCATTGTGTAACCGAGAAACAGGTCGCTGGAAAAAAGTGAAGGGGCACATGTCCCCTATCCTTTCTGGTTCCGCCGCCTCTGCTATTTTAGGACGGTCATGAGTCTTTGAGGAAATCCCTCAAATTGGCCTGACTGCGTTATTTTTCATTTCTCTCATACCCTCATACGGTGAAAATACCCTTTCCGCCATACGAGAGTATGGGGAAGTCGACCATACGGGAGTGACAGGTAGACAGCCAATCTGGCTATGCCATCTCCCAACGGTATAGGCTGAATATCATTTTCTAATTATCTATATGGATATTATAGTTAAATATGTAATTGCCTGTAAACTATACTGTTAAATAAAATAGCTATCTATCTATCCACCTATCTTGAAACAGGTCTCACTGGCAAAGCGTTTTGTCGGTTCTCTTCCATTGATGGGGCGTCTAACGAGCTCTTGACGGTTTCCATTGAAATTGGTCGTAAACGTCTGGTCACGGAATCTACAGTCGAACGTTGTAGATTCGTGATCCTTTTTTCGTGGAGGTCCCTATTGTCTTTCCTCGCAAACGTTTTGTTACAATTATCGCAGGTTACCTCCCAAATGCATGGTGGCTTCGTGGCGAACCATATTGAAAACGGATGAGAACTTTTTCTCGCAATAATGACAGGAAATTCTTGAAGCCTTTCCTTCTCTAATCCATTTACTATGAGCGTGCACTGAAATGAACTAGAAAGATTGAATTACAAACATAGAATGATTGGGTTATGAGATGGGAAAAGGCACGTTTTTCTTGAGTCGACATTATCTTAATAACCTTACGCGTTTGGGGTAGAATTGATTTCACTTCTTCTCTTGGTTGCTGTAATTTGCCGATCCTTCATAATCACTCTCAATGTCATTTCCAACGTTTGCGTGGCTAAAGGATCCATCCTCTGAGACTTTTTCTGATTCAATTTCTGAGAGGCTTTCGACATCTTGATCGCCTGGTTCCTTTTCAAACTGTTCGAGAATATCTTTGCGATACTGCACAACACGTGGCGTTATGGGATTTTATTCACATATCCGTTTTAAATTCTACACAGTGCCTCATCTCCATAATCCGATCGCTATCTGCATAATTAGCACGTGGACAAAAGAGTTTTGTTTTATATGTATGTATTTTAATATTGAAAATGAAAATCAACACAGATGATGAGGGTGGCATTCCGTACATCACAGCGCACCTAACTGGTTCATATGGTCAGCTTAGGCATAATAAGGAATCATAGCATCTAACTTTGATGGACAGGCACCAATGTCAGGAATGGCATCACACAGAGATTTCCACTGTCGAAAACTTCGGAGTAATTCCGCGTTTCGTAGCACAAATATCCTCACATCCACCCATCGGGTAAAAAGAACTGTCTAAGATCAACAGTCTGGTATTTCCAGTCTACATCAATATACACATTATGTCCCAAATGTACCGAGAACTGTGTGCCCTTTCCGTTTTCTATGTGGCTCAAAGTATCGCAGATTTCTTCGACATTTTCGCACAAAATTTTCCATCTCTGTAACGGCCTTCTCTTCGCCGTCCTTCCAACAACAATCCGTTCCCGAACATCGACTCTTGGTTATTTCTTCCATTCGCTGACCGTGACAAATTTTTTGTCGTCCAGGGTTTTTGTTCATTCTTTCCATAATTGTTGTGGCCTGTAAATTGAAATTGCGATTTTGCAAACAGACTGTTAAATGAAGCCAGTTTTAAATGCGTCATCAATCGCGTATTCTGTTATTAGAGTCTCTATTCTCGTCTCGCTTTTTCTACGGCTCGGTCGATGTACCCCGAAATAAGGGAAAGATAATCCCACTCCCTGGTGGTGAAATAGACGCCTTGTTATGTAGGTCCTTGGAGCCCAAATTCCCGTATCGCATCTCCTATATGGTTTTGATATTCGCACACAGCGACTCTAGAATCTTCAGGCAGTAAAAAGTTTGATGAAAAATCACATACAGTCCCTTTTTCAACGTTTGGTGAATTTCTATCAGTCCATAAATTTATAGGCTTGTTGATCGCGCATCTGTGGGTGTTGGTAGTTACACCTAAAGAGTGAAATAATCATGTGCTTTTTATATTGTTGTTCCCACGGACGCACGCTTTCCACTCCCGCCAATCTGGTGTTTTCTTGACTTTCAATGTCTATTGACTGCTCTATTCCAAGTCTTCCTCTGACGCTAATACTTTCAATGCTATTATTTAGTGTGTCGCTTCGTTGAACTTGCGCGAATTGCAACGGTTAAGTGTTATATAATTGTAGCTCTCTTTCTGATCGCAGAGTGAAGGGGGGGGGGGGGGGGTGGGGGGGGGGAGTATGCAAATTTATCATCTCGCCTCTTCGGTTATGCACATTTTCTCCATCTCAACACTCAAACTCATTTGTATCACAATCACCTCATCATGACTCTTTCGCTGCCGCGTAAGCCATAAACGATGATATCCGCGCCTTAGTACTCAACTCATGATGTGCTAGTTAGTATTTATAACGAGTCTCTGTCATTTTTCTTATTAACCATTTACCTAATATGAAAATCAGACGACTCTTGCAAAAAAAATTCTTGAATAACTATTTTTCTTCATTTTTTGTCGCAAAAACATAGGTTATGACCCCTCGTTGGAACGAGCTCGACGACCTCGTTCCAGCGAGGGGCCATAACCTATATTTTTGAAACAAAAAATGAAAAAATAATGAAAATTAATTGGAGGTTTTTGAGGATAGCGCTGGCCGGTTTTGGACGTTACGTTGGGTAAAGGGTTAACTGCTAAATAGTACAACGAGTTAATGATTCGATTTGGGTACGAATGTTATTCTCTAGAAACCAGCGCAAGTGGAGTGAAACAATACCGACATCCTGCGAAAGAATAACAATCATACACAAATCGAAACTGTAAATTTTTGTTTTATTACATCCCCGTACAAATGTTCAATCATGTTTGAGCAGGATTTCATAAAATGAGTGTCAGTGGTGAAGATAGCTTTTATGATGATTGTCCTAGATTATACATTAACGACGTAAAGCATATGGTACACAGCATCGCTAATTTCTGCCAGACGTGTTACTTTCTCTACTCTTGTTTTAAGAGAGGGAAAGGGCTTTCTCCCCCCTCCCCCAACTATACGTGAAACATACGCGTGTCCCGGGTGAGACAGCAGGGTGGGATATTTCTATCCCACCCACCTCACGGGACATACTCATTTGCATATTTTATTAGGTCGCCGGAACTATTTCATCATCGTCTGCACAAAATGGCTTCACGATTTCTGCATGTAATCCCCGTGCCATTCAAAATCAACAAGGTTGATTTGTTTCAACCCCCCCATGTTTCTCTGCAGATTTGATAATATCTCTGCGCGAATTTATCGATCGATCAATAATCTCACAATGCCCTTTACATTAGAGTTTGACACGTGCAAATTCATTAACCCCTTAACGGACAGTGTTAAAAATCAATTTGTTAGTATATACCTATGGTATATACCTAACTTTTGTACGATCTTTCCGATGAAATTGTTCGTTTTTCGAAAGGACTACGACTTGATAAATTGGGAACAGTATGTCAGCACGTGACCGCCAATTATCTATAATGACGTAATCCTCGTGTGGGGGTGGGGGGGGGGGGAGAAAAATTATCCTCGATGAGTCTGAAGGTGGGAATGGGGAAATCTCACCCTCGGGGCAAGATATTTGAACCAGACACTCGGCAAGCCTCGGGTCTGGTTCAAATATCTTGCCCCTCGGGTGAGATTTCCCCATCCCACCTCCAGACTCATCGGGGATCATAATATTCTCACTGGACAATTTTTGAAAAAATGGACATCTAGAAGACGCAATGTAATTTATTAGGACAACTGGAAATTGATTTTAGCGTGAAGGAGTCATTGTGTGTGTAAAAGTCGAAATTTAATAGACAGTAAAATGCTAAAGAACCCCCAACCAATAATCATCGGTAATATGCAGGGACTGAATGATGAGCAATCACGTGCGTTTCTCTGCGGCTTCCTACTGACTGGATTTTCCGACAAAGAATATTAACTCTTCATTTCTGCGTTCATTCCAATCAAATGTTTTAGAACATCATTAACCCTCTGAACTCTAGTAGTATATTCCATGCCAGTTCAATGACAGCAAGTAGAAGAGTCCATATTCATTATTCGGGGTAGACCACTCAATGTTTTCAACGTGCCGCCTCTGGCCCGCACGTTGAAAATATTGATTGATCCACCCCACACATTTACTGAACATCCATCCTATATAATGTAGTTATGACGTATCATGTTTCCTGGCCGGAAAAACGGCTGCTCGTGTTCAAAGGGTTAATAAGATTTGCTTGCTATAGTATTTACTTGCTGATAAAATGCTATAAAGTAAAACACAAAATGTACCACGTGCTACATAACAGTTTTCAATTTTTGCATAAACAGCGTAGTGATGATCCATCATTGGAACTAGCTCAAATACCTCGTTCCAGTTAGGGGTCAATAGCTATGTTCTTGCGGCAAAAAAAACCCCGAAAAGGTAATACAATTTGAAAGGCGAGTTTTGTGAATAAGGCGGGTAACGCGGGTCAGTTACATCCGTTACGTAAGTTAAATAATTAAATAGCTGCAACTCGAAATCCATCAAGCAACCACATAAGCACGCTCATATGACATGCAGAATCATAGCTACAAAGCTGAGTCAAAAGCAGTGCAATTTTACACACTGACCATGTCTCAATTACACTTTCATGATAAACATTTGTTTTGTCCAACATAAGTTGCTTGAGGACACACTAAACGCAAGGAAGTCAAAGATACTTCTACCAACAATACTCCTAGGAAAATAAAAGGGTTAAACTATAATGTTTTGATTCGGAAGTGGATCAATATACTGTTTGACTGGGTTAACCCTTTACCTAACATAGCGACCATAAACGGCCAGAATATTTACCAGAATAAGCCCACCAAAGCCTAAAATATCTCGTAAGTTTCTCAATAAAAGCATACAAATATGGATATCATTAGAACCAGCTCGTCGAGCTGGTTCTAATGATATCCATATTTGTGTGCTTTTATTGAACAATTGTGAAATTTGTTTGCGAAAAATGTGAAATTTAATTTATTTTTAAAAATTACTTTGTTAGGTAAAGGGTTAAAGACATAGGTCGTTAAATGTTCATAACACGCAAAATCACCTGCAATCTGGTATTACAAAATGACACCAAATGCGCCAAAAATAAAATGATAAAAAAACAATGAATAAAAAAGCAAAGATAACAAATTAATTGTTCCATAAAGGGGTAACTTTCGGCTTTTCGTGCTTGCTCTTCTATTTTTAGATTGTGAGACCGTCACCTTATTTCACCTTATTTCAACAATTAATAAAATCACCAACATTAGTGTTAGAAGCAAGGCATTATCGTGTGGACAATAACACAAACAAGATAGTTGTGATATTACCTTAAAGTTTAATGACTGGGTGCATGTTGTATGGTACAAAATTCGGTACTGGTCAACCAGTGTATCACTAGTTGTTGTTAAGATGAATTGACCCTAAAGTAAGTATAAAAAGATAATCCCACAGAACAATGCACAATGTATTGTTACGAGTTATTAGTTTGAAGGAAAGTAGAAGATAACTATTATTACAGGTGGCTCGGTGGTAGACTGTTGGACTTCTGTGCCAGAGGTCCCGAGTTCGATTCCCGTCCCGGACGACCCGCGTTGTGCCCTTGAACAAGGCACTTTCTCCCGGTTGCCTACATGGGGGCACGAAGACGCCATGTACTAAGGCGTACAGCACGTCGATGGTGCATATGTCTTCAACCACTGTAACCCTGCTTGAGCGGAGCTTGAACAGAGTTAGAATGTTGAGGAGCTGACAGTTGCTCGTATATGCTCGGTGGTTCTTTCCAGGTACTCCAGCTTCCTCCACTCGTAAAACTGTCACGGTCACGATTAGCAATTGAAAGTAAGTATGTGACATTAAACACCAATAAATAAATAAATATATATAACTATTATTACAAAAAACTGTGATTGGGATGGTCGGCCCGCCCTACCCTGTATCTACGTCACAAGCAATTTAGAGGTAAACTTTCATGTTATTTTACTATTTTTATCGTTTTCAGGTATATAACACTCCACATGCTGACACACTGTTACTTATCATGCAGTCTCTACTACGTATAGAACAAGAAGGAGAAGCGGTCAGGTTGGTGTTGTAAAATTTTTCTCTGGTTTAATCCCTTGAATTTTTATATACTCAAGGTTTGAGTGAAAGCTAATTTGCATTTTCAACTGTAGTACACTATTTCTCGCGCTTCTAAAATGTCAGCAGAAATAATAATTCCTACGCCACAACAGGCCTAACTCGGCAAATGGCCCAGGTAGGCCTGAAGTGTGGCGTGGAAATTATTAGATAGTGTTGCCTTGTACTGGGTGCGAAGGTTTGTTCAATTTCATCTTCCTGGCTTTGTTTATCTGAGCTCAGAATGCACTCAGGCCTGAGGTGGGGTGAAAATATTTTCTGTGATTATCACCACATCGTGTTTTAAAAGATACTGCAACAGACTCTGATCAGTAAACCTTTTGATATCAGGCCAAATAAAAATTACATTTGATTCTCAAGCAGTTAATTTTTCAAATCAATGAGGGAAGGAGGCTTTATTATTTATTTTTTATGTTTGATAACTGGTAGAATATTAAATTATGTTTGGTCAGAAAATTTGTTTCACATGTCCTTGCCTTGTTAAAATTTATGGGAGAGTGCCTGCAGGCACTCTCCCATAAATTTTAAAAAGGCAAATCCATACAAGCCAAATAATTTCACTTTGCAGGTTTTATGGCGCACATCCACAGAACACGAAGCCTTAAGTTATGACACCTGCACATCAGAAAATTGCCCAAATGTGGACTTCCAGCTTTTACAAGTTAATAAAGAAATATAAAGTACATTTGTGTTCAGTTAGTTTTATGTACCTTTTTCGCAAAATAAATACCATCCAAAAAGATTTGAGATATTTTCTGTAGAAAAGAGCAAACTGGGTGTTTACAAAACAAATATAATAACTAGACACTGTATTTTAATCATGCTTTGTTAAAAACACGTGCAAATGAATATACATCAATCTCCAAAAGGTAAACTTTTAAAGTCTCATGATTTCATACTAATTTTGGAAGACACTGCAAGCTAATAAAAATGTTAAACTTGATGGGGGTTCAATTTCAATGAGGCAGGTGTCTGAAAACCGAATACTTTTTTAGCGTTATATGAATAAAATACATTCGTAAGAGGCAAACACTTTCCAATAACACCTGCTTTGAACATGCGCGGTGGCTCAGTGGTTACGGCTTGGACTTCAACCGGAAAGGTCCGCGGTTCGATCCCGCCAGGGATGCGTTGTGTCCGTGGACAAGACACTTTATTCCGAATACCCATGTTGGAGTACGGTGGGGCTGTGTGCTAAGGCGTACTGAATGTCGATGGTGCACATGGTGTCTTCAACCAATGCTAACCCTGCATGTGCGGAGTTAGTACGTTGGGAAGTCCGGCAGTTGCTCGCCGTTACTCGGTGGCTCTCTCCACCTGTAAAAATGTCCGACACGAGGTGACCCTGGCTGTCGAAAGTGTCGTTAAAATACAATAAATAAATAAATTTGAACATGCATGGCGACAATTTTTGCTCCCCCCTAACAACGCACCTTACTAATAATGTTGGGGCACTATTCTTCAATCGGCTGGAGTTGCAAGAAGTGAAGCGCTGCAAATTACGTTTCATTTTGCACATGTAATCTGTTCCAACTTATGAGTGAAAACCAATAGTGGGTGATTGTGTTCATAACCCCCCCCCCCCCCCCCCCCCCACCGGGAACCAGTGCTAGATTACTATGGTAAACAAATTCTGTTTGTTGATGTAACAGAACCCGAGAACCACTGACTGTCACGAGTCCTCTAAATTAATTTCCATAGATATGATCGATTGACTCAATGCATGCATAATTTTATACTTGTGTTGTGGTCATGATTTAGCTATTGATGCTGAAGCTGATCCAGGGACGTGGCTAGAGGCTTCTGGTTGGGTGGGGGGGGGGAGGGGGGTATTCGGGTAGTGAGTTTGTAACTGGGTGGAGGGACCGGGAGGGGGTTCTTCATCCCTGGTCCCTCCTCCTAGTTGGAAATTCACTACCAAGAAAAAATTAGAAAATATAACCATGAAAGGGGGGAATAAAATTGATTCTAGTAACTGAAATGCCAACACATTTATGATATAATTATCAGGTTATTATTATTTGGTATTATTCTGGGAAATGAATATGTGCAAAACAAATGTTCAAGCTGAGAACTTTGAGCAATTCACACTCGCCTGACATTAAATCAGATCTGATGCAGGAATGATAAATTTTTGATGTTTCATCATTGTGTAACTGTGAATGATGGAATTAACTCAGGATAACGATTTTACATGATGTGATTTTCTTGAAGTTCATTTCGAGGATTTTTTTCATCACGATAAGTAAACGTACTATAGAAATCTCGTACCGACTAACATCATGCATACTTATGAAGCTCGATATTACGTACACTATAGTTGTAAATAGTAACGGTTGGAATTTTTGCCGATTTGAAACCCAGTTGGAATTTTGGGAAGTAAAGGCGACATCACCAAAGAAGCTCTAAAATCTAATAGGTGAAATTTCCAACTACTCATGGCTTGCCCTCCGAATTTCCAACTATAGTAAATTTTGGCCAGGACTGGGGTAGAGGGGCACCCCTTGTCGCCGCGTCCCTGAACTGATCTTAAATACCAATAAAAATTAACATTCATATTTTCTAAAAAATGAACGAACAGATACTCACTGATTATCGGATAGGGCTCGTCACAAAAAGGATCCCATTTTGAAGCTGGCCCGCATCACTTGCATTGTGTCCGAGCTGGAGCAAGACACCTTACGTTGTTTGTCTGCTTGGGGTGTAGTGATAGCGTGTGCCTGGAAGCGCGGTGGCTCATTGGTTAGAGCATGGGACTTTAAATCGAAAGGTCAGCGGTTCGATCCAGACCCCTGCAGTTTGCGCTGTGTCCCTGACAAAGACAATCTCGATTGTCCACGTAACGCGTGGCGGCCTTTGTACTAAGGCGTACTGAACGTCTAAAGTACACTTGCGGACGTCTTCAGTCGCTGCTAACTCCGCTTGTGCCAGATTACTAAGTTGGAGATTTTGCCATTTGCTCGCCGCTGCGAAGTGGTTTTCTCCAGTATGACTCGGGCTGTTGCAACAGTCTTTAAACGAACTTCGTGTGCCTTTTGCACTGCAATATGTGATAATGATTGGTCGTCAGCGACTAAATTACATAACATTGATCCAAGATGGATCACCTCTTCTCGAAATTTTGGCATGGAAACACCACCTATACAAGGAGATATACCACAGGAGTCATATTTCAGATATCCTGCGATGGGCCTGCACTTTAAAATTTTAGTTAGCCGAATCACATTATGACCTCCTGCCAAGTGTTGTAAGTTAACGTACATACCTCTTAGGGCGTGGGAGTGGGTGTGCATTAATGGTATTATTATAAATAAACAATTCTTAACAAACAAAAGAATTCTCGCAGGTGTTCAGTTTCTCCACGCCTCGCCATAGTCGATCGTCTTTTGAAAAATATACTTTGATGTATGTGTAAAATGAACATACTGATGAAGGGCACATTTTCCAATACCAAATGTATATTTATCGGCAAAAAAAGTACCGAAATTGAAAAGTTGATACTGAATTACCAGTTTTCATGCCATGGTTTCGTTTCATGACGTTAGAGCTGTGACTGCAGTCACAGCTTAACAGTTTTCCCGTCATTAACCCTTTACCCAATTTAACAGCCAATTCCGGCCAGCGCTATTCACAAAAGTCGCCAATTAATTTTCATTACTTTTTCATTTTTTGTCTCAAAAACATAGGTTATGGCCCCTCTTTGGAACGAGCTCGTCGAGCTCGTTCCAATGAGGGGTCATAACCTATGTGTTTGAGACAAAAAATGAAAGAAATTAGTTATTCACAAAAAATTTTGTTTGCAATTGTCTGCTTTTCATGGTAAGTAAAGGGTTAAACGGGAGGAGTTTCCGCTTTGATTGACTTGACGCATCTAAGGTGGAAAGGTTGGAGATGGAGTTGAAACGTTTTTCGCTGACGTTCCGGCAGTCCCATTGTGTAGATAATAGTGGTGAAGTGTTGTAAAGGATTACATTGACCTGGCCTCATGTCCCGATTGCATCTGGCTAGCGCGTTGTAATGTTGCTTGTGGTGTTGCTCGTTTGACCTTCGGTGCTCTCCGTATTTTTTTTTCATTTACAATTTCCCAGAACGGTGAAAGATTTTTACAGAAAAATTGCATCTTAGTATCGGCCACAGTTGCACTCGAAAATTCATCAGTTTGGTCAGTAGCTTGCCTATATAAGTTGTGGACGTCAGTTCCAATGTTTCCTGACAGTGGGATATCTTTTTGTCTTGCACGTCATGGCATGTCCCCTGGTTAGAAAGCTGTCGTCTGTTTCTTTCCACGAGAGGTAAGAATTTATGGTTTGGAAGACAGAGAATGCAAAACGTATCACCATGGGAATTGTGATTCTTCTATTGAAATCCATTCCACAAGGACACATTAAAATCAGTTGTGTTGAAAATGAACCCAAATAAACTGGGTTGAGTGAATTTGAACCCAATTGGGTTCATATTCACTCATCCCAGCTGACTTTGGGTTGATTTTTAACTCAACTGATTTTGGAGTAAAGAGGTAAAGGGAGGCAATTTGTATCATAATCCAACGCATCTCAGGTCAGTTGCCTGTCAACAAACATAAAATGAGAAAATATTTTCATCGTTCCTTTGCAGAATAGTAATTCCGAAGTCACCCACTTACTCAGATTTGAAGAGTCCATTATTTTTTGTAACTCGAGTACATACCTAAACGTTTCTTCATTTATGTGTCTCTTTAAAATTATGTTTCATCTTCACATTGTTTATAAACCATAAATCTTTGAACTACGAAGCCAGCTAACCGCTATTTAAACTTATTTCAATGTAAACAAACGATCTAGTGCCGAAGACTATGAATGTTTCATTTTTTCATTATTTTTTCATTTTTTGTCTCAAAAACATAGGTTATGGCCCCCTATTTGGAACGAGCTCGTCGAGCTCGTTCCAATGAGGGGACGTAACCTATTTTTTTGAGACAAAAAATGAACAAAATTAGTTATTCGAAAATTTTGTTTGCAAGTGTCGTCTGCTTTTCATGGTAGGCAAAGGGTTAAACGTCATCAACGGGAGGAGTTTCCGCTTTGATTGACTTGACGCATCTAAGGTGGAAAGGTTGGAGATGGAGTTGAAACGTTTTTCGCTGACGCTCTGGCAGTCCATTGTATAGATAATAGACATTGGCGATTTCTTGTATTTTATTTTGTCAATACAAAAGACGTCTCGTTTTCATTACAGTGATCTGCAATGGTCTTCAGCTGAAACGTGTATACAGAAGATTTCTGTGATGGACAGTGCAGATAGTAAAGTACCCGATGTCGATCGTTTACCTGTCAAGCTTGATGAAAAACAGAATATTCCACTCTCAGATAAAAGTGTGCAGACGGAAGAGAAAACACTGCATGACATCAACAGCAACATCTGTAACGGAATAGTGTCGCCATCCACGGGTGAAATCGCACCTGGCAGCGCAAACATTCCTGTACCACCACCTGCTCCTCCCTTGCCTGGTGGATCATTACAGGGAGCTACAATCCCGCCACCTCCTGCTCCTCCTCTACCAGAAGTTTCAAACACAACATATGCTCCTCCTCCACCACCACCACTACCTGGTGTTGCACCTCCACCACCGCCTCCACCACTTCCAGGAACAGGCGCACCTCCTCCTCCACCTCCTCCACCTCCATTACCGGGCAGTAACGTTCCTCCGCCTCCACCTCCACTACCAGGATCAGGAATACCACCACCACCACCGCTCCCTGGAGGGGGGCCACCGCCACCTCCACCACTACCAGGTTCTGGAGGACCGCCACCGCCACCGCCACCACCACCTCCTGGTGGAGGGCCACCTCCACCACCACCACCTCCAGGAATGCAAGGTGCTCGACGATATCCATTCGGGCAGTCTTTGTCAGCGCCAGAAGTAAGAGCTATACAGACTCCACGACCCAAACACAAAATGAAGAGATTCAACTGGACGAAAGTGCAGCCTAACACCTTACAGCGTAAGTACTACAAAATATGTATTTGGACACATTTATTACATCATGCCTACCATATACAACCACAAAGAGAGAGAGAGAAAGAGAGAGAGAGAGAGAGAAAGAGAGAGAGAGAGAGAGAGAGAGAGAGAGAGAGAGAGAGAGATTGTGACAAAATATCGATTTCAACATCCTTTTAATTTTACTTTGCAGTTGTGTTATATCACCAAACTCAAATGTACAATTCAAAATCAACAAAATAATTCTGTGTAACAAATTTATTTTTATCTTTTACGCGCAAAAGCTATAAAATCTAATCAAAACACTCCATCTGTGACGCGAATGTAAAAGTTCTTTTCGAGTTATCTCCTCTGGTCTCCCTGAAAAGACACGGATCTGTACGGTTGGCCAAATACTGCCACGATAATATACTACTCAAAGTTTGCTGAGCACCAAATATTTGACACATCATTGTGAAATTTGCTTGTGACATATTTGCGATAGGAATTACAGACAATCGTTCAAAAGACAACTCGGACCAAGACAACTCGGACCACTTTTGAAGACAACTCGGACCAACTTTGAAGACAAGTTGGCCCAACTTTGAAGACAACTCGGATCAACTTTAAAGACAAGTCGGCCCAATTTTCAGGACAACTCGGGCCACTTTTGAAGGCAACTCGGACCAACTTTCAAGACATCTCGGCCCAAGTTTTGAAGAAGTCGACCCAAGTTTCAAGACAAGTCGGACCAACTTTCTAGGCAACTTGGACTGACTCGGTGAAGAATTCGGACCTGAATAGTGGACAAACGAAGATTCGGAGTTGGCGGGGAAAGACACAGAACAACCAATCGCGGTTTAAACGATTTATTAAAAACTGAGGCATGACAATCAAAGTCATGAATAAATGAATGAATAAAAGTTCAAATAAAAAACATTGTTCAGCACATATTTTATCAAACAATATGTACAATATATATGTAGTGGTATTTAAAGTCACAATTCTTCAGATTTAAGTCCGTATGAACATCTGCATTATTATCTGAATGATATATATACATTAACCCTTTACCTAACGCTTGTTGCAGGCGACACTCGTAACACGCGTTACTAATTTTTTTTGCTTCATAAACATAGGTTATGGAACCTCATTGGAACGGACGTCATTCGCTCGTTCCAATGAAGGATCATAATCTACGAGAAATGAAGTTAACCCTTTACCTAACATGAAAAGCAGACGACACTTGCAAAAATAATTCTTGAATAACTAATTTTTTTCATTTTTAGTCTCAAAAACATAGGTTATGACCCCTCGTTGGAACGAGCTCGTCGAGCTCGTTCCAACGAGGGGTCATAACCTATGTTTTTGAGACAAAAAATGAAAAAATAATGAAACTTAATTGGCGATTTTTGAGAATAGCGCTGGCCGTTTTTGGCCGTTACGTTGGGTAAAGGGTTAAAATAGGTATGACATTGCATTCAGTTGACATACATCCCTCCTTCTCTACCTCCCTAACCAACTTGTTTCGTGTTCATTTAAACCTGTATGGCTGAACCAATCAGTGAATTAACTCAGAAATGTCAATTTTCACCTGTAATTACATTGAATACATTGAATATAATCCCATGACTGAGTCTCTATTGTTATATTTGAGGTGTTTATTCGTAATAATAACTGTCTTGAAAGTTGGTCCGAGTTGTCTCCAAAAGTGGTCCGAGCTGTCTTGAAAGTTGGGCCGACTTGTCTTGAAAGTTGATCCGAGTTGTCTTCAAAAGTGGTTCGATTTGTCTTGAAAGTTGGGCCGACTTGTCTTTAAAGTTGGTCCGAGTTGTCTTCAAAAGTGGTCCGAGTTGTCTTCAAAAGTGGTCCGACTTGTCTTGGTCCGAGTTGTCTTTGGTCGGAGTTGTCCTGATCCCTTGCTATATGTTTGGTGGATATGATTGAGGAATGTATTGAGATGGTCCCCAGTGTTTATATTAGCTCTCTTGACAGGCAGATTTTCGTGACAGTCATGGAAAGCATGTACCCCTTGATTTTCGTGATGTTTTCGTGCACTGGCTGCATGTACATTGCATGTGTAGGATATTCAATCTTCATTTCAACACAAACCCTTGTGATTTAATGACTGAATATGGCAAATGCAAATGTAAGAAGACATTTGTCTGAAGCAGAAATGTGGCGGGCTGTAGGGATGGTGGAGCAAGGGGCTAACCATCGTCAGGTTGGTGAAGCCCTTGGTGTGCACCATACGGTGATCACCACAACCTGGGTAAGATTTCAACAGTATGGCCGACCATTAAGACGGCATGGTGGTGGCAGAGACAGGTCAATGTCTGCAGCTGAAGACCGGTTTTTAATCATTCAGGCCCGTAGGAACCGCTTTGCCACAGCAACCCAGCTTCGCAGTGACCTTCAGAATACATCCGGGGTAAATGTTTCGACGCAGACTATTCGGGCAAGGCTGCAAGAAGATGGTCTCCGATCGAGAAGACCATGTATTCGCATTCTGCTGTCCCAGAAACACCGCCAGGCACGATATGAATGGGTCATGGACCGCGTTGGATGGACCAGAGAAGATTGGCGACCTGTCCCTCTTACAGATGAGTCAAGGTACTGCCTAGACCACACAGATAGGCGTTCTACGGTATGGAGAAGACCAGGAGAGCGATTCCATGCAGCCAACATAGCAGAGCATGACCGCCATGGTGGAGGGTCAATCATGGTCTGGGGCGGCATCAGCTAGGGTGGACGTACAGAGCTCTGTATCCTTGAACGTGGTACATTGACTGCACAACGGTATATTGATGAGATCCTGGATGCCCACGTCAGATTGTATGCAGGTGCAGTCACTGCAGTGGGTGATAGATTCATTCTGATGGACGATAATGCCCGTACTCATGTTGCCCATGCTGTCGGAGAGTACCGACAGAGGGAGGGGATTGAGCGTATGGACTGGCCAGCAAGATCCCCGACCTCAATCTAATCGAACATGTCTGGAATGAGTTGCAGCTTGTAATTTCAGCCCGTCCAGTCCAGCCAAGAAGTGTCCCGGAGCTTGGTGCCATGCTGGTCCAAGAATGGAACAACATCCCACAAAGGACCACTAAAAACCTGATTGGGGGCATGAGAAGGCGTTGTCGAGCTGTAATTAACAGTAATGGGTTCCATACTCGATATTGAAGCCAAACCAGTTCGCTCTGTCAACTTTTTGGCATATTGAAAAAATTCCTCTTTTACCAAAAATATCCATTTTCCAAGGTTATCGTATTCTTAAAAGCTAAAAAAAAATGTCAAACACAAATAAAATATTAATTTCTGTACTTAAATCATTAAAGATATAATTAAATAAAAAATATATACACTTTTCATTACAATATTTCAACTAAAACGTAAAACAGGCAGTTGGATGTACTTGGTGCTTAGCAAACTTTGAGTAGTATACAATAAGATGATTTCCTTGGGGTTGATGTGGGATACCTTCATTAACAAGTATCCATTAGCGATTACCATCACAGCCGTCATTAGCGGTTTATGAGGTGGGGTTGGGGGTGGGGTTGATATCGACTAATTTAAGGTTCCTTTGAAACAGGTGACATCAACCTTTCATGTCAGGTCACACACTGAAAAAGTACCGTTAAAATTATGGTTGCCATTACATCTACCGTAAATATTACGGTAATGAATGTTACTATTTAAAGTTTCATGATATGAAAACTTACAGAGACGTGTTCATGGACAGCTGAGTAAAGTTTTTTTCTGAACGAACGCATTCAACTTTTTTCGTTGCTGCTTTTGCAAAATTTCATCTTTCATGTCGAAAGTTCGTTAGTTTCGGAAGAGTCAGTTTTTAAGGTAGAGAAATAGACAGAACGGCAATCGCGTTCGACCTGTCATTTTTTTACTGCACGAGATCGATTTGGGCGGAGGGATAGTATTGAAGGAGAAGCCGAAGGCTTCGAGTTCAATATTATCCATCTACCAAAAATCGATCGAGTGCGGTAAAAAATGAGAGTTCAAACGCGTATGCTGTTCTGTATTAATTGCACGCCTAAAGTTTACTGAAAAAATTATTTATCGGTGAACTATTTCACTGTTTCTGCTTTTACTTTTTGATTATTTTTGGCAATAATTTGTGTTTTTAATATTTTTTTTAGAAACTGTGGGCGTGTAATAAATACAGGATAGCATGCTCGTTGGAACGCCCACAGTTTACTAAAAAATATTAAAATCACAAATTATTGCCAAAAATAACCAAAAAGTAAAAACAGAAACAGTGAAATAGTCCCCGCACGTGATCCGTATTGTTCAAGGACAATACAGAAACATTTATTGTTCGCTTCGGTTTTGCAGAAAAAGCGTGTATTTTATGAAAACAAAAGCGTGCAATAAATCGCCATATTCAACATGCAGCCACATGGCTGCAGGTTAAAGATATTTATTCGTCTACTCTGTATGACAACAAATCATCAGCCTCCTCGAGTAATGAAGAGAAATCAAATCAGTTCTTAAGTTTTGAACCAAGATCGAAAAAAGGAATAGGTCAGCATGGCCAAAAGTTGTTTAATACGGTATTTTCACGGTAATATTTTACGGTAGAAGGAACGACAGCTAGTTGACGGTACGTTTTCCGTATTTTAACGGTGGATTTTTACTGTTCACAAATTAGAACCTTATATAAACGAATCTACAATTACCCGCCAGACACTCGTGAGAATGTTATGGTCTGGCCATGGCTTGGAAATGTTTCGACTACCTCTGCTCTCTTTCAGCCTGAAGGTTATCCTTGACGTTGAAATCAGGGGTGGAGCCTGAGGGTGGGGGAGTCAGCGGGCTACAACCACCCCAAACGCCAGAGAGGGTCAATCCCACCCCGCCTTTATTGTGCCCTAGCCCCACCCCCACCCACCCACGGTGAAATTCTGGCACCACCACTGGTTGTAAGATGGTTGAAACAGAAGAAATAGACCCAAGTTGGTGAAAGTAGGTTTTATTGTCCACATGCAACAAGATTTGTTTACATTTCCAGAAAATATTTGACAGAAATGTCAATACATTTCAATGCTCTCATTTTTAAAACTAATCGTGTGATCATGTAGCGTGTCTGAAGAAAAAGGTGTGGATATGGAGGTAAAGTTTCCCCATGTGCTGCCGCCTTACGGTTCCGCTGCCTCTGATTGGTGGGTCGGTAGATCTAAATATTTTCAGAATAACATGTAAGCTTGTAGGCGTGTATAGGCAAATTGTATAGAAAAGATGAATGATATAATGAACAGTAAGCAGTCAAGGACGATTATTAATAATGTAATTCTACAGCACAAAGATTAAACCTTTATTTTACACGACTAGAGAGTGACAATTGCAAACATTTGTATTGAATAACTAATTTTGTTTATTTTCTGCCTCCAGATATAGCATATGGCATCTCATTGGGTGATCATAAGCTATGTTTTGGAATCAAAAAATTGAAAATACGACAATTTGAATTGCTATATTTGCGAACAGCGCTGGTCGTAAATAAACGTTACGTTGGATAGGTGACTAAATATTTCTTATACAGTTGAGCCCTGTTAATTGGATATCGGTTAACTGAGTAACCATGTTAACTGAATATAATTTCCAAACACCAAAGCATTTAGTCCCAGTGAAGGTGGCATAAGCTTTGTTTTGGAGGCAAAAATCGGAAAATAAGAACATTTGTATTGCGATATACTGATATTACGTTGGATAACGGGTTAAAATATTCATGATACACTGAAGCTCAAGTAATTGGATATCTGTAACTTGAATAACCATGTTAAATGAATTTAATTTCCAAACATCAAAGCATTTAGTTACAATGAGGGGGTAATAATATATTTGTTTTGGAGACAAAAATTAGAAAATGAGAAAAATTGAGTCGAAATATTTTCAAATAGTGCTGGCCGTATATAGACTTTACGTTGGATAATCAATTAAATGTTTCTGATACAATGGGGACAACTTAATTGATATCTTTTAATTGGCTAACCCTGTTAATTGAATATAACTTCCATACACCAAAGCCTTCGCCATACCTTCAGTGCAAATTTTGAAAGGGTTGATTTTGTACCAATCTTTATTTGAAGTGTAAACGTAATACTTTGTCAGACTATTCCACGAACGTTGTAGTTGCATTTGTTGGAAACTCTGCTCTGCGTTACTACGTCTTACCAATCTTTGCAGGTAGAAATACAGTTTGGAATGCTGTCCTGGACATGGATGATAAAGTGAAAGTCAAGTATGATGAAATAGAGCAGCTGTTCTGTCAGAAAGACGTAACAGATTCCAAGAGTTCTGAGGAAAAGAAGACAAAGACACCTACCGAAGTGAGTTTATTTTGTCTTGGTTTAGGTACATTACCCAATTGTAAATGGCACTTTTAACCCTTTATCCAACGAATCAGCTGTATCCGCCCTCGTAGTATGCAAATTCAGCAGTTGAAAAAATATTATTTTTCAAAATAATTCAACAAAACAATATCATGTGAGCCCTCGTTGGAACGAGCTCGTCGAGCTCGTTCCAACGAGGTGTCACATGATATGGTTTTTTTTAAAATTTGTTGAAAATTTAAAAAAATGATATTTAAAATATAAAATTTTGATATCGTCTGCGTTGGGTGAAGGGTTAAACTGCTGTCAGCTATGATATTCACATCAACTCAAAAATACACCCAACAAAATGTCCAGAAAGGTCATTTCTTCTTCAAAAACTTATAGCTTGTTAGACGTCTTGTTGAAACCACCTCAATGAGATGGATCTCCCGTTGGAGTGTATGAATTACGTTACAGAAGAAGATCACCATTAAGTTCTGGTGCCAACTATCTAACTGAGCACTAATTTCTTTAACCCTTTGACACCAAGTGATATATTCCATGCCAGTTCAATGGCATCAGTTGGACCCACTGAACAACTATTTACTCCTTGTGACTTCAAAATAGAAGCAAAATGTTACCCGTTAACCCTTTAGACACGAGAGATAGCTTTTTCGGACCACGGTCGCATTGCGGCTTGAAATCATAACGGTGATGGTTTTGTATGGTAGACAAATCAATATTTCCAACGTGCAGCCCAAAAGCTGCACGTTGAAAATATTAATTGGTCTACCCGCAAATAACGACTCAAGTGGGGAGTCAAGTCCAACATGGCTATATCCAACAGTCTGTCAGTGACTATCGCTGATGGAACAATCATCTCGTACTTCCTTGTTTTATATTACAAGAGCTATTGTGTATCTAATAAGCGGTAACAAACAGAATTGACAAAAGAACTGTGGAATTAAGTTTTTTATTAAACTAAAATGCATATGGATTTTTCCATTTCCTGAAACCAATATTCTGTACGGTGAATACAGTTGAGGAAGACAGGACTGAAAATGTACAAGGCTTTTCCAAACAACAGACGACAGTTCCCAAAACATTCTTGAATAATTAAACTGAAAATTCTCATTTTTTGCTTCAACGTAGGGCTGGGGGTGGGGGGATCGTAACCTATGTTTTTGAGGCAAAAGTTGAATAAATAATAAAATTTAAATGTAATTCACACGAATAAGATTGGTAGTTTATAGCTGGTACGTTAGTTAAGGGGTTTCTGAATTCATTATATCACAAGAATTTACCCACAACAATTTCAATTGTTTGGTTTTGAAATAAAGGGATCAACAGTCCCAAAACACACTTTGATCTGCCCATGGGGAGCGAACCGGCATGGAAAGACTTTGTTGGTGTGCAGTTCATTATCGAAGACACACTTCAGGAGCGGTTCCAGTGATGTGATTTTTGTATGTGGTTTTACGGATATTATCAGCAGCATTACCACTTGTCGAGAGTTTTACGGATGGGGGAAGCCAAGTACTCGGAGAGAACCATCGAGCTTTGGCGAGGAACTGTCTGACTCCTCAACGTAGTCCTCACAAGCAGGGTTAGCATTGTTTGAAGATAAGTGCCTCGACGATGTGCAGTGTGTCTTAGTGGGCAATCGGGATTAAATCCCTTGCCCAAGGACCAAACGCAGTTATCGCTGGTCATAATCGAGCCGTAGACCTTTCGGTTCGAAGTTCAATACTCTAACCACTGAGGCGCCGCGATAGTTGCGACGAGATTAAGAGGAGCTGAACAGTCCATCGCAAATCCCTGATGGATTCAGGGTCGCCTAAGTTCTCGGGTATGCGGATGGATTTTCGCGCGGCGCCTCTAATGGAAATGTAGCATGGTACATCGTTGTATAGTCCCCAAACAACTCAATGCACCAGGCTATTAGCCTCGTATATATCAGGTTAATTTTAGACAATAAATGGAGTACTGTGATACTCAAAAATGTGGACCTCTAAGGTGGTTAAACAGTACGTGGAGAGTGGATTGTAACAAAATCACCCACAGAGTGGAGTTATCACCCAAAGTATAACTTTCAAATTCTGTCCATACGGACAACAAAAAAAGCAAGCAGTGTTTCAGCCAATGGACCTCCGGGTTCAACCCGGAGGTCCATTGGCTGGAACTTTTCTTGTACTCGTTATGCTTTGCAACAAGTTTGCATTTATTGTTTGAGTGGAATCTACACTCTGCGGGTGATTTGGTGATAATACACTCTACACGTACAGTACAAGGCCTTTTGAGTATTAGAACTGAAATATATGTTAAAATTATAACGTGAGTACGCACTTTACCGAGAAAATAAGCAGAATTCACACTTTTATCCATATGCATGAACTTGGAGAAATTAGGAAAATTTACAGTTTGCATGCGGCAGATTTGCCCATCTGATCCACTACAATGGATATATTGTCTTTTACAGATCAATTTGTTGGACATGAAGCGAAGTATGAATATCAATATATTTCTGCGACAGTTCAAACTTCCGAATGACAAAATCGTTGAAGTCATCAAAGAAGGGAATGAGTCAATGATTGGTCCTGAAAAACTGAAAGGATTATCAAAAATTCTTCCAGAAAGTGATGAGGTAGGTGTATTGTTTTGCCAAACATAATTTTGAAACTTTCGTCCTTTGAAAAGAGGAAATACTATAGCCGCTGATTAAAATATGTAATTAGTGGTTTTGAATATTGCTTGTGAGCCTCTCTCTCTCTCTCCACACAAACATGCACAATTTTCCAACTCATTTTTCTCTGGATTGTAGCCTTAGATGCGCTCTTACTTGTAAACATATGCTTTCGTAAAAAAACGTGTTTGATAATTGGACATAGGTAACACATACCAGCGAAGGTCTGTGGAACCCAGTTCGTACTGTTGGGTGGGTGGGGGTGGGGGTAGGGGGGGGGGCGGCAGCGTGACCAATTTGAAGTTTACACTTGCCAATTAACTAATAAGTTGGGAAGCCCGTCCGTCTCGATTGCTATATGGATTCATCCTCACCTGAATTTTCAAGTTTTTTCACAATGTGCACTCTAAAATCAGTTGGGTTAAAAATCAACCCAAATCAACTGGGTTGAGTGAATATTCACTCAACCCAGTTGATTTGGGTTGATTTTTTTTACCCAGCTGATTTTAGAGTGTGTATAATCACGACTGAATAATATCCAACTACATGATCAAGGCATGCCTTCGACGAAGGTATGTTTTGGCGTTGTATATTGAATACAATCAGGGCTTGAGACATCACAATCAGACAAATCAGGTTTATCACCCCCTCCATTTGGCCACCTTCCTGTCGACCACCTTCCTGATGCCTCTGTGTGTGGTAAACCGAATGGGACTGGTCATGAATTTCCAAACTTTGTGTCTGCATTTCTGATCAACTTGTTATTCATGAAAGTGTTCCTTATCCAAAATCGGGTAGTAGTGGAAGTTCACCATAGTGGGTAGCATTGGTGTAAATGATTGGCTGAACTTGACTTTTGGATGGTCCGTAGCTCAAGATGTGAACGGTCTAATGTAAGCAGCGACGATAGGTCACCATAAAATAGACTTGGAAGATGAACTGTTTGATTTTTGTGTGTAGTACTTGACAGATTCGGCCACGTCCGTAGATAATCTATGCCGCATAGGATATTAATCAGTAATGTTTGCCTTAAAGTTTAGTCGAAAGATCTTCTAAAGATCTTTGTTCAAATATAAGAATTCTCTGATTGCACGGAATCAAGAAACAAGTATCAGTTCTCTTCTGTCGTAACTAATAAAGTTGAAGAAAAAGATTTTCTTTTATGATTGTTTTCAGCTGATAAAAACATATTGTCGCTACTGTGAAGCGATCTGGGTCGTTGTATCACGTCGAGTTGAGGAGGTTAGAACGCCGGATCAAACGAGCTGCCGCAGGCAGCTCGTTTGATCCGGCAATCTGCCCTTCTCAACGAGACGTGTTGCGACGACCCAGATCACTTCACTATAGCGATAAAAGGTTTATTATATGACTTATAGTTCAACATCGCATGCCAACGCTAGTAGTAATAATTCCCCAAACCTTTTTTGGTAAAGTGGATTAATTTTTGTACAATTATTTTTGTAACGGGTGCACACTTCCGGGGAATCCCCCGATGCGCATGAAGATTTTCAGTCAGAATCGCTATCTATGACACAAATTTTGCACCTCTTCGGTGGACTAGTGCTACCGGAGTAATTGTTTATCGAAATTTGGCAAATGTTCATTGAAGCATTTTCAAACATACCATGGAGTGAATGTTTATCCTGTTTGTTCACCTGATTTAATTGAATTTCGCAAAGTGGTGCTAGCAGACGAAACTGTAAACAAACCCAGACTGCAGTTCGAGAGCACCCATTCCAGCTCGGCGTAAAGTATTCGCTGCGCCAGGAACAGCTAATTATGCGATTTCGAAAGCCCCCGTAAATAGTCCGTCATACTATTGTGATACGGAATCGGATTCCACACTGTGGAATTTAAGAGGATCAGGAAAAGATCGTCAAACAGTAGAGATATTTAGGGGTTAAATTACATAGTCATATTATACACATGGTGACCGGTTGACTTGGTTGATATCGTAAAATAAATCACTTGCAGGTCTACAGTCTGTGATGGAAATCAAATATCAATCTTCCAGGTGGCGTTGATAAAGAGTTTCACTGGAGATAGAGAAAAACTTGGCAACGCAGAGGATTTCTACAGTCATCTTATTAATCTCAATGGATATCAAGTTCGGATTGAGGGCATGCTTCTGAAGCTAGAATTCCAGTCGAATTTGGAAACACTGGAGCCTAATATCAAAAGTGTGATAACTGCGTGCAATAAAATCATCGAGAGTGAGCCCCTGAAGTCTTTCTTACGTTATGTGTTACACACTGGTAACTTCATGAACGCGGTAAGATTTTGCTTTAATGTTCTGACTTTTCTCTGTTTATGCTTTCCATTTTTGTCTTAGCAGTTTTATCGGTTCTTAAGTTGATATCGTATGGAACGTTTAATATTCAATGTAAGTAGTGCTTTTATCAGTTTGTCAAAGAACATTCAGTTCTACTTTTCAAAAAAAAAAAAAAATAAAACGACTTTAACTCTATTGCAGTTTTTGAGCAAAACATTATCGATCCAATTCCATACTGCAGTGCTCTCGATAATGAGAAATTATAATCACCCAAAACAAAACAAATATCGACAAAGAAGAATTTGAATGTACAGGACGAGGAGAGTGTATTGTCACTGAATCACCCACAGAGTGACGATTCCACCCAAACAATAAATGCAAATTTGCTGCAAAGCATAACAAGCACAAGCAAAGTTCCAGCCAATGGACCTTCGGGTTATACCCGGAGGTCCATTGGCTGAGACACTGCTTATATTTTTTGTCCACATGTACAGAATTTGAAAGTTATACTTTGGGTGATAACTCCACTCACCGGGTG
The DNA here is from genome assembly GCA_031216915.1 of Pictodentalium vernedei. Classification (NCBI taxonomy): domain Eukaryota; kingdom Metazoa; phylum Mollusca; class Scaphopoda; order Dentaliida; family Dentaliidae; genus Pictodentalium; species Pictodentalium vernedei. Next base: position 297,217,956 of record CM062294.1, read on the forward strand.
ATTTGGTTACAGTCCACTCTCCACGTACTGTATACCAAACAGCTTTTTCAGTTCTTGATAAAATGAAAAGGATAATGATTGAAACGAATAGATATAAAGAATACACCGTAACAATGATTATTACTCTATTTGCAGGGAGGATATGCCGGAAATGCAATGGGATTTAAAATTAACTCCTTGACAAAACTGATGGATACCAGGGCAAACAAACCACGAGTAACTCTATTGCATTACTTAGTCAGGGAAGCCGAGAAAGCCGACAAAGATGTGCTTCAGTTCGCTACTGATCTGTCGCCACATTTGACCAAGGCAGCACGGTATGTAAATACACGCTAGTCTAGCGTCACGTATCTTGTTTGCATGAGTTTTCTTTTTCCCGAGGAGATAACGAAGACACCTCGATGAATGAAAGATAATATGGATTACTGCCTCGATCGATTTGGACCCTATCAATGATGTCATTTTAACCTTTCCCCATACAACTCCAAACTACTCCTCTTCTATTATACGCTAAGCGATAGATTATTGAAGACATTACGGAAAGACAGAAATCGTGTCCCCCACTGTGAAGATATAGACATTTTCACTTTCACTGTATCATTCAGAATGGTGGCTTTCAAAGCATCACTTCAAGGTGAATACGAGCCAAATTATCACTGAAAATAATCAATTTGTTCTAAAAACGTATCATGAAAAGCAGTGTTTTGAGTGGATACCGATCATTTCCAGCAATAATTCAGCACGTGTTCACCTTGAATTGATGCATGAAACTAGCTAGTCAAAACATGACCTGAAAGTCCGTAATATAAGTTTTTGGCTTGGTACGTCCTTTCAAAGGAAGTACCAACCAAAAAACTTTATATTACGGACTTTCAGACCATGTTTGGACTAGAAACCCGCCAACAGAATCAGACCGCAAGACGCCATCTGTACCGAGTATCCATCAAATCACTTCCGCGTATCCATGATTCAGTGCACTGTTCACTTTCATGCATCAATTCATGGTTGAAACGAGTGGAATTATCAAATTCTTATAAAAAGCGTATAATAAAAAGTAAATCTAGTGTTTTGTGGAAATGGCGCAAGCGCTCGCGAAAAATAACCCTTTGTATCGGCCACTCATGAGATAATTTTCGGTATCCACTCAAAAACTCTAGATATCCTCTATGTATTGCATTGAAAACGTTTGTCCACAAGTGTATTCTTCATTGAGTACTCGTCGTTAGGGTACATTTATCTTGACAATGTTTTTAGATCATTGGTGGCTGCCTTTACGGCTGCCTGTCAAAGCAGCCAACAATGATGTAGAAACAATGTTAAGTCAGTTGAAGCTGTGTACATGTATAGACTGTAGTTATTATCGTAAAAAAATAATCTGAGTATTTAAGGGTTAATAAAAGCTTTCCACTGCACACTAGTTGGTGAAAGATGGGGTCTCTGCCAATGAGAGTGTGACACAAGCCTGGTCATCCATATATAACGAGAGAGAAAAATGTGGCAAAACTAAAATCAAGGCTTCGAAGATTCATTGCCGACAGAAGGTAGAGTGACCATGCTTGGTATCGTGAGATTTCCACGTATATCAAGTGCACCCACTCTAAAACAAGACTAACACACTACAAACTGCACTTCCTGGTTGGGTTTCAACCCAAATTACATGACCTGACATGACTTATTCACATAAAAAACATCATACCATCGCCATGAATATTCCCGGAATTTAAGTAGTGCTTATTTACTGAGACAGACAGTTTCTGCTTTACTGGCATAAGATCCGGTAACCAATGGCTGAGTGAGTCATCTGACGTGGGCAACATAATCATGTGCGACTTTATAGTTGTACTGTAGTCACGATATAGCCATGGGCGCGGGTAAATCACCAATAAAATCAACGGTCCCTAGCCTGCCCTTGTTTTGTTTTCTGCTGAGAAATGTTAACTGATCATGGGTGTAGCCAAGGGGGTGGGGGTCAGGGTGATGGGCTACAGCCCCCACCAGCCCCACACCCCCGTGGGGGAATTGGCCAAATTCGTCTGGGAGATAAAATTATGCAAACACCATAGAGATAATACTCCTGAAGACCCGGTATGCATGCACAATAGGAATAACCCTGTGGGCATATAATAACAGTGGCACAGGCAGACATCATAGAACCTTCTTAAATCGGGATTCATGTAGATCGTGGCGTCTAACAGATCCACATTTGAGTGCGCACCTATTACAGTGGAACCCTGTTAACTGAATAGGCACTTTGCCAATGAAAATTATTCAATTAACAAGAGTATTCAATTAACAGGGATTGTGTGGCTTTCCTGTATTCAAGAGATAAACTTAGCCTTTATTCTATTATATCTTGTTTGACAGAGCTCCATGAGCTCTGTCAAACAAGATATAATAGATTAAATGCCTGTATTGGTTGTACTGAGGACAAGTGGGTCTATAAATAAAGGAAACCTGGGGAGAGTCCGGATAATTTCTCGACAGGTTACAAGATTTGTTATTCAATTAACATCAGTTTACTCTGTAACCTATATTCAATTAACAGGTCAATTTTGTACCGGAGGTATGGTAAACGGTTTTGTGATAGAAATTATGTTCAGTTAACAGGGATATACAATTAAGAAATATCCAATTAAGTGGGATCCACTGTATTATAGAATCCTGGCTTCCCGTCTGGTGGGTAAATGGTTAAATTGGTTTATTATTAAAGAAATAGCTGTTACGATTTTGAACGTATTCCGAGAAATCATACATGGATTTTTACGCTTGTCCTAAATTCATTGGGATTATTACCCATTATAAAATTATGTTTAAAATTATAAGAGTTATTCTCTTGTATCCTGTAACCTTTGTCGACAGTAACATTGTCAGTTTGCTAATTAATAATTCTCATTTTTAATGATTTTATATTTCAGACACACAGTTGACTCGTTGGTAGGGGAGACAAAGCAGTTGACTGTGGCTGTTAAGAAGCTGGAAAGTCAAACAGAAAACAGCCCTGAAGAAATCAAAGCTCAATTCTTGCCTTTCGAAAAGGTAAAAATAAAAAAAAATCGACAACGATAATTTCCTCTCAAATGTAGAAATGGCGGCTCAGTACCTCTGGGCACGTACGGAACTCACGAGTAAAAATGACCTTGGAAATCTTATCCGCAATTTTAAAGATTACGACAACGGGACTCCGAACTAGAAAAAAATGGCAAGAAACGGGTATCACGCCCACTTTTGTAACAACTGACGAGTTTTTGAAAAAACTTACATTTAGGTAATAAAATGGCCAGGTTTTGTCATGAAACGAAGTCAAGAGTTTTCTAATAAAAATAGACAGGTTTTGTCATAAAATATCTTTCCATTTTTGTCATAACTATCAACAGGATTTGCAAGACATTCCTGTTGTTTTACTCACATCAAAAAACCTTAAAAAAACTGTTAGACCTTAACACAACTAACCTACCCAAACGCCTCACAAAATCGTATTGTTGTTTTGGTTAGTGCGCATTTCGATGTCGTGTGTATGGCTGTGTGGGAAGGTAGTGTAGTATGGACGGCACTTACCCCTGTTGGTGTACTGTTTGTACTGTTGGTGACTTTGTACTACTTTCTAACCTAACGCCTTTTACTCTCCGCTAGTTGTTTTGAATAGTACGTAATGGTAATTGATGTGGTTTTGTGGGTTATGCTTGGTTTTCTGGATTGTTAGCAGTGTATGACTGGGCTATGCCAAATTTGGTACATTTTAGCCATGGGGACATCCGTTAACCTATCTAGAGCTATATGTTGTACCACCTGGTGGGTTTTATGCTATTTCCATACAATTCGATTATTCTGGAGTGTGCGTCAATATTGTTGAAGACTCAAGAGTGGTGTAGTACTTTGATTTAGTGTTAGCTGGGTTGTTAGTCACGGTGATTGTGTAGCAGTGGTTGTTGTAGTAGTTGTTGGTTTAGTAATTATGGTTGTAATTGAGATCGTTGGTGTGGAAGTTGTTGGTGTAATTGTTGTTGGTGCTGTACAGATTAGCGTAGCAGTTATTACTGTTGTAGTAGTTGGTTTAGTAGATGTTGGTTGGCGATGTACAGCTAAAACTAGAAGTCCTCTCACGAACTGTGTGCTTATCTAGGCTTAATTGCGCGTAGGATTTGCGCGCAATAGCCATATCGAATGGCATCCAAAGCACGACAGGTTCTCCTGGTTACTCATAGCAAACAGGCAATGTTTCTGCCAATGGACCTCAAGGTTACCCGGAGGTCTATTGGCTGAAACATTGCTTGTGCACAGGCCATATGTACAGAATTTGCTAGCCTTACTATGGTCATAACGCGTAGATTAACTCGCATATCGACGTGCTATTTATGCGCATTTCATGACAGGACTTCTAGTTTTAACTGTAGGTTCAGTGGTAGATATAGTAGTAAAGACTGGGAAATGATCCATAGCCACACTCGACAGTAGTAGTGCGAGAAACAATAGAACGTAGTTATCCCGAACAGGGTTAACATCGATAGGGTAGTTGTCCGACATATCTGGGTCAAAAGATAAAAATGCCGTTAGCCAACCTACCTATCTCTCTTTTTTAAGTCTGCATGAAGCACGGAGCTGCGATGTAAACTTAGTGACGCACAGTTTATACCCTCTTCTGCTCAGAAGTTAGGATAAGCTGCGTTTGGAACAAAACTTAAGAAGTGAATTTACAGTTTCTGGGAAGAGCACTGGGGCATTTTTAGGTAGTGGTGGGATTGTAAATGCTAATATTTTTCTCCTGCAAACGCGAAACGTGCGTAGGGAAATTATAGTCTCTCGTCCCTAAATTGAAAGGTGGCGGGGCTATCCCTAAAATATAATAATCTGTAATGTTGTCGCAAACAGTGGTAAGGTCGGTAGTTAATTCGTTTTAATTTTTTTGCAGAGTGCTAAAGAGAAACTTGAAATGGTTGGAAAAGATCTTGACGAAATCAAAGAATTAACTAAAAAACTTTGTGTTCATTTTTGTGAAAATGAAAGTAGTTTCAAATTGGAGGAGTGCATTCAAACTTTTTCAACATTTTGTGAGAAGATCAAGCAGTGTCAAAAAGTAAGTAGGTGATTCATAAACCAAGACAATTGGTGACTAGTTAAATGTGGTTATAGGCGAGGCAATAGCGATGAGTGTGGCATTTTCAGGAGGGGATGACCCGGTGCACGCCTCCTTTAAAATTTCCGGATTTTCAATGTGCGCACATATGAGCACAGTTGAGTATTTTGCTATTTTTTCCAGTAAACTGCGTAATCATATTATACTGTTGACATTTATTTTGACTAATATTTTAGTCTAAAACCAGCATGTAATAACAGTGACCTCACATGCGACAAAGTAGTTTTGCATACACCAGAGGCGCAAGCTCTCACTCTCAGGTCGCTTGTCTAATTCTGTTGGAAATTCGACTCTGTTATTACTTTTCGTTCAATTTGCTCAAAGACAACCGTTGATACAATGCAGTGGCGTAGCAGGTCGGGGTGGGGGTGGGGGGTGGGGGTGGGGGTGGTGGAGGGGGCTGATGGGGCACATGACTCCCCATTTCAGTTATCCCCCCCCCCGTTTTTTGTCCCGAATTTCAAACCTTTTCCCGGAGAGCCCACCCCCCCCGCCTCTCTCCAGTGATAGGGGGTGTCCCCCCTTGTGAACGCCCCCATCTCGCCGCTAGGTGGCCCGGATGATCATCCTATTCTGTATGCCACTCCTAGTAGTTCAGCGATCTGAACGTAGCAGCTACCCCCCTTCGTATAGCGTATCCGCTACGTTCAGATCGTTGAGCCTTAACTTTGATATCCTGGCTACGCGCCTGATATAATGTGCTGCCCCTTTAATCACAAAGATATACAGACATTCTTTCGTGGTCCAGTTATAGATTTAATTCAATTAGTATCTAATTTACCTTGAAAACATTTAGATATTAACAAAAATTAGTGGAACTACGCAGTGTAATCATAAAACTACAGCTACAGTGAAATTTTATTCATAATGGCAAATATCGTCAAAGATTTTGTCAAATCAAGTCTGGGTTGAGAAACCTTTCCTGCATTGAACCAAAGAAAATTAACATTTATTGATTTTTTTCACATTCAATCGGGTGGAATATTTCAATTGGTGGCAACTGAAATACTCCAACCGATTAAATCTAAATATAGAGGAGGAACTATTTCAACGTCAGACTGATTCCAGGCCGTATCAACGTCGAATTCATTACAAAATTAGACTTGCAGTGAGCCCTTGCAGGGGTTATTTTGGGTGTCAACAAAGACGGAATATGGAACCCTTTCCCATTTTTTTTGACTTTAGTCACTTTTTATTGCAGCAAAACAAGTGCCTCGCCAGGCAGTTTGTAGATACATTTGCAAGTTACATCCCAGGAACCTTGTCAGTTGTTTCTAGACAAGCTTGGCTGCCTACGTAGGCAGCCAAGACTTGTCTAGAAACAACTTCAGATCCACGGAATGTAGCCTGTCGAAGTGTAGGAAAAATGCATAAATATCTTCACCATTTAACAGTATAAGAACAATTTATTTAATAGAGATTGTGTGGGTGCGATGGCGTTGCGGTAACCGGTTCTCGTTAGATCACCGAAGTTAGGCAACGTCGAGCCCGGTTAGTCCTTGGATGGGTGACCATATGAGCGATCGATTCGGACTCCCGCGTTGTTTCAATGGGGAAGGCGCTTAACCCCGATTGCCCACTCGGGCGCACGATGACACCGTGTACTAAGGCGTACTGCACGTCGATGGCGCGCATGTCTTCACCCAATCTAACCCTGCCTGTGCTGCAGTGCGGAGTTACGCCGTTGATGAGCTGGCAGCTGCTCGTCGTTGCTCTATGGTTCTCTCCGCGTACTCCGGCTTAGTCCACCCGTAAAACTGTCACCGACACGATATGACTTTGGCAGTTAAAGTGTCGTTAAACCTCAATAAATAAATAAATAAATAAATAAATAAATAAATAAATAAATAAAGACTGTAGAGATTGATCATTTTTTCGTATGACTGTTTTGCTATAACACTTATGACATGTACTGTACATGTAGTAGCTTCTGTATTAATGCTATCAGTTCAATATGAAGGTAACGTTTCTTATTATTGTGTTTCTTTTCCAAACAAATTCCCAGTTGGAGAATTCATGACCCAAATCTTCCCAATTGCATGGACCCCGGACTCATTCCCAAAGATGGCAGAATAACCCCTGCCTTGTAATGTTCCAAACCACATTGGTGTACCAGCCTAATGTGCAGGTATACCAGGATGTTTTAGAACAATAACATGGTGTACCACCATCCATTTCTATGAGGGTCTTGCACAATTCTCAAGCTGAAGAATTTAGCAGCTCTGAATTTTTGAAGACCTCTCACGCCATCTCCACGCGCAGTTCAAGGATCAGCCTAGCATTACCACAATATAGCGGATGGATTCGCTTTCTGAGGTCTCGGCTTGAAAGCTTGAAAGGAAATATGGGACAACAACTCGGCATTCAATATGCAATGAGATTTATATTCAAACTTTTCCTCACCGTTGATATTTTGAACGTCCGCGTACTCATCACAACGAATGTTCTGTTGTGTGGTTTAATTTATTAATATCGACTTCGTACAGTGTGTTAATTCATTAAATAAATGAACCTGGAAGGATTTCCGAGAGGATGTCAGTCAATGTAGTCAATAGACGAAGGGACACAACTGCTGTACGAAGCCGACAGTTTGAATATTCTTCACATCTTCGAGGAATTACAATATCTCGATTTGCGTCCTTGACATTCTCGAGAATTGGGTGGAAATTAAATGGGAGAGGACCCTGGAGGACCCTATGAGAGTATGTGTAATCATATTGTGATTTCATTGTCTCGATACCCCCGTGGGACCCCAGGAAAGTGAAACAGTGCTTGTTTAGGGGGGATAAACGTGTTCTGCTTTACTGGTAAAATGGAACCCGTTAACCAACGCATTCTTGGGATGGAAGTCCCCTGAAGTGGGAATCACTGGTAAAACGATTCAAGAGAAGTTCGAGGAGCTATATTTGCCTTCGTTATGGGAGGGGCAAGAATTTTTGCTCCGCCCAAACTTTTTACATTACAAACACGGGAGGCTGATTTGAACCAAATTTGAAATGAGGGCTCATTTGGTCTTAAGTACTTAATTTAGGCCAAACAAATTTTTCCCGTCGCCCCATGGGAACCGCAGGAGCCTAAATAGAAAAAAATTAAAACGCCCATATCTCCAAAATAACACGGCACCGAGAATTCTTATATGGTGTGAAGCTCCCTTAGGACCAACAGAATGGAATGGTCCAAAAATTGCTATCGGTTTTATCATTATTTGGGTAATGGGAAAAACATTTAAGACTCTTCTTCTCCTAAACCACTGCTCCAAAAGCTTTCAAATTTCACATATAACATCTTTGGAAGATTCTTTCACAGATTTATTGAAAGCAAATCCTTGGGTCCTTATTTGGGCTCTTTATGGGAGCCCAAATGTTTAAATTAGTGCAGTATGAGGAATATTCTTTAAAAATCTTAGGGGGTACGATTCAAGTTCGCTCAAGCCAAGTCCCTGGGTTCATATTTGGGCTCACTGTGGGAGCCCGAATTATAAGTTAACTCAAAATGAGGAATTTTCTTTAAAAATCTTCTTCAGAAACAGTGGTCAGAATGCTTTGATATTTGGTATGCAGCATCCTTGGATGGGAGTGGGGGGGGGGGGGGGGGGGAGATTCAAGTTTGTTCAAGCCAAGTTCCTGGGTTTATATTTGGGCTCACTGTGGGAGCTCGAATTTTAACTTAGTTCAAAATGAGGAATTTTCTTTTAAAATCTTCTTCTTCAGATCCAGCAGTCGTAATGCTTTGATATCTGGTTTTCCGCATCCTTAGGAGGTAAGATTCAAGTTTGTTCAAGCCAAGACCCTGGGTTGAGATTTGGGTTCCCTATGGGAGCCCGAATTATAACTTAGTCCAATATGAGGTATATTCTTCAAAAATCTTCTTCTTTACTTTCATCAGTTAGAATCTTTTGCTATTTTGTATATAGTATCCTTAGGGAGGTGAAATATAAGTTTGTTAAAGCCAAGTCACTGGGTTCATATTTCGGCTTCCCGTGGGAGCCCGAATTGTACCAACATTTTTATTTTCCGAACTGAGAGGCCGAATTCAACCAAATTTGCTATGAGGGCTTATTGGGTCATAAGTACCTAATTTATGCCAAAACAATTTTTCTCGTTGCTCCATGGGAATCGCAAGACCTAAACATAGAAAAAAATTAAAACGCCCATATCTTCAAAACAACATGGCACTGGGAATTTTTATTTTCTGTGAAGCTTCCTGAGGAAGAGCAGAAAGGAATGGTCCAAAACATTTGCCATCGGTTTTATCATAGGGTACTTTTCCAGGACTTTGAAAAAGTGCTGAGTCAGCATTTTTTAACACTGTGGGTAACATTACTGTGGGTAATAGGAAAACATTGGAGACTCTTCTTCTCCCAAACCACTGCTCCAAAAGCTTTCAAGTTTCACGTATAACATCGTTGGAAGATTGTTTCACACGTTGATTGAAATCAAATCCCTGCGTTCATATTTGGGCTGTCTGTGAGAGCCCAAATGTTTAAATTAGTGCAGTATGAGGAATATTCTTTAAAAATCTTCTTCTTCAGATCCACGAATCAGAATCTGTTGATATTTGGTGTGCAACATGCTTAGGGGAGGGGGATTCAAGTTTGTTCAAGCCAAGTCCCTGAGTTCATATATGGGCTCACTGTGGGAGCCCAAATTATAAAATTATAACTTAGTTCAAAATGAGGAATTTTCTTTAAAAATCTTCTTCAAATACAACAGTCGGAATGTTTTGATATTTGATATGCAGCATGCTTGGGGGGGGGGGGGGGGAATTCACGTTTGTTCAAGCCAAGTCCCTGGGTTCTTATTTGGGCTTCCTGTGGGAGCCCGAAATATAAATTAGTTCAATATGAGGAAGATTCTTCAGAAATCTTCTTCTTCACATCCACAAGTCAGTCAGAGTCTTTTTATATGTGGTATACAGCATCCTTACCGAGGTGAGTTTCAATTTTGTTCAAGACAAGTCCCTGAGTTCATATTTGCATTCCCTGTGGAATTATTACTTAGTTCAATATGAGGAATATTCTTTAAAAATCCTTTTTTAGATCCATTGGTCAGAATCTTTGGATATTTGGTATAAGCTTTTCTTAGGAGGGGCAGATGCAACTTGTTTCTGTCAATTCCCTGGGTTGGTATTTAGTCTACCATGTCAGGTGAGCGCCATCAGACCCCCTGGGGCCTCTTGTTAAATATCACATACATGAGTGCACAAATGGAACTTACATATATTAGTATGAGTATATTTTCCTGACTTAAATCCACACAAAAGAAAATGTAAATATTATTTTCTGCCCAGATGTCGGTTTTGAACCATTATTTGACTAAGCTTGATATGCTGGTTCTGAGTAATCATAATCTGTAGTTTGGAAGAGTTGAAAGTTAAAAAAAATACAGAAAGTTTGAAATGGTGATTTTGATTAATTTTTTGGCCCACACAGTCCATTTTCCACAAGCCAACACAAAAGTCAAACTGTTTGGTCTGATCCGTGACAGCTCCAGGAACCTCCAGTGGCAGAAAGCAATCACTGCACTGAGATCAGTTTTCTCCAACATGATTGAAACTATTCATGTTTGAACTGCAACTGCCAATAGATTTCAGAAATAAGATTTATTCTCTGACCAAATGTGTCGGAACACTGACAAATATTTTGAGAAACATGTTTTTGAAGGAAGACCTGATCAATGGATACAGTTCAGCTAAAATATCCGGTTCCGACCGTATAGTTCAAAATCATTAGCCAGTTCTGGTCCTGGCCGGAACTCAAATTAAGTTCCGGTGCATCCCTTGCAGATGCTCGACGTTGCTCGGTGGTTCTCTCCGGGTACTCCGCCTTCCTCCATCAGTAAAACTGTCCGACACGAGGCGTCCCTGGATTCCGGAAGTGCCATTAATAAATAAATAAATAAATAAATAAATAAATAAATAAATAAATAAATAAAAAAAAAAAATAAATAAATAAATAAATAAATAAATAAATAAATAAATAAATATCCCGCGCTTTAACTTTACAGCCATCCGACTTACTGAAAATAGGGGTGCGGTGGCGTTGCGGTAACCGGTTCTCGTCAGATCACCGAAGTTAAGCAACGTGGAGCCCGGTTAGTCATCGGATGGGTGACCGTCTGAGCGATGGATTCGGACTCCCACGTTGTGACCTTGGGCAAGGCTCTTAACCCCGATTGTCAACATGGGGGCACGATGACGCCGTGTCCTAAGGAGTACTGCACGTCGATGGTGCGCATGTCTTCAACCAATCTAACCCTGCCTGTGCTGCAGTGCGGGGTTATGATATTGGGGAGCTGGCAGCTGTTGGTCGTTGCTAGGTGGTTCTCTCCGGATACTCCGGCTTCCTCCACCCGTAAAACTGTCACGGTCGTGATTAGCCATTATGCATAAGTATGTGACCTTAAACACCAATAAATAAATAAATAAATAAATAAATAAATAAATAAATAAATAAATACTTACTGAAAGTATGGCGTATCATGTTCCTGGACTGGAAAATAGGCCTTTCGGGTTCAAAGGCTTAACGCTGCACTTAATTTCGTATTGTCAGAGGAGGTATATGAACCCATCCCATCCCCTCCCCTCCCCTCCCCTCCTCACATGCACACATACATTGTGATTAGCAGCCAGGCACTAACGAAAACGAAATGCACAATTATGGACATTATCTGCTTTTTTAGGAAAATGAACAGAGGCGAGTCCAAGAGGAAAAAGCCGAGAGACGCAAGAAAGAGCGAGAAACAGCAGCGCTGAAAAGAAGCTGTAAGTGTTCTTACAGTTAAAAATAGAAGTCCTTTCACGAACTGTGCGCTTCTCCAGTCTTAATTGCGCGTAGGAATTGCGCGCAATTGCCATATCAAATGGCATCCAAAGCACGGCAGGTTCTCCTGGTTACTCACAGCAAACGCAGACAATGTTTCTGCCAGTGGACCTCCGGGTTACCCGGTGGTCCATTGGCTGAAACATTGCTTTGCACAGGCCATATGTACAGAATAGCTGTACAGATAGCCTTACTGTGGTCATAACGCGTAGATTAACACACAGATCGGCTTGCTATTTGTGTGCATTTCATGACAGGACTTAGTTTTAACTGTATATGCGTGTCGAGTTCATTTCAAAACAACATTCAGTATCCATTCATTCTGTTGGAATACTGGTGTGTGTAACGGTATTTCTGGCAATGTTAACATCGAAGTAAGTCCTGTGTCTGGGGAATTGTCTAAGCAGACATCTGATTTTCAAAAGTGCAGGAGAGTCCTAATTGTTCGCCTTAAATGACTCCTGGGAGCCATTTTTGTTCCGCTTTGATTCTTCTGTGGAGAGACATTGGGAGCCAATTTCGAGAGATATTTTCCATTGAGAGCCATTTTCCAAAAAATCGAGATTTTTCGGGTTTCGGCGTTATCTGTTCATGTGATGTATATTTGAAATTCGGGTATAAGAAATCCCACAAGTCACTCACAGCAAAATACACGTTCTCTGTTTCTGCCTAACTGAATTAAACTGAAAAATATTTGTGCATTTTGTGCGCTGATAACTTTTAGTAATTTAAATTTAGTGGTTAGAATAAAACTCTGTCTGTCCTGTTTTCGGTTCATCAGAGTAGAGATACCGCATTCAGTTACGCCCAGGTGAGCCGGAAGATGGAAAGGGCAGAGAGGATGCCGATTTGTAGGGCAACCTGATCCCACCCGAGTATTAAATTGACACGACACAGGGTCATATGTGCTACCCGAGAACGAAAATGGACCTTACATAACCTGCCTGCAGGCAATAAAAGTCTATTGCTAAATTAACAATCCATCGTGAAGCCATATTGGCATGTACCGGCATTGTCCGCTCGATTTAACAGACCTGTAAACGACGCTCTCCGACATTTACTGGAGCATGTAAGTTTCCTAAGAGAAAGTTGTAGTAAGGTACATCCTGACTGGAAAGGACAATTGTGCTTCCTTGTGCCCGCTTGGCATGGGGGATGTGCATGTGCCTTCCTCTGTCCCCTCTGCTCCGGCGCCCCCGGTTACGCCCCACCAGTTTATTCCCAAGAACGAATTGTTCCTTTCAGGAATCTAATATTGAACTTTTGCAAAACCAATCTGAGAGTAAGATCTCCATACACAAGGAATTGGGATATGCGAGTTAATTCCCTTTAAAGCTCTCTCCACTCCTTCAAAAAAGCAAATGGTGCTAGAATTACTGGTACTAGACACTGCATCACTGACCAAGACTAGCTGCTAGCAACCAGCTCATCATCGACATTGTTTGGAAACTTTACATTTGCTCTTAACAGTAATAGTGACTGGTGAGACCAGAAATAGGTGGTGGCATTGGTGTGAATGCTATTTATGTTAACTCCTTGAACGCTGGTGTTATTTTTCATGCCAGTTCAATGGCAGCAATTGGAAGAGTTCATTTTCATTATTTGGGGTAGACCAATTCATATTTTCAACGTGCAGCCTGGAGGCTGCACGTTGGGAATATTGATTGGTCTATCCCACGCAATCACTTAGCAGCCGTCATACTCAATGGCCAGGAAAAGCAGTCTTTCGGGTTAAGGGGTTAATATAACGCAACATATACACAGCGTCTTTCCTTTCGGCATTATTTATGTACAATATCTATCTCTATTATACGTTTTGTGAGACGACGAAGATAACTGACATGCCATATTCCTGTGATAAGATTCAACAGGAAACGAATCGGGATTCACCCGCGGGAACCCCGGGATGTGAAGCAGTGCCTGTTCACTGCGGTAAACAGGCTCTGTTTTACTGGTAAAATATGAAAAAGTCACCAATGCTTGGGAGGTGCAAACCCTCTCTGAAAAGGGCAACATGGCTTATTAACGCTCACCCCCTGGTCTTGAGTTGATACTCATGTTGTGGTCATGATTACCAATTGTGCAAAAATATGTGACCTTAAACACCAATAAATAAATAAATAAATAAATAAATAAATAAATAAATAAATAAATAAATAAATAAATAAATCGGGTAGCCGATTTCGAGTTGAATCGAATAACGATTGAAGATTCAAAATCAAATCGAAGCTCGAAACTTGGTGGGGCCCAAATTCCGACGTCCCCACATCCCAGTCTGTACTCCCCTAGATATTTGTGAACAGTACAAGAAGTGAGTATTGCTACCAACACAGCCGCGGAGTGGAGTTGGCACCAAGCAATTAGTATGAAAATCTGGAAAAAAAACAAAAAAAAAAAAACAAAAGAAGAAGCGAGGTTTAAAACTTAGTGCTTCGTATACTTTTCAAAAGAATATAATTTAATATTCTTTAATCATATCCGATTTGCTTGCATATAATTGGTCGAGGTGAGTTTTTCATAACTCGATGAATAATTTTCCAAAACTAATGTGTTTGCCGTGTCAAAAATAATTTGGGCGTGTCCAACGGTGCAATTAAGTGTTATTGCTGTAGGTGGCCTGTTAGTTGGTATTCACGTGGTTTATTCACAGTACTTTTTCTCTTCAGTATTAGAAGCAGCGTGTATTAGCCTGTGCTGATAAATAATAATAAATTTTTCTTATACAAACAACTTGACATGTCTGCATTGATATAATGGCGGAGACTGGGCCGTTGAGGTACATAATAATACAAGCGAACACTCTGTATTAAATTCTAACAATTGAAGTGAACTACCAATCGCTTTTTCCGAGTAGGAATGTGGAATGGGCGTGTTAGGTTGCATGAAGTGCGACGCGCATAACACTACTAAGCACGCACATACCACATCCATACTCCAATAAAGCGTCAGATAATTCATCTTAATTTTTATGATTTCTTGCCTGGGGGAACACCCACTGCCCCAATTCTCTAATGGTAATCCACTCGCTCCAGGCGCGTAGCCAACATATCAAAGTTAGGAGGCCAAAAGTTATATCTAGGATGGGAGATGGGGCATACAGAGTATAATTCGCTACATCATCCGAGTCCTGCAGCAACAAGATGTGGACGAGCACAAGGGCAGGTGTACCCCTCTCATTGGAGGGAAACATTTTTGAAGTTCGAGACAAAACCCCCACAATTTCCTTGACCCTAAGTCCGTTTGTGTCCATAATTAATAAGTTGTGAACGGCATCATTAATTGGGACACAAACGGACTCAGAATCAAGTAAATTGCTAGATATTAAAATTTCTCGCCTGGTGTTTCGTATATGGGTGAACATGGGGGACCACTGAAATTTGGGGGCATATACTCCCTAAGCCCCCTCCCCAAGGCTAAGCCACTGTCTCTCTCCATACAATGTAGTGCTTGCCAAATATCACGTTGGTCAAAGGCTTAACCAACGAACTTAGTCGCTTCAACAACTTTCTCGTTTTTTTTTCAGCGGCGAAAGAAAACAAAGAACCCGTGCAAGAAGAAGATGGCTGCATTATCGATAAACTGCTGAAGGATATTCGCCGAGGCCATTCGCTCAGAAAGACAAAACCTCCCTTACGAGTTGCTAAGAATGAGTCAAACTGTTAATAAACCATTTAATATCTTTCAATCTGATATGAGTAAAAGGTGAAGGTGGACGAAGCGACAAAATACTAAAAACAAATCATTCACAATTTCGTCATACACCATGTTATACATGGCTGGGTAGATTGAATCACTGAAAACTGATATCTCTATCTATAGTTTGGGAATCTCCGTGAGAACCCCAATGAGAGGATCAGTGTCTGTTTACTGTTGTGAATAAGTTCTTAACCACTGGTGTAATAGGACTCAAAACTGAAAGGTCTACGGTTCGATCCAGACCAACGGTAACTGCGTTTTGTCCTTGGGAAATACACTTGATCCAGATTGCACACGTGGGCACACGGTGGCGCTGTGTACTAAGGCGCACTGCACGAAGGTGGTGCACTTGCCGTCAACAAATGCTATCCTGCATGCTTGGAGTTAGTACTTGGACGAGTCTTGATAGTTACTCGCCGCTACTCTGTGGTTCTCTCCAGGTACTCCGTCTTCCTCCACCTATAAAACTGTCCGACACGAGGTGACGCTGGCTGTGGAAAGTGTCGTTAAGCCCCAGTAGATAGATAAATAAATAAATTAATGAATGCATGAATGAATGGATTTAATAAATAAATAAATAAATAAATAAATAAATAAATAAATAAATAAATAAATAAATAAATAACCCTTTGAACCCCAGAGGCCGTTTTCCGGCCAGGTCACAAGCTACGTCATAATGTCATTAAGTGGAATGGCTACAATATAAATGTGAGGTGTAGACCAATCAATATTTTCAACGTGCATGGCTGCACGTTGGAAATATTGATTGGTCTTACCCCAAATATTGAATATGGACTCTTCCAATTGCTTCCATTGAACTTATATGGAAGATACCATCAGTGTTCACAGGGTTAATATAGTAACTACGGCCTGGGATGGAAGTCCCTCTAAAATTGGCAATCTAATTAAAAACTGTTAGCCAAACCTGGCTTTATGCTTGTGTTTCAGTTGTGATATAGCCAAAGATGCCGAAAGTGACCTTAAACCTTAGGTTAAAAGTTAATTATTTGTGCAGTGATAAAAATCTGTAGTTGACAATACAATGAACATAAACGTGAAAGGAGGATTAGTAATAATTTAATCCTACAGCTCTTAAAGTTATAGGATTAAATGATTACCGGGCCTCTCCGGGAATGCGAAAGGATTTCGCCCAGTAGGTGCAAACGGCACTGTGCATTGTAATCTATTCAATAACACCATATCGAACGGGTTTTTAGATCACCCCCTGAAAATGTAAAGTGGATTCGTTAACTTGATGTAAACATCATTGTCAGTGGCGGCGCTGGAAAATGTTTAACAGGGGTAGGGCTGCAACGGTACGCTTCCCTTACGATTCGATATGTATCACGATTCAATCTGCACGATACGATATGTATCATGATACATTTGATCTCTCATGGCATGCAACTACAACTATCAAATACTTTGAACTACATGTGTTCATTTCCAGTAGCTTCCTTTTATTACAATTTTTTTAATGCACTCTTCAAACAATATGTAACTTCTCAAAGTGATAGCCATTGGCATTCAATTTGAAGGTCGTATTTTATGACCCGCTGTTCGGTGTGTTTTTCTCTCAGAAAACATGTTCAAACAATTTAATCCCTTATATCTTGTTTGACAGAGCTCTGTGAGCTCTGTCAAGCAAGATATAATGGATTAATCAAATAGGCGGGACTTCACCAACTTTTGGTTAACTGCATAATGCTGTGTTGATGGCATATTTAGCACGGTCAACGCTGGTAAGCAGAAAACAGGGTTTCACTGCACCACCTTTCAAAATCCACGAAATCGTTTTGCCTGATATTATTTATATTTATCGTATCGCAATACATAGTGAATAACGATATTGTATTAAATCGTGAGCAATATCTCGCGGTTCACGCGTATCACGATTAATCGTTGCATCCCTACACAGGGGGGTGGGGGCAAGTTAGTAAGTGACATTTTAGGACCACCGCATTGTATGAGATACCGTTGGTATCTGGGCGAGTTCCTAAGGGGCGAGAAGTCATAGGAGGGTTGTTTGAGATGCCGGGGTGGGGTTCTTCCAGAAAAACATGAATTGGGCTTTAAAATAAAGCTTTCTGGTGTCTTTTGGGCTAAAAGCCACCAAAACACTTCATTTGAAAGTACAGTTTAAACTGGAGGAAGATAACGTCAGTCTGTCATAACGCGAAAAAAAAAATACCCATAATTTCGAGACAAGGTGCTCGAAGAGACATGGCTAATAATTATCTGCTTCCGAGCTTGTAAATCATTACTGGATATGTTCATCTGCGTGTGTGCTGGGACAATCTTATCAATACACAATCTCCAAACGGGGACATCCCGACAACTGGGACGTCTCCGGTTAAAACGAGCGTCCCTGATTAATTCTAGTACGTTTTTCGCAACCGCGGTTGGCAATTTAGACGAGAACAATCAATATTTAGCTGAAAACAAATTGTTCCCCCACATAACTGGGAATATGTCATGTGTATTATACATGCACAATAACCAAATAAACACATACCCGGTTCGCATGTGAAATACTGACGTCACGTATTACATTCTAAAGGTAACCACGGACGTGCATCTACCCCGAATCGCTTCTCGGTGGTTCTCTCCGGATTCTCCGGCTCTTCCTCCACCCGTAAAACGTTCAGACACGACAAGACTCTGTCTGGTGAAAGTGTCGTTAAATTCCAATAAATAAATTAATAAATAACTGATGGGCACAACTCGATTTCAAAATAGACAGTCGATGTTATTTATCTACTGCACATACCACATCCCATATGTGCCGATATCTACGTTTTGACTAACATCTGTATTCCCTTATGTGCAATGCAAATGCAGTGTATTAAATATGTAGTGTGTGGGTAATGTGTTGGTGTAATGTATCTCCAGTTCCTGTGCGAAAAATCATATAGTTCCCGGTTCCTACACGAAAATTCATAGACCCCTGAAATCTATAATGTATGCAGTATGGAGCCTTTCCAACCATACCTTGACAAACCATGCAGGATTTTATCTTCAAGTATCAAATTTAGTGTTTCTAGCTTAACCCTGTACCTAACACGAAAAGAAGTATGTCTTTAATATGTATCTACGTTCATGTACGCGGACACGTGCATGCATGTGTAAGTGTCCGCGTGTGTGCGTGTATGTTTGGTTGTGGATGTGTGTTTGTCTTCGTATGCATCGTACACCGCACAATATTAATGATATAAAGTATCAACTATCAAACACCTAGCATCCCTGAGCTCACCCTCCTGCAAATGTGCACACACCCAACCATTTCGCGACAAGGAGAACGTTTCTGGTCATGTTTCGCAAAGAGTGTTGTACAGGAGGGTGAGATCTCGGGTAAATGTTATGTGCCTACAATTTAGATTGGACATATCTTGCATGCTGAAATGTAAGAAATTTTCAAATGAATTTTGATTTCGATGCAAGGACCTGCATGCAATATTATGCCTGTTTTACTTATCTTAGTAGCCCATTTCCGATAACGCCCATAAATGAAGTTAATAATAATTAGAAGGGATGGAATTTTGTCGATTGTATCATGCACGAGGGAGCTCATTGAGGCCTGTCGTGCATGACATAATCGATCGAATTCTTAATCACCGCCTAAACCCCCACACACCGAACACATTATAGCCCGATTTATTAGACAATTAGAGTTTATATACCTTCTCCGGCAGACTTCCTAGCCCCCAGCAGCTTGTACTGACAAATAAGACCCTATACTTTCAAGGTGGGGAGGTTTGGCAGCAATGCGGTCCCATAACCCCAATAGGTTGTGTGAGGGTACTGTTGACAGCACTCCCTGATTCTCTCTAATATTAGGATTGCGGTCGTAACGACAGTATGCTGAATGATCGACATACAGCACTGAAGGGGTTGCATGTAATGTATATACTGACTACCCCGGACATGCAGTTTATTATATTTTTTGTTATTCCCACCTAGCTTTACGCCATGTAAACGGTTAAAAGTGAATAAATAAATGAAAATGAAAAAAGACACGTATAGGGTGCGTGTGTGTGAGAGAGAGGGTCTGTCTTAGTGGTTGCGTTCCCACCAGGATTTCCTTTGTTTTCACAATGTCCTCATAAAGAAAACAAGGGGTTTGTCTTCCCGATTTTGTGTGACTTGTTTGTCATTGTTTATCACAGCGAACAAAAAAAAAACAAGTACATATGTGTGTGTGTTGGATGTGTATTTATGTGTGAGGGTGGATGAATGAGTGTGTGTGGGGGGGGGGGGGGGGGGGATGGGGGAAGTTCAAAGGCTACGTTTAAGGGCAAATGCTCCCTACTATCCCTGTAGCGCCGTCACTTAGCATTGTGTGGGTTGATTCCACTCGGGTACATGGGGATGTAGAAGGTCAAATTAATATTTTGAGTTTGTTTACTGTCACATTCCTATTTACTTTATACATTGACCTAAATGGTAATATGCTTTTGCGTTGTAAAATAAGTTTGTCTTTCACGCATGTGTAGAAAAAACATTATTGCTTCATAAATGAAAAATATTTTTGTGAATTTTGTTTCTTAACTCTTTAAATATATGTTATTTATTACACATCCATTAAACTTTAATCCCTTGAATTCAACGGAATCGCTGCTATGATATAAATGATTCTGTATTCAACGGGTGGTATACAAGCCGGAACTTTTTTACCGCACCGTTTAGTTACGCTTCGAAAAGTTTCCAAATTTCGTTATACAATCATCGACCGTCTGTCGCATTGTGTGAATGAAAACGTCCAAAGCAAAATAAAGTCTGTTCACAAAAAATTAGTTTGCCAAAAATGAGATAATATTTTAAAAAAACCCAGTCATTTCCAACCAGAACATTAACCCAGTCCCGTGGCCGTCTAGTTTTGTGGATCCCATTATAACTAAATTGGTCAACTTTATTTCGGTAAATCTTCGTACATCTTGAGAGGCTTCGAACTTCTTTTAAAAATATTTCACCCAGCTGTTTTGCAAATCTGCACAAATTTGTACTTATATTTTTTCTAACAGTAATAGCCACCAAATGGTTAGGCGTGAATGGGCACCAGCCGAAGAGAAACAGCGATACGAATTTCAACAAACACTGGTTCCGAAGAGGTTGTTTTGATTTTTTATCGATCCATTTGATCAGTACAGCTTCAATCAAAACAAACGGACTCTTCACCTTTGGATTTAAACATCGGAATTAAAATTTGTTTATTTAAATGAATTTTAATGCATGGGTTGTGTACTAAACACAGAACGCGATGTGTGTTTGAATCAGTTCACGGCTCGAGCGAAATATGATTACGCCATTCCAACGAGTTATGTAAAACGGCTCGAGCGAAATATGATTACGCCATTCCAACGAGTTATGTAAAACACCCACCGATTCAAACACACATCGCGTTTTGTCTATTTATTCGAATCTCGAGGCTACTGTTCGATAACCACTGTTCAACGTGACTGACATTCTAATAAAGTAAGTGGAGGGACCTTTTGTTCTGATCAATGAAAGTATAAATTATTGACAGATTATAAGGTCGCCTGTAGTCTGTTTGCACTGCTATTCCGGTTGACAGAAAATTGTCCAAAATGGGTTTTAAAAATGAAATTGCTGCCACGCCCGTGTACTGAAATAAAACCCATGTCTGACATCCACAAGAGCTCATGGTCACGAACTAAGATACGGTAATAGATTCGTAACGGTCACGTCTTGTAGATACGTTTTGAGCCAAGCTAGCCTTTATTAAACATCTCAATATTCAGAGTGTATCATCAACATCTAGCCCATTGGTAGATTGGTAACGTGGGGCGTTTGCATATCCACAAATTACTTTCTCCTTCAAAACCAGGAATGGGACACCTCAGCAGTTTGCTGATTACAGCGAATTCACGCCCAAAAATGTCGAAATTTAATTTCTATAAAGCTCAATGAAAATGGTCTTAAAAGATCATTTTCATTCAAATTCATAGAAATAAAATATCTGTTAACCACACAGATTAACTCTGTGTTATTTTATTTCTGGGAGAAGCATAACTTTTTGTTTAATTTGTTCTGAAAATGTAAGAAGTTCAGTTAATGCATTGAATTTTGTTGCGCGCATTCTCACCCCTGCAAAATGGAGTCTACTGTCGTATTTACACGTTATGGGGATGATTTTACACCCGTTTCGTCACAAAAGCTAAGGTCACTTGACTGATCTATATCCTCTAACACGATCAGATAACGAAACTTACAAAAAACATTCTTGAATAACTAATTTTTTTCGTTTTCAAACACCCTTGTAAATGGGATGTTTCAGGGTATGGCATTGTCCGTCCGTCCGTTCGTCCGTCCGTCCGTCCGTCCGTCCGTCCGTCCGTCCGTCCGTCCATCCATCCGTCCGTCCATCCATCCGTCCGTCCGTCCATTCGTTCCTTCACTTTGATGTTTGGATGATAACTTGTGTCATACTTGTGACATCAGTGTCATATTTGCTGTATGACTTGAGTCACAGAAAATACAGCTCAACATCGATTTTGACATTTGTTGGACATTTCATTATGGAGTTATTGCCCTTTATTATCTTGGGGTTTTCAAGATGTTGATTAGCTTCCAGATGATAACTTTAGCTATATTTAACTCTGTCAGTCTATATTTGACGTACAGCTTTATCTTCTTCTAGTTGGCTCCAAGACCGCTATAGCTAGAAGCAACGTGTGTATTTACGGAACCCACAGGCGTGGTTGACAGAGGCATAAGTTTGAATGGTTGCATTTCGCCCAAGTTAAAATTAGGTTAAAACTGATTAACACAGGATAAAATATCTCAGTTGTTGGTCTATTGGCAGCCACTGGCATAAATGGATGACTTGAAACCTTTTATGCTTTTGCTTTGGACGATGTCTTCGTGCAGTTTGTTCCAGCTGTTCACTGTCGATCGGGAGAATGAATTTATCATCTCATTGCATGTCGAGTCTGGTACCGCGCGGCGTAGACTGTTACCACGAGTGATGCCTTCTTTGATGTTTTTTTTTATCGCAGCTGTGTAGCGTTCTGTTCAGGTAACTTATTGTTCTGCGGGCTTTGGTGGTGATTGGGTCTACCTGCTTGTTCCTGAAGAATTTGCTGTTGATGCGGATACTAAGGTACTTCACTCTGTTGGATTGTTTCTGGACTTTTCCATGGATGGTGTACTGGTTCACAGTCAGTTTTATTTTCTTGGTGATGGTTATTGCCTCGAATTTGTCGGGACTGAATTGCATCAGCCATTTGTGTTCCCATTTTTGAAGTTGGTCCAGGTCAGATTGGAGAGCCTGGCTATCAGATGTGGACGTTATGCGTCTGTAAACAACACAGCCGTCTTCAAATAGCCGGATCCGCCCGCGAAAAGGGTAGATCAGTTTCGATTCTGAAGTTTGTGTGACGTTCTATCAGGGAAGTATTGCCCTTTATTGCCTTGAAATTTCCAAGTTTTCCGATTAAAATACTGGTATACTAATCATCCACAGACAATGCAGGTCAAGTCGGATTTTGATATTTGCCTGACATCACTTCACAAAGTTATTGGTAGTTTATTATCGCGAAATGTCTTGAAGTTTATGTTTTTGAAGCGATAAGTTCAGTTATACTCAATGTACTTGTTTTACCCACTCCCCTATTCTGGGTCCAACATTCTGTAGACCAGCGCAAGACAGGATTTGATATCGTCGACTAACCACTCACCGTTCACCTTCTTCAGTACAGCTTATTGCCATGCTATGCGTTAAGCGAGTGGCTCGTGGAAGTCACGTGCATTCCGTGAGCCAATCGCTTAACTGGTAGAGTGCTAATTTATTTTTAATCATCAAAATTTGTTCACAAGTCTTTGCCTTGTTACAGTTTATGTGAGAGAGCCTATAGGCACTCTCACATAAATTGTAACAAGGAAAATCCATACAAACCAAATAATGTAGATTTGAAGATAATATGAAGGCCACCCACAGAGTTTGAAGACTCTGAGTCAGAGTACCGGAACTTTAGAGTAAAGCCCAAATATGGGCTTCCAGCACTCAACCAGTTAACGCTTCCTTTAAAAACAGATACAAAAATGGAACACAAAAAAGTGAAACGAATTCAAAACTGATCATTAAAAAGTATATTGAGGGGGGCGATAATTTCTGTTATCAACAAAGAGACTTTAATACATTTTGTTCGATGGCGTAGCGTAGGGATAAGTAGCATTCCTCCGAATATGGTGAGAGATGACTGGGCGATATCAAATCCCGTCCTGTGTTGGAATGGAGAATGTTGAACCCAGAGTGGGGAATGGGTAGAAACATAACCCCCATCTAGGACATACCAGAAAATAAGTGGTCAGACAAGGACAATGTCAGGTACAAAAAGGCCAATGTCTGACTGAGGTTTAAAATCATCAGTCAAAATGTCTGATGCCAAAACTATCAATGAAGTTCAGTGATCAGAACATCATGCATGCTGGAAATCATGTACATAACTAGCAAGCCTAAAATTAATGATTACTGTGATTTCTGGTCCTGGCAAGTTGAGAAGTGAGAAGAAAGTGGCTGTACAGCTCACCAGTATTAACAGCATGTGAAGGAATAAGATTTGATATAGCCATACATGTATCTAAATTATGTATGAAGGGTAATTCAGTTCCAATTCAGAATGAAACCAATCATACCTTGTTTGGCAGGGCTCATTGAGCCCTGCCAAACAAGGTATGATTGGATGAATCCTGAGCAATTTTAAGATGAAGGTATAAGTACACCCAAAACACATTATTTCGATTACTCAAACTCCATTTTTGTAATATGTCAGATATCATTCTTAAATGACAGACATGATTCATTTGGTGTCTGACATTTTGTCTGGAAGCGCATTGAAAGTTATTTTCAGGCTTGATCTAGGATCAAGTTTGGACTATACCCAACGCAATTATATCAATTTGTCGTTCATTACGTCATTCACAGAAGGTATGAGACAAGTTCACCATCGTCGTTTCTGGGGTCCTGCAAAATTTCGAGATTCGATTCGATTTCGAATCTTAAGTTGGTATTCAGTTCGATTCGAAATGGGCTGTCCGACTCGCTTTCCTTCTAATCTTTTTACTGGAATTTCGTTTGGTGTCAGTCATCTTAGTAGTCTCACAAAACGTGAGATAGAAATTGTGTTCAAATAATGTTGAAAATACAGACTGGGTGTAATTTCCACTATATCAATATAAAAACTTTCTGTGTTAGTCACTACCATTAGTGAAAGCAAATTTAAGGGGGCGCGGTGGCTCAGTGGGCAGAGGTGCAGGCTGCAAGCCGAGAGGTCCTCGGTTCGAATCCCACCTGCGGCAACTGCGTTGTGTCCTTGGGCAAGACACTTCACCCCCATTGCCCACGTGGGGGCACGGTGACGTTGTGTACTAAGGCGTAGTGCACGTCGATGGTGCACTGTCTTCAACCAATGCTAACCCTGCTTGTGTGGAGTTAGTACGTTGGGGGAGCTGACAGTTGCACGCCGTTGCTCTGTGGTTCTCTCCGGGTACTCCGGCTTCCTCCACCCTTTAAACTGTCGAGGTCATGATTAGCCATTGTGCAGAAACATGTGACATTAAACACCAATAATTAAATAAATAAATGAAAGCAAATTGAAAGTTCTCAAGCAATATCGACGATGAGCTCACGATTGCTAGCGGCTAGCCCCGTGGAGTGCCCACTACAGAATTCTCCCATCCGCTTCGGCTTTTGAACGGAAATCCTTACTGGGTAATATTTCAACTGCATCATCAAGGCATGCCTTCGACGAAGGCATGCCTTGATGATGCGGTTGGAATATGTTATTAGTCCGGACTTCAAGACGCCCGTATTCGATTCGAGGTTCGATTCGATTTCGAAATAATAGACTCGATTCGAGTCGAAAATATGTGATTCGCATGGCCCAAGTCGTTTCATCACCATTATTTTACGGGGTTACTTTTCTTACCTCAGACTTTTTCTCTATGTTTCCAGATGATATAATCAGCTATTCGCCACACAACTAATCCATACTTTGGGTTTACAGCATAATACACAGAAAATCTGGGTTCATTTTAACATTTTCTGTACATTACTCTACGACTGCATTGCTTTCTATTGTCTTAAGATTTCCAAGATGCATTTTTCCGGATGCCAGCTACTGGTACACTCAACACAATTGAGCCACATTTGATAGTAAACCCAGACAAAGAAAATGCTGGTCATCTTCGATTTTGACGATTGTTCGACATTTCATTATCGCGTTATCACTCTTTATCATCTGAGTATTTCCTCAATAGTGGGGGACTTGATATTGGGTCCAGTACTTAGAAAAAACAAGTATTTCCATAACCTAAATCCCTCGGGTAAACTTGACATAGCAACATAGTGCATAAAAATAGGCAAATTACAAGTCATTCCTGGGTCCCTGTATGCCTTACCCACAATTTACGAGATTGTATGGTTTGAACAGCCCACACCGTATTATACAATGCCCGCCTATACACTTTTCTGTATCCAGAACATACTTTATGACACCGCATTCAAGCGAGCACGTATGATTCTATAGTATGGAGTTCCTAGCCAGTTTTTAGAGAGAACATGTATGAATTCAGAAAGCTGTCGCGAGGGCTCGGGAGGCCTCTACGAGAAAAGTTCAGTGCTCCAAGAGCGAAATATGATGCTGTTTTCGTATGTGTAGGCCTACAGTAGGTACCGCTTTGAGGCTCTATGTTATATAAAGCTTATATTGGTCCAATGCTTGTAGGGAGGTGGGGAGGAGGCAGCGATTTGGGGGGGGGGGGGCGGATGGGTGGGGGAAGCCTCCTGGCTACAACCATTCCCAACTCTACGACCTCGTTCCAATAACGGTTCACGAGTTTTGTTTTGAAGGCTTTGATGGGAAAATAATGTAATTTGAATGCCGACTGTAAATTGCTCAGACCGGTTATAGCCTACGTTTGGTAAAGTATTTCTGGCTGATATTTCTCTAACTGTAGCTCTGAATGTATTGAAAATATCCCAATTAACCGTTTTACTACCACGCTTACTTTAGCCATATATGGAGGACCTCTGTGTACGTCTGTATGCGAGGTTGTTTAATAAAATTTACGACATACTTGAAACTAACATCTGATTAATTGTTGGGAAGAGCTTACGGAGCCCTTTCCAACAATTAATCAGATGGTAGGTTTGATCTGCGCCCACCAGAACGTACAGATAATCATCATAAAATAGTCGCCTTTGGCAGCGTAAGTGTTAAGAAGCAAAAATTTAAAAAAGTAACTCGATTTCGAAGAGCAATGAAGGAACCGCAAGATGATCATAAGCAGCTTCACCTTTAAA
Source organism: Pictodentalium vernedei (assembly GCA_031216915.1). Lineage (NCBI taxonomy): Eukaryota > Metazoa > Mollusca > Scaphopoda > Dentaliida > Dentaliidae > Pictodentalium > Pictodentalium vernedei. Next base: position 297,244,926 of record CM062294.1, read on the forward strand.
ATACTGGGATAGTCTGGAAGTTATCTTTGATGGAACTTTCTGTTAATGATTGGTTTTCAGAGTTCTATAGAAACCCACGGGTGGATACAATTGGACATGTTAAGTTTACTGTCATTGTGAATTGGAAGACTTTGAACATTCTGACTTCCTCCAAATGGAAACAGTGGGACAGTTGCCAGTTTCGATCTCAAACACACAGAGGCAACAAAATTGTTCTGAACTATTTTTTTTTCTCGAAATTCAGACTTGTAGACTGCACCATCAATCACGTTCCCAGACTAATGTCTCTCCCTTTTGGAATAATTTATAGTCCACCTAAGCGAAGCTCAAGGGGAGCTTAAGCGACCACTTTCTGTCTATCGTCCATCGTCTGTCTGTCCGTCCGTCCGTTCGGCGTGAACTTTACATTATCGACTTCTCATAAACCATTGGGCTGAATTGAAGCAAATTTGACTTGCATGTTTCCTGTCACATGGCAATTCAAGTTTGAACAAATAAAATTCCACGCCGAAAGGTTGCATAATAAGGGGCATAATTCTATAAGCACCCCTCAATTTAAAAAAAACCCTAATAAATCTGCACTAGAACTACCTACTAGAATGTTTTGATACTTGGGATACGGCATCCTCAGAAGGGTAAGATGCAGGTTTGTTCGAAACAAGTGGATTCATATTTGGGCTCCCTATGGGAACACGAATTTCAGCTTGGAGCAATATGAGGAAACGCATTTAAAAATCTTCAGACCTCGCCGTCAAAATCTGTTAATATTTGGTATACTGCATCTTTTTTGTAGGAGGGGTGGGGTGGGGGTGGGGGCTGTTGACAGCTTGACGTATGTTCAAATCAAGTTCCTGGAGTCATATTTGGGCTCCCAGTGGAAGCCCGAATTTTGACTTGACGTAATATGAGGAATATTCTTTAAAACCTTTGCTTCTTCAGATTCGTTGATCAGAATCTTTTGATATTTGGTATGTAGCATTGTTAGTGAGGTGAGATTTAAGTTTGCTCAAATCAAGTCCCTGGATTCATATTTGGGCTCCCTATAGGAAGTCGGAACTTCAACTTAGAGCAGTATGGTGAATATTTTAAAAAAAAATTCTTCCGATCTACCAGTCAAGATCTTTTGATATTTGGTACACTGCATCTTCAGGGGAGTCCGCGTGAAGTTTGTTAAAATCAGGTTCCCGGAGTCATATTAGGGTCACTGTGGTAGCCCGAATTTTAACTTGGTGTCATATGAGGAATATTCTGTAAAAACCTTTTTCAGATTCATCGGTCAGAATTGTTTGGCATTTGGTATCTATCATTCTGTGGGGTGAGATACAAGTTTGTTCAAATCAAGTCCCTCTGTTAATATTTGGGCTCACTATGGGAACACGAATCTTAACTCAATTTTTAAAAAAAAATCGTCCTTCTTAAGATACGCCAGTCAGAATCTTTTGGTGTTTGGTATAAAGCATAACTAGAGAGGTCAGATTCAAATTTCTTCAAAGTAAGTTCCTGGGATGATATTTGGGATCTCCATGGGAGCTCGAACTTTAACATAGTGCAATATGAGGAATATTATTTAAAAAATCTTTTGGGAGCGCGGTGGCTCAATGATTACGGCATTGAACTTCAAACCGAGAAGTCCATGGTTCGATCCCCGCCAGGGATAAATGCGTTGTGTCCTTGAACAAGGTACTTAATCCTGATTGCCCACATGGGGTCACAGTGGAGTTGTGTTCTGAGACGTAATGCACGTCGATGGTACACCTTTCTTCAACCAATGCTAACCCTGTTTGTGTGAATTTAGTACCTGGTGGAGCCTGACAGTTGCTCACCGCTGCTCGGTGGTTCTCTCCGGGTACTCCGGTTTCCTCCGCTTGTAAAACAGTCCGACACCACGTGACCCTGGCTGTGGAAAGTGTCGTTAAACTCCAATAAATAAATAATTAAATATAAATAAATCAAAAATCATCTACTTCTGATCTACTTGTCAGAATCTTTTGACATGTGATATGCAGCACCCTTAGGAGGTTCAGATTCAAGTTTAGTCGAATCAAGTCCCCGGGTTCATATTTGGGCTCCCTATAGGAATCCGAATTAGAACTTGTTACAATATGAGGAAATTTATTTAGAAATCTTGTTTTTTAACCCTTTACCTAACATGAAAAGCAGACGACACTTGCAAAAAAATTTCTTGAATAACTAATTTTTTTCATTTTTTGTCTCAAAAACATAGGTTATGACCCCTCGTTGGAACGAGCTCGACGAGCTCGTTCCAACGAGGGGTCATAACCTATGTTTTTGAGATAAAAAATGAAAATATTTTGAAAATTCATTGGCGATTTTTGAGAATAGCGCTGGCCGGTTTTGGCCGTTACGTTGGGTAAAGGGTTAAGATCTATCCGTCAGCATCTCTTGATGTTTGGTATACTGCATCTTTAGTGTTGTCTACTTGAAGTTTGTACAAATCAAGTACCCGGAATCATATTTGGGCTCCATGTTGGAGCCCGAATATTAACTTTGTATAATATGAGGAATATTCTTTAAACATCTTCTCTTCTTCTTCATATTTATTAGTCAGAATCTTTTGATATTGGGTATGTAGTGCCCTAAATGGGGTGAGATTTAATTTTGTTTACATCAAGTCCCTGTGATCATATTTAGGCTCCCTATGGGAACTCGGAACTTTAACTTAGGGCAATATGGGACATATTCTTTTAAAAATCTTCTTCTTCCGATCTAACTGTCAGACCCTTTTCATATTTGATATGCAGTATTCTTAGGAAATTCAGATTCAGGGTTAATCAAATTAAGTCACTGGGTCATATTTGAGCTCCTTGTGGGGGGCCGAAATTTTAACTTAGTGCAATATGGGGTATAATCGTTAAAAAAAATTCCTTTCCACGTCAACCAATTCGACTCTAATGCTATTTTGTTTGCGGTATCTTTAGTGGGGTCATATTCTATTTTTAGTGGGGTGAGATTCCAGTTTGTTCTTATCAAGTCCCTACTTTTATATTTGGGCTCCCAATGGCAACCTAAATTCCTTTAAAAATACTCTTCTTTAGATCTAGCATTCTGAATATTTTGATATTTGATTTGCAGCAACCTTAGACGGTTCAAATTTTAGTTCGTTCAAATCAAGTCCCTTGGGTCATATTTGGGCTCCCGTGGAATCCCAACTTTTAACTTGGTGCAATATAATGGCTATTGTTAAAAAATCTTCTTTACATTCACGAGTCAGATTCATTTGTTAGATAAGTATTGACATCCCTAATGTGGTGGGATTCAAATTTGTTCAGATCCAATCTGTTGTTCTCATAATTTGGCTCCCTATTGGAGCTCGAATTTTATCTTAGTGAAGTATGAGGAATATTCTTGAAAGATCTTCTTCAGATCCAACAGGCAAAATCTTTTGGTATTTGTTATATGGCATACTATCACGCCTAGATTAAAGTTTGCTCAAATGTTACTCTTGACAGATTTTTGGTGGCACCAGCGTGGTTAGAAATTCAACACAGAATGCAGTGTAGAATTTACTATCTGTTTAAATGATCTGTGCCAACGCACAACAAAGCTGGTAAATTATAGATAAATGTAAAAATGCGTACTGAAGATTAACGTTTGTTCAAAAGGGGTTCCGCGAAGCGGGGGTGGGGGGGTGGGGGTGGGGGGGGGGGGTATTTCACCTTGTGTGTATGTGGGTGGGGGGATGGGGTCATTTGGTGATTGTTAGCTCACCTAACTGCACGTTAGTTGCCCTAACATGGCACGTCCGTTGTCCGTTAACTTTGGAAACTTGTCTTCTTCAAAAATGCTCTTGCTATCGGTCACTTCCTGACACACTCGCCTCTTTTGGCAACTTGAGCCAGGTGTGCGTTTTAGACTCACTTGAGCCTCTGGTTTTTCTTTTCGCGTTTGGGTGATTTTATGCAAAGAAAAAAAAAACAAAAAAAACCCCAAAACAATCCACCCGACATACCCTTCTCCCTCAGAGTATTGTGAGTACTGAAGATTAACGTTTGTTCGAATGGGGTGCCTCGAGGCCGGGGGTATTTCACCTTGTATGGGGTGGGGGGGGGGGGGGGGGGGTTGAATGGGGTCATTTGGGTGATTTTTTTCTTTTTGCTTCAAAATGAGTTTTCACAGGGTTTGAGTGATTTTAAGCAAAGACAAACGACCCCCCCCCCCCCAAAGAAAAAAAAAAAACAAAAACAAAAACAAAACAATTCACCCAACAGACTCTTCTCCCTCACTCCCACTCCACAAACTAAATTAGATTAACTATATTAATTTGACCTGGGATCCTTCTTTAAACAATTTTATCAGGTGAGCGATTAAGGCATCTAAGGGGCCTCTTGATTTTATTACACTTGGATTTCCATACTTCGATTAAAAAGATGAATGAACAAAAAATGAGACCATTGACCTGTCCAATTTAACCCCTTTTCTCTGACAGCGCAACAGAATTTACTCCAGTAACTCTGTTTTTCTCTTGTTTAACTATAAATTTAACCAGTTTCTAAACAACTGAAAGAGTTCGAGGGTACTTGTTCTCGGGTTACCCCGTATATTGTCTTGCCTAACCGGTTTCGTGCTATTGTGCTATTGTGAACTTCGTCAGAGGCAAAGCGACTACTTGTGGCTCAGTCTTATATATCTCTCAAGTTTTGGCGGGGAAACGAAACGCCAGTTCCACGTCCTCATACGAGAACAGCTGGCAGACATTAAGCATAAACGGGACAGACCTACCGTCATACATTTTAATCAAAATGATCGTAAAATTTCTGACGTACGCTACCGCATTATACAGTATTAAACTCGAACCCTGAAGGACCAAATGCGACGGAACCGCGCCGTACAAGCGAAAAACACTGTATATTCACCATAAGAACGTTACAACCACTCGGTCTGAACAGAAAGGACCTTTAATGAGTGGTTTATGTAATTATTTATGAATTTAACAATTTATATCTTGTTTGACAGAGCTCAAGGAGCTCTGTCAAACAAGGTATATTTGGTTAAATATCAAAGTGCATTATGGGAAATATTTGCGGCTGAAAACTTTGTCCTTTTCTGTATCAGAATACAGAGGATCAACCACTTTAGTGGTAATGTAGCTGTCTGTTAAAAAAGCTGAGTTTGAGAAATTGCAAATATACCAGCAGAGATATATGACATGAATACTTTATAGATTCAGCCCATTATATAAATATATATTAAAAAAAAACAATCAATGCTCAAATAATTTTAATGATTTAGCACCTAACATGTTTGCCTGAGCAGACGATGTGGAACTTCGTGGGTTTGTCAGCAATGGTCATCAAACACGCCCACCATATCTGGTGCTTTACTTCTGTTTAGCTGAAATATACATGACAAAAACATACTGAAATTATAGTGTTTAATGACTTTCGATCAAACAGAAGAGAATTTCAAGACGGGGTTGTACAAAAGTACCTTTATTACACGCCTTTTCTATAAAGTCCCCAACACTAAACCATGCGGAAAATAAAAATCCGTTCCGCAAACATATGCCGAAATGAAATCGTTGAGCAGACGATTGATCACCCGAAACTGAACCGATTGCGAAATAACTAAATAAAATGTCTAAAATTGAAGGATATGGCGAGTTTAATGTGTACGAAAATGGCGAAGAAGAAATAGAGTCAATATATACACAGAACGACTCGCGTGTGTGAATGGGTTAATCGATATGGGACGAGTGCCAGCGCGGAAGGATAAAGCTCGAGAGGCCTCGAGCTTTATCCTTCCGCGATGGCACAAGTGCCACATCGGTTAACTCATTCACATACGCGTGTCCTGTGTTTATTACACACCTTCACGTCCATAAAAACAATTATTAAAAGCACACTCAGCAATTCATTTGACGACTATGAACAAAAAGAACACATTTTATCGTCAACCAAATTTGCTATGGGAACACGTGTTACCATTTCGTCCCCTGAGTTCTAATATGTTCTATGTGCCTAGGACCCACCTGCGGCAACCGCGTTGTGTCATTGGGCAAGACACTTCACCCCCATTGCCCACGTGGGGGCACGGTGACGTTGTGTACTAAGGCGTACTGCACGTCGATCGTGCACCTGTCTTCAACCAATGCTAACCCTGCTTGTGTGGTGTTGGTATGTTGGGGAGCTGACAGTTGCTCGACGTTGCTCGGTGGTTCTCTCCGGGTACTCCGGCTTCCTCAACCCATAAAACTGTCACGGTCATGGTTAGCCATTGTGCAGAAATATGTGACCTTAAAAAAAAAAAAAAAAAAAAAAAAAATGTGCCTAGGAACATTGGAACTCCGATGATGATTTTTAGCTATCGATAGTGATTCAAACTGTAATTGCGGCGCACGATTTGTAAAAAATTCCAGTGAAATTTCGTTTCTTTATAAAATAGTCCGTCAACGATTTCGATTTCGCATACATGTGCTGCTGTAAATGGGAATGTCGTAGAACTGGCGGGTAAGAAAATGAATATCCAGAAGAAGAGTATGAATACAGAAATAACTTGGCTGGCGTTAAAAATTGTCAAATGAATTGCTGAGTGTCCTTCCAATAACTGTTTTTATGGACATGTAATAAACACAGAACGACACGCGCGTGTGAATGGGTTAATCGATTTGGCACGAGTCTCAGCGCGGCAGGGTAAAACGAGAGGCCGCAGTGCCATTTCGATTAACCCATTCACATGCGTTTGTCGTTCTCTGTATTTACTGAGTTGATATTGTTATTGTTATGCCCTTAATTAATAATATTTCACAAAAGGTACTGATATCGTCGCCTGAGTGCTAGAATGTTCTATGTCCCATAGGGGACATAGAACATTCTAGCACTCAGGCGACGATATGCTACGGAAGTGTTGGGGTACGAAAGGATAAATGCAAATTGTGCAAGTAGTTTACAATATTCAATCACTGTTGGTGTACGTTAAGATTGTGTGGAGTTTTTAACACCGTTCCTCGGCAACAGTCCATCAAGACTCAGTGGCGTAGTCACAGGAGGGGGATATGGGAGAGTGTGCCCCCTAAATTTGCGGCCCCACCAAAAAACATTGGCCCAATGCATCTTTCAGATAACATAGAGCCCTACAATGGTCTCTAATGTAAGCATACGCCTCATATTCGTTCATAGACCATTGAATTTGCAAACTTTTCACGAGGTGGGGGCTAGTCCTGACTAACGTCCTCCGACCGGAGGGTCCTAGGTAGGAATAGGGGAGGCGCCCGATTCCCCTCCCTCCATCAAAAACCTTCCAGATATCATATTTGGCTCCTAAAAATTGACCAGGCCACCACATTATAGAATCATGGTCATGCCCCTGGCCTGAATGAAATAAGACAAGGTTGTCCCCAACTTCAACGCTGCAGGAAAATGAGAGGTGAGGCAATTATATACACATACGCACTTCCGCATGTACTTGTCATGTGGCCACACCCACAGACAATGCGCCCAGAGATCGCACTCCAAATTAACAACCACCTGTGGTAGTTACTTCTATGAACAAGACAGGTTATTTTCATAGTACTGGGTAACATTAGCAAGTGGTTTTTCTATGTGGCTATACAGAATTTTATTTTTATCTAACAATCAACTTAATTTGCACCCCAAATCTCGAAAAAAACGTTGGTATCAAACAGCACCACACCCCCTCCCCCGTTCCGATTCCGTATCAGGCAGATTCAATTTACGGTAAACATCACACTATCACATATATGCATTGTTATTACGCATTCAAATATAGTTCCTGAAATTCTTAATTTTGACCAATTTAAAGTGGAAAATGGGAGAAACGGGCTCTATGAAACCGGGATTTTATAACGGGAGTGGGTGGGTGTGGGTGAGAGAGAGAGAGAGAGAGAGAGAGAGAGAGAGAGAGAGAGAGAGAGAGAGAGAGAGAGAGAGAGAGAGAGAGAGCATGCGCTATCGGGCTGTAATCCTGGAGATCTTCAGAGAGATGATCTTGATTTAAATTTTGTATGAACATGTCACGTAAATAAAGAAATACTTACTTACTTACTTACTTTACTTACTTACTTACTTTACTTACTTTACTTACTTACTTACTTACTTACTTACTTACTTCTTACTTACTTACTTACTTACTTACTTACTTACTTACTTACTTACTTACTTACTTACTTACTTACTTACTTATTACTTACTTACTTACTTACTTACTTACTTACTTACTTACTTACTTACTTACTTATATAAATGTATTATCAATGACCATGTGCATGTCGTCTAATTTGTATCAGATTTGTATCAGATTCTCGGTCGTGTTTACAATCGGATCACAACTCGTCCTGACGGGCTCGTTGCGATACGAATGTAAACGCGATTGTAAACACGACCTCATGATAATGTATATATATCTCACAGGATTTCGCTGAGAGGTACCATACTATTTCTGATAGTTTTACATATCGCGGTTCTAAAAATAATCGTGCACTATCCCAATGCACTATATACTTTCATATAAATAAAGAATTTTCTACAATGTTTGTCCGATAAAACACGTAGCCCCCTTTTAATAGATTTTTTTCAGGAATTCTGTTTCGTTATTTCTAAGTTCAAGAATGAAAAATGTTTGTCTTGGACATTGGAGAAAATGTATATTTTGACTCCATATTTAACCCTTTACCCAACGAATCGGCCGCATCCGCCCGCGTAATATGCAAATTCAGCAGCTGAAAAAATATTATTTTTCGACAGATTTCAACAAAACCATATCATATGCTCTCTCTTTGGAACGAGCTCGCCGAGCTCGTTTCAATGAGGGGTGACATGATATGGTTTCGTTGAAATTGTTTGAAAAAAATTTAAAAATTATATTTAAAATAATAAAGTTTGATATCGTCTGCGTTGGGTAAAGGGTTAACAAATTTCCCCACCTACTCGAAATATTATTTCAATCGGGGAAAGTTGTCAAATATGAAGCCAAAAGTGTTCAGGTTTTCTCGACTTTAAAGTTCATAGGCACAATTTCCCAAAGTGCCATCAAAGATGGTGGACTGGAAAGGGAGAAAAGAGGATTTAGATGGAATCCGAGGCAGTAAAGATACTGCCATCAAGTGGAACACGTCTTTTGAAGAACTCTCTATCCCACAGAAGTACGTTCTACTATTATAAAGAGGATTACGGGGGCATCCGAACTAAATAAAGTCGTTTTCGGTGATTTTTGGGGGTTTATTTGGGTGAAGAAGACACATGTCACTCAGGCAATACGCGCTGCGCATGTGCATTGAAACACGTATCACCAAGGTGATGACGTCACAACATTGCCGCTCACATGGGCCACCAAGACAACCCCATGTGAGGTAACTGGGTCACTTGATTATGGGGTCTGGCCAATCTGGCCAGTTTATCAAATCTACCACTCCGGACTTTTGCTGGAGCCGACACAAGGTGCGTGTTTCACCACCTCCAATTGCACCCGGCATTTGGTATGCATACTGCATGTATTCTTTAGTATGCTAGGAATGTATTGTGATGTATGTCCCATGATTTCGGGTATATGGTTTTGTGAGTGTGATGGAAGAAAATTGATAGGTTAGGTGAGATTTTCAAGAAAGTTTTCCCCGCGAAGCAGTTGACGTTGCTAATGGCCTCGTAACATCAAAGAGACATTGACCACTATACAGCCAAGCATTAGTTTATTCCAGTCAGGGTATGTCGGGCTTTTCGTACTGTAGTTACATGTAGTATCGTATGGATGCGTTATGATAATATCGTGCGGTTGGTATGGGTAGTTCGTAATTCTAGGGCACGTAGTATTGTGGCGTATTCTAGGTCGTCTGATTTATTTATAGTTATTTATTTATTGGTGTTTAAGGTCACATATTTCTGCACAATGGCTAATCATGACCTCGACAGTTTTACGGGTGGAGGAAGCCGGGGTACCCGGAGAGAACCACTGAGCAACTGTCAGCTCCACAACATACTTACTCCACACAAGCAGGGTTAATATTGGTTGAAGACAGTGCACCATCGACGTGCAGTACGCCTTAGTACACAACGTCACCGTGCCCCACGTGGGCTATGGGGGTGAAGCGTCTTGCCCAAGTACGCAACGCGGTTGACGCAGGTGGGATTCGAACTGAGGGCCAGGTCGTCTGATACGGTAGTATAGAACATACAGTATGCATCCTGGTGGTCTAGTATTAGTCCTTTGCTCTGCTATGCCATTGAATGCGTTCTGCTCTCTTAAGGTTGGAAGTATGAAATGCTAGGTCATATGGTGTTGCTGGGGTATCCTTGGTTTTCTGGCATGGAAGTACAATGCGGGAATCTTCTGAACCTTCTAAGATTTTGGTGACACATTCACTGTAGCATGTACAGTCCCTTGACAAAATGAGGCGTGTGTGATCTTTGCTTAGTGGCTGTCTATACAGTACAGCACATAAAGCACATAGCCACATACTAGAAGTCCTCAGATATACTTACGTGGCTGTGCACAATGTGCCCAAAAACATGTAGCACACCGCATATACGACGAAAAGGGGTATTTAACAACTCCGCAAGATTTACGCACCTGTCAGGGTTTAAGGAAAACCACTCACCCGATCGTCCATGACACGCAGAGACCAGCTTTATCGAATGGTTTCATTGCAGTCGCCTAGAAGGTGTAGTTGAAATATGTATCGGGGTTATAGTTGAAAAAAACCCCCCAGTAAATGTGTTTGTTGATACATACAATGTGTTTGTTGATACATACATGAGTTGATATTGTTTGTTGATACATACATACATGGCACTATCCGATAATTTGTCACAAAAGAAATTTATATAAACAAAATATTATTTGCATTTGACTAAATATGAAACAAGAGCAAGGGAAATGTTGGCTTTAACTCTGGTACAGTTATTTTTCTGAAAGTCCTGTTAGGGCTTCTAGCACTCCACCAGTTAACACTGGCGAACCGACCCGGCCCGTGACAGTTAGCCCAATGGGAAATGTATAGTTGCATTGCTTACCAAGAGGGATAATTAAACCTTTAATTTCTACACTGCAAAAAATATAGGTTCTCTTTAGAACCAAAACTGGTTCTAATCTTGTCCCTGAGATGGAACCAGTTCTGTTTAAACAATATTTATTTCAAATCAAATAAATTTATAAAGATTAACATTAAATATTAACAGAATTAAACATAAATTGAGGGGCTTTCAGCCGTAAGTTTAGAGCTTATACGAGGTTGTCTCAAATCATTATTAAGCAAAGGAGATATGAACAGTTGGCATGTCGAACCAGTTTTGGTTCTATACAGAACCAAAACTGGTTCGACAAGCCAACTGTTCATATCTCCTTTGTTTCAAAATGTTTGGCGACTGCGTTGAATAAGCTCCAAGTTTAGTGCTGAATCTACGTCAGTTCATGTAATATTCTGTTAAAATTGAATGCTAATCTTGGTAAATTTATTTGATTTGAAATAAATACTGTTTAAACAGAGCTCGTTCCGTCTCAGGGACAAGATTAGAACCAGTTTTGGTTCTAAAGAGAACCTATATTTTTTGCAGTATAGCTGGACTGCGTGACTAACTCATGACTGACCGCTACCCATTAATATATTAGTTTGTCTTAGTCAAGATGGAAAATCACGGACATTTTAATAATTATTTGATAATGTGATCTGTAATTATCAGATTTCAGTAAATGCTGGGGCTTGAGTCTTGTGTAAAAAAGATGATTGATCATGTTTAGAATCTCAGTAAATGGTGATGCATAGTTTTGCCAATACTACGGACAGGGAGCAGGCCTGTTAATTAGCAGCCTGTCATCGTGGACGGGCAGAGGGTGGGGGCGGGGAACTTTTGGGAGCCGGCCTGGCCCAAGAGCCCAGGATTCTTCGGTCAGGCCTGGCCAGTGATTACCATCTCATGCTCTTCACCTCAAAGACGTGTGGTACGAATATCGAATGCGTTGAACGAAGCCAATTTTTCGATGAGTGTCCTTTTCAGAGCTAGTGTCATTGTAACCTTATCACCATGTTAGTTCTACACAACAGAACCAGTGAGTCTCACTATTAACACATTTCAACTAAGAACCACTAGTTCTTTAGTTGCGTAGAACTAAATGCTAAGAAGGGGGTAATATCGCGAATGAAGCTCTGCCCTTGTCCAATGGTTGTAATTTTGGACTGCTTGATTCCTAAAGTAATAACTTTATTAAATCAACCTTCACGTAGTATAGTTATCACTTCAAGAATTGTGCAGTCAAAAACTATAACACTAGGTCACTGGACACTCACTCACTAATAAAATTGCAAATTTGAAACATGCCGCTAGAAACGTAATTTTGAAGGCCAAAAAATAACGAAATTTTTCATCCCAAAAGCTGCCAGGAGTCTCCATTTTACTGATTTCAAAATTTTAATTTAAGAATTTTAAGAGGCTTTTACAAATTCTTGACTTTATATCACTTATTGGAAATCTTCCCTAAGAGAGAGAGAGAGAGAGAGAGAGAGAGAGAGAGAGAGAGAGAGAGAGAGAGAGAGAGAGAGAGAGAGAGAGAGAGAATTGGATTTATATTTGATACTGATTTAGATTTGATTTGATTTAGACTTGATTTTATTTAGATTTGATTTGATTTAGATTTGATTTAGATTTAGATTAGATTTGGTTTCGATTGATTTGTATTAATTGATTTATACTTGATCTGATTTATATTTGATTTGATTGGATTGGACTGGGTTTGATTTGATTGGATTGGATAGGATTGGATTGAATTTTGATTTGATCTGGATATGATCTGGATTTGATCTTTTTTGATTTGATCTATATTTGATTTGGTCTGATTTGATTTGATCTGACTTGATTTGATCTAATTTGATCTGATTTGGTCTGATCTATATTTGATCTGATTTGATTTGATCTGATTTGATTTGATCTGATTTGGTTTGATCTATATTTGATTTGATTTGATCTATATTTGATCTGATTTGCTTTGATCTATATTGAATCTGATTACTTCTATATTAGATTTGATTTGATCTATATTTGATTATCAGATTTGATCTATTTTTGATTTGATTTGATTTGATTTGATCTATAGTTTGTTTGATTTGATTTGATCTATATATATGGTTTGATTTCAGTTGATCTATATTAGATTTGATTTGATTGATCTATATTCGATTCGATTTAATTTGCTCTATATTTGATTTGATTTGATCTGTATTTGATTTGATTTGATCTATATTTGGTTGGATTTGATTTGATTTGATCTATATTTGATTTGATTTGATCTATATTTGATTGATTTGATTTGATCTATATTTGATTTGATTTGATCTATATTTGATTTGCTTTGATTTGATTTATATTTGATTGATTTGATCTACATTTGATTTGATTTGATCTATATTTGATTTGCTTTGATTTGATTTATATTTGATTGATTTCATTTGATCAGTACTTGATTTGATCTATATTTGTTTTGATTTGATCTATATTTGATTTGATTTGATCTATATTTGATTTGATTTGATCTATATTTGATTGAGTTTGTTCAAATCGGGTTCCAGGGTTGATATTTGGGCACCCAATGGTAGCTCGAATTTTAATTTAGTGCAATATGATGAATTTTCTTTAAAAATCTTCGTCTTCAGATCGACCCGTTAGAATGCTTTCATATTTGGTATACAACATCTCTAGGGGTTCAGATTCAAGTTTGTTAAAATGGGTTCCTAGGTTCATATTTGGGCTCGATATGGTAGCCCAAATTTGAAGTTAGTGCCATATGAGGAAATATCTTTAAAAATCTTTTTCAGACCCACCTGTCAGAATGCTTTCATATTTGGTAAACAACATTTCGAGAGGATGGGGTTTTCAGATTCAACATTGATCAAATCGAGTGCCTGGGTTAATATTTGGGCTCCATGTGGAAGCCGGAATTAGCCATGTAACTGAAGAATTAGAAATTTTTTAGTAAGTAATCTCTGAAAGTGTGTAACTAAGATTAATCCACATAGGTTGTATCAAGGGGCTCCCTAGGGGAGCTCCACTTTTTACATTATTATCAACTGAAGAATAGGCATGATGCTTGGACTACTTTAGTGACTCCTGAGGGGCTCAAGGATTGACAATGTATCCTATGGAGAATGATTGCTTAATATAGATTCATTCTTGGTCTCTGTTAATATCAGGTCTGTTCAAGGTGAGAGATTCAGGCCCCGTGGGGTCTCTTGTTTAGTATGAAGCTTCCTTAGGACTAGTGGAAACAGATGGAACCGAAAACTTGCTATAGATTTTGTCATGGGTGCCGTATGGGGATGCCCATTTTAACACTGTTGGCAATTGGAAAATACCGAGTCATTATCTTTCTTGTGCTCCATCAACTAAGTATTGGGTACAAATCATGTTGGTGGAGTTTACTCCTCTGTTCCCCCCCCCCCCCTCAAAAAATTTACTATGCCCCTTGATGTGGGGTTAATGCTCCATAAGCCCAAAATGTTTTAAAATCATTTTCTCATTAGCCACTCGCAATAATACTTAGATTTATGGTATGGAACTTACTTTAGATGCAGATTCACGTTTTTGAAAGGAACTCAGTAGGTCAAAGTTTGGGTTCCCAAATTTTGTCTGCACTAAAATTTCTACTTCCAGAACCAGTGGGCTGATTGGAAACAAATTTGTCATGTAATATACCTGGGTCATAAGTACTTGATTTATGCCCGAATTTTTTTTTTGAGTGTGTGTTTGTGTGTGTGTGGGGGGGGGGGGGGGGGGGGGGGGAGTAGGGAGAAATGCAGAAGTTGAAAACCAAAAAAAAAAAAAAAAAAAAAAAAAACTTTCGTACGGACACACTTTTAAGACTTCACAGAACAGAGCTTGTGTTAACGAGGACCAGCAGGAATGAATGACCGAACAATTTCCTTTCGTTGTGTGTCCTGACAAATCAAAAAATTGCTCTTGCCGTTCATCACTTACTGACACATTCATGTTTTTTTGACAACTTGAGTCAGGTGAGCGTTTTAGACCCATTTGTGCCTCTGGTTTCTTTTAGTAATAATAGTGCATCATACTCCTGAGTTGTATCATTGTGTTGGGATGACGGGATTTATAAATCTGACATACATCAGAAATACAAGAAAATGCAGGTTTGATCGCCACAGTGGGCAGCTCGGTCTTGTTTGATTAATTTACTTACATCACATTAGCACAGGTTACAAGTTTTCTGGCATCTTTCTCTCACTCTATTGTTTCTATTACATCTTTGACTTCGTCGGCTGCACCACACCACACCGTAGAGGTCTTCACAAGCTGAAACTGAATGCATGGTGTATTTGCCATTTTGAAGACAACTGTCACATGCTCACTTTCACACTTCCTTACTCGGGTTGGCAAATTATCTACTATACTGTTAAAAAAGGTGGGGGATATCCAAATTGATGTTGATATTTTCGGAAAATAGCATTGGATAAGCGTGATTGGACACACCAATATGCTAGCAAGTTTAGTGTGGATCATGAATGGCACCGGCCCACGAAAACTTCGTGCAGGTTTTTCGCACGAGCGCTGCGTTAATGTGTGGGGAACCTTTTGAAATTTTCATTTGTACTGGATGGGCTTTTTTGGAAATCTCATCGTTCGTTTCTTGGTATAAACTCGTTCATCAATAGTGTCTGGTCGAAACGTGACCTTTGAAGTGTGCGAAGACTGACACGCGACGAACGTTTTCGTGCCGTTGGCATGTTGGAAGCTGGCAACAGGCAGACTGCATTGGCTCAGATTCTCGACGTTACTCAAACGGTGATTAGCAGGTTGTGGTCATGTTACCGCCAGACAGGGAATGCTGATGACAAACATCGGTCAGGTCGTCCAAGGGCGACAACTGGCAACCAGGATCGTTACATCCGAACCACAGTATTACGTAACCGCCATCAAAGTGCCTCAGAAATTGGACAGCAGCTGCACCGAGCGACAGATGTGCGAGTCAGTGGTCAGACAATCCGAAATCGCTTACACAGCTGGAATTTGTATGCTCGATGACCTCGAATAATTCCACGTTTGACTGAAAGTCATATCGCAGCAAGGCGTAATTGGTGTGGAGCACGACAGCACTGGGACAATCGTCGGTGGAGCAACGTCATGCTTTCTGATAAATCGAGGTTTATTCTCTACTTCCACGACAGGCGATACAGATTGGGGCGTCGGCGGAACGAACGATGCCATGACGTAACCGTTAGGCAGTACGATCGTTTTGGTGGTGGATCGGTTATGGTGTGGGGAGGCATAACCATAACAAGCGGAACAGCATTGCATGCCATCCACCATCGTGACAACATGTTAGCAGCTCATGTGGTGCCATTTGCGCGACGTCACGGCCGTCGATTCATTTTCCAAGATGGCAGTGCAAGAGCACACAGGGCCAGTGTCGCTACAGAGTTCCTCCAGAAGCAGAACATCACTACACTGCCTTGGCCAGCACTAAGTCCGGACATTTGGCCTATCGAGCACGTCTGGGATATGCTTTGCAGGCGCCTACGACAACGCCAACAGCCACCTACCAATGTCCAGGAACTCGCCGCTGAACTGCAGGAAGAATGAAATAACATCAGTTGAGATGATACTGGACGTTTGGTGAGGAGTAAGCCACGTCGGACCCGCGCTTGTCTCGCGAACCGAGGTGGATTTACAAGGTATTGTGGTCTTGGACTGAATGCGGTAAATAAATTCTCTGATTGACCGTCCATTTCTTCTACAGTTCAGTGCTTGTCAGACACCTAACTATGGCTGAAAGCATTCACCAGATGTCACAGTGCAATGCCTCAAGTGCCTTTTTGATGAAAATATAAATATATTTCTTCATATATCTCACTTTTATCAAATATCCCCTACATTTTGTTTAATAGTATACATCATGGGCCT
Source organism: Pictodentalium vernedei (assembly GCA_031216915.1). NCBI lineage: Eukaryota > Metazoa > Mollusca > Scaphopoda > Dentaliida > Dentaliidae > Pictodentalium > Pictodentalium vernedei. Next base: position 297,261,800 of record CM062294.1, read on the forward strand.
ATGCTTTGCAAAAACGTCCTCTGAGCAAAAAGATAGCGAATGAATATTTTACCATGCTACGAGAAGAAGGGAGTGGCACTGCTAGAACTGACAAGCAGTCTCGTGTTACCTGTTTAGCTCCGTGGTCACGTGCCTAATAGCAGAGTCGCTTATATGCTATTTTGGGGTCTCGTGTGCATTTTCTGAATAAACGTATAGAGATCATGTCCAGGTGTAAGTGTGCGCCCTATGCTTCTTGAAAACATTTGATAGGCCGCATGGGGTTGCGAAAGGGGCGTTCTATGACCTCACAAAGATGGATGGCGAATTTTTTTCAGGACGTGCTATAACTCATTTTGAGAGGGTATGCTAGCCATAGTCACACATCTCCGAGAAGTCTCTGAAGTTTGGTGATGCCATTATATATTTTTCTACCGGACTGATAGGGAGATTGTACCCGGGATCAAAATGGCGGCAAAACCGGGGGGGGGGGGGGGGGGGGGGTGTCAGGCAAAAAGTTCCGGATACAAGGTGGAAATGTTTACATTTTTAAAAACTGTTTAACGAAGTATTCAAATTACCTAAATCAAAAAAAAATAAAAATAAATAAATATTTTTCCCAAAACATGAAAGGTGCCGCAAACCAACTTGACCGATATCCCAGCTCTGCTCTTGTGCATCCAAGGCATCCCTAGCCACAGATGGCTCCAAAACAATCTCTCTGCATTTAAAGCCACAACGGAAATGCAGCATCAGACCCCCAGGTAACCACTGGAACCCGCCTCCACCAACTGAAATGCAGATATACACCAATTCATTTTCCAAGCAACACAACCCTTACCCCGATGTACAACATGTCTATGCTGTTCAGACACGAGTCAAATCCCACCACCAAGAAGCCCTGCCCAAAATATATTGTTCCCACCTGGATATCTTCAACTGTCCACAAGAAATAGTGGTTTTTCATTTCATTACTTTTCGGTTAAATGTTTAGTTTGTACAGCTGGTCTGAGAGAGACCTAATACTGAAGTTCTTTGACCCATGCCAGGGTGGTTGACTGAGATGATTTGCCTCTTATTTATTTTTTAATGTTAGTGTCACTAGAAACGTATTTACCTTGAAATTATACACGTTTTCCACAATCAAAATTTTTATTCTATCAATCTTTCCAATTATTCCATACATGGAAGCACACTAGACCAATGGCATGAGGCACCCCGAGGCTTACAGAAGAATCAAATAATAGGAGCTACAAAGGACTAATAAGAGGGAGACTGCCTTAGTAGAAATATGAAGGAGTGAAAATCATGACCAAATAGCTGGGAATCACTTTTTTGTTTTGCAAATTTTTGCCAGACCCAGAACAGGACCCATTCCCTAATAAAGTGTAAAACATGGGGGAAAAATTCTAACATGGAGCCCCCAACACATTGTCTGTAAAATGATATTTGATTTGGCAAAAAATTGCATGACACCGGCAAAAACTGCAATTTGGGGCTCGGAGCCACCCACCACCCGGACCTTGTATCCTGGCATTTTTTTGCGCCCCCCCCCCCCCCCCCCCCAGGCGAAACTTGAAAACAGTCGTAAATTCTCCGTTAATCTTTCGGTTAATTATCCTAGTTTTCGTAGAAGTACTTAACACAACTTTGCGTTTCTCATTTAATATCCTTGGTCGAGAAATGAACTGCCACACCAGGCCCGAAGCCAGACTCGCCCCGACGACAGATTATGGGGGTCGAACTTTTGAAAATTTCCGACAAAATTCCCGAAAAAAAAATGTGAAAATGTCCTATAACGACCAAATAAGCTCCATTTTGTATGCAAAATGCATCGAAATTTTAGTAAAAGGGGTGGCCATAGGGGCGGTTCGCCACCTCCGATCTCCTTATGGTTTCGAGCCTATGTCACACAGAATATATACAGCAATAAAATAAAATAGTTACGTCGAATCTCGGTGAGTTTGCGGTATGCTTTGAAGTGCATACACTTGCAGCGTAGATACACGTCTATCGCGACCTCAGCTCAACAGACGAAACGTGACCAAATTCGCTCACACATGAGTAGAATCAATTCTCGTGGCGATGAACAGCTGTCAGGAAAAGTTTTTGAAGGTTTGTTTCCAGGTTTATTGATGACATTTGGGAAGTTCAGCCAAATCTCGGTTGCATTTAGCGGATAGATATATAATGATCCCACGTCGTATTTATTGGTATTTCCAAATCAAAATATGTTCTGTATGATTACTAATATATTACTGCATGAACTCCCAATATAGTTCATGGATTTTGCATTAACCCTTTACCTAACATGAAAAGCGGACGACACAAAAACAATTCTAGAACAACTAATTTTTTTCATTTTTTGTCTCAAAAATATAGGTTATGACCCCTCATTGGAAGGAGCTGCACCGAGCGACAGATGTGCGAGTCAGTGGCCAGACTATCCGAAATCGCCTAAACAGCTGGAATTTGCACGCTCGACGACCTCGAATAATTCCACATTTGACTGAACGTCAAAATCGCAGCAAGGCGAAATTGGTGTGGAGCACGATAGCGCTAGGACAATCGTCGGTGGAGCAACGTCATGCTTTCCGATGAATCGAGGTTCACTCTGGACTTCCACGACAGGCGAAACAGAGTGTGGCGGCGGCAGAACGAACGATACCATGACGTAACCGTTTGGTAGAACGATCGTTTTGATGGTGGATCGGTTACAGTGTGGGGAGACATAACCATGAAAAGCAGAACAGCATTACATGTCATCCAAGGGCGTGTCACAGGGCAGTATTACCCTGACAACATGTTAGCAGCTCATGCGGTGCCATTTGTGAGACGTCACGGCCGTCGATTCATTTTCCAAGATGACAATTGCAATATTATTTATTTATTTATTGGTGTTTAAGGTCACATATTTCTGCACAATGGCTAATCATGACCATGACAGTTTTACCGGTGGAGGAAGCCAGAGTACCCGGAGAGAACAACCGAGCAACGGCGAACAACTGTCAGCTCCCCAACTTACTAACTCTACACAAGCAGGGTTAGCATTGGTTGAAGACAAGTGCACCATTAACGTGCAGTACGCCTAAGTACACGACGTCACCGTGCCCCCACATGGGCAATAGGGGTGAAGTGTCCTGCCCAAGGACACAACGCGGTTGCCGCAGGTGGGATTCGAACCGAGGACCTCTCGACTTGCAGCCTGCACCTCTACCTCTTGAGCCACCGCGCCCCCGACAATTGCAATAAAAAGTTCAGGTTCTTGGTTTGTTTTATGTTTTAGGCCTCATTATCTACATAATAGCATGGGTGGTGCAGGGGAGGGGGGATGCGTTAACATAGGTCGACATTTTTATTTTGCAGATTGTTTGACCCACCCACCCTTTCCTGTATAGTTTTTCCATAACATTTTTTAGGACCCTCCCCTTCTCATACATTTTATATACAAAACTTCGGCACTCGAACACCAACACGAAACGCGCAATGCACACAGATTCCATGCATATTTTTATATCTTCAAACATGTTTCCATTCACTCTATCAGATGCATTTTTCAAGACTTACCAGATTTACATCGGTTCATAAAGACACATTACTGTCTAGCTTGAACCCTGTGTGTGCCCGGATAAAATAGCTCCACATTTGGTAGCCAGGTTGTTAATGCACAGCAGCGATGGTCAGGCTATTCATATAGACATTTTACTATATTGATGTAGCACATTCCAAGGAATTTGTTTTATTCTTACATTGAGTTCTCTGTGTGGATGAACTTGTTAGTTCCTCCCCAGTGGTTGGTGGATTCCTTAGGCCATCCAGTGGATCTGTTTATGTAATTATACCTTCATCTTGGGAACTAACAACGTTGTGATATGGGTATCATATAGCCATAGTTGTTGGAAGCGATGTAAAGCCCCAATCAGAGTCAGACCAACTAAATGTATACCTCAATATTCTTACAAATCTAGTTTCTGGGGTTTTTTGTTTGTAAATGAAACCCAATTATTCTTTTTCCCAGAAACCTTTGATTTTAAACCAAATTTAAATAAGCTTTTCGGGAGCGCGGTGGCTCAGTAGGTAGAGGTGCAGGTTGCAAGCCGAGAGATCCTCTATTCGAATCCCACCTGTGGCAACCGCGTTGTGTCCTTGGGCAAGACACTTCATCTCCATTGCCAGCGTGGGGGCACGGTGGCGTTGTGTACTAAGGCGTACTGCGCGTCGATGGTGCACTTGTCTTCAACCAATGCTAACCTTGCTTGTGTGGAGTTAGTATGTTGGGGAGCTGACAGTTGCTCGCCGTTGCTCTGTGGTTCTCTCCGGGTACTCCGGCTTCCTCCACCCGTAAAACTGTCACGGTCATGATTAGTCATTGTGCATAAATATGTGACCTTAAACACCAATAAATAAATAAATAAATAAATAAAAAAAAAAAAAAAAAAAAAAAAAAAATAAAAATAAATAAATAAATAAATAAATAAATAAATAAATAAATAAATAAATAAGCTTTTCCTAATTTTCATATACTGATATGCTGTGTTATGCACTTCTAACAGTCAGGTTTCTGTAAATCATGGCACATGCAGGCATATGTGAGTACTTTGCCCATAATTATTTCACTGCTGCTTATACCGTAACCTTGTATAAGATGCATATATTACTTGTTTTTGTTCTGATTCAAGAAGAGCAAATCTTGTCTTTTTGTTTTTATTATGGCGTCTGCACAGCAGGACAGCTATCAAAAAGACTTGTTTGTTTTTGTTAAATCAGACTTTTTTTGTTGAAATAAAAGTTAATATATTCAATTTTTTTCATTTTGAAAAAACAGTCCCACCCACCTAGCTATTATGACTCATAATAATTATTTACATAATTATATAAATACTTGGGCATGTTAAAGAGGGATAGAGGTACTTACTAGGTGCGGCAAAAGAAGTTATTGCTGTTTTCGCTGAGATGGCTGTTGGTTGATCTAATCGTTGAAAAGATAAATAAATCGTTACAAAAAATGAATATTTTGAAACAAGATGAGACATGTTAACCCTATACCTAACGTAACGGCAAAAACCGGCAAGCGCTATGCACAAAAATCATCATTCAATTTTCATTATTTTTTTCAATTTTTGTCTCAGAAACATAGCATTTGACACCTTATTGGAACGAGCTCGTTGAGCTCGTTCCAATGAGGGGTCATAATCTATGTTTTAGACGCAAAAAATGAAAAAAATAGTTATCCAAGAATTTTGTTAGCAAATGTCGTCTTCTTAGCGTGTTGGATAAAGGGTTAAATGGTTGTCAAATATGAATAATTCAATGCTTCCTTGAAAAGTGAGTATTCCCTGCAGTACGTTCATGATTCTGTAAAATCAACGGGAATGGAATTTAGAAACTCTACTGCCAAGTTGTGGGCTTCAAAGTTAAATCATTTGAAACTACATAACAGCTTTTTCCGGCCAGGTTAATATAGGCCTAATTTCAGGGACGTAACCACAGGGATGGGGTAGGGTGGGGAGGGAATTTTGGGCTCAGTTTTCCACTTCTTGGAAATTACTTAGCGATAGTCGGAATTTTGCCTACCAGAGTTGGGAAGAGGGGTTTCAATTAGAAAACTAGAGGTGGACACCAACCACCCGACCCCCAGGAGACCCTTCGTGCTGTCCATGTAAATGACTGCTCAGTGGATTTGAGAGAGTAGAACAATCAATATTTTCAGCGTGCAACTGACATGGAAGATGTTATCGAAGTTTAACACTAACGCTGCAGAAATGTACTATTGTCATCTATTTTATGATGATTATCTGTGCGTTCTGGTATGTGCATCAGAGAACCCTTTCCAACAATTAATCAGATGATAGAGTTCCGGGTATGTCATAAATTCTATTAAACTTCCTCGCATACAGTCCTCCATATATAAAATGGGCGTGACGGTAAAAGGGTTAAAGGATTACCCTTAACCTAACTAAAAATCTTCATCCATGCACCTTTGTCATCTGACCTATTCGAATTGTGAAACTGTCTGAACTGTGAAAGCATGTGCGCAGATCTGCCTCCAAAACTAATGAGTGTGGGACGCGGTGGTGGCGCGCCACCGGTGGGGGGGGGGGGGGGGGGGGGGGCTAGGGCCATTGGTAATTTGCCCCAGAACATGAACTTTCTCCCCATTTGCCACATGCACCACTCACACTTCCATCTACACACACACCCTCTCACACATTATCTCCTTATTTTGATAAGCTCTAATCCAGCGGTTCGTTTGTACTGCAGAGTGGAAAATACAGCAAGAAAAGCTATTAGTAGGGACCTGCCACTCCTTCCAAAGGCGCCTAAAGTCGTCTTGCCACTATATCAGAAGACTCAACAGCTAGAGATATATCTCTATAGTCGGAGCATTAACCAGTTATCCAAAATGCAATACCAGAGAATAAAATCTCGAATTTTGAGATCACCTATTTACCGTTCATATTGAACCACAGGAACATTTCAAAACAGTGCTAACAAATAAGGTGATAAGACACAACGTTTTGACGAACTGTTTGTAGTTCCAGTCGAACAACTTTTCGGTTATCTTTTTTTTTATTTAGATAATTGTCATAAAGCGTTTTTCAACAGGGATGTTATGACTATAGTAAGAACTTTTACGATCAACATTTATTTACAAAATAACTAGATTCCAGTGTAGAACAAAATATGGCTCGCGCCGAAGTCGGATATTCCATACCACGGGCGTACTAGCTACTAGTTCGTACAGAGCTGGAAACCAAACTGCGGTCGTGTCTTTTCACAAACATTATATACATACATATATTACATAATTGGTTATGGGCAGTCTAGTCTAATATTACTTATTGAATTGATAAAAGGAATTAGCCCAAGGCTATTACATGGAAGGCTGATTAGAAGGACACGATGTAACGTTATCTACATATAGCAAGTCACACGTGTGGTCAAGTTTGTAGTTGTCAGTTACTGATAAGTTTCACAGATATTAACCCTGTGATATAACCACCAGAGGAACGATAAAATCGTTCCTCTCAAATTTTATGGCCTGTTAGGTGAGTTATTGAATGCTGAAGATTTATAAGCGGGGAACAAATTTCTATTGTTGTTGGATGCTCCTCCAGCCCTCGGATTCAGCTTAAATCCCTGCTGTTTTTAAAACTTTTAGACAGAGCTTCATGTGAATGTTGTGTGATCGTACCCGCACTTCTTCGTTTTCGACGTCCAAAAAGTGGAGATTTACTTCAAAAGTAATCAGAAGGCTTCATTTTATGATTGCTCAGTGCATTCAGATTCTGTAGACATCTACTCGAGTTCCCAACTCGCAAAGATGTCTGCGGTATCTGAATGTAATCGTATGAACCTAAACTCTTTAAACTCGAGAGGCCGCTTTTCCAACCCAGGAACATGATACGTCATAATTTCATTAAGTAGGATGACTGTTAAGTGAAAGTGTGTGGTGGACCCATCAAATACCATTTGGCCTAACCCGCATAATGAACAAGAACTCTTCCAACGGCTGTCCTTGAACTGACATGGAAGATACCACCAGGGTTCCAAAGGTTAAAACCCACTTGCGGGTGCCAATTTGCCCCCCCACCCCACCCCCCATCCATGAAACATTATCTGGCGCCATCACTGTGGAAGGCATTTACCCATTAGATGCGATGCTATAGCGTCCGGAGAATTGCGGTTGTGTAATAAATAAGGACCGAAGTTCTCATTTAGTAATTTCAAGCAACATTTTGTCTCCAGTTTTTTATTTACACTTAGACAATAATATCCTGAACGTCAACCACTCTCTTATACAGAGTTTCTAATCACTGAATTTAATTTTACCCCAATGACTCGCTGCATCCACACTACAGGCAGGTAGCCCGAATTTTATAACAGGAGATACCCAAGCCAGTTTTTTATGGGTTGGGGGTTGGGGGTGGGGGCAAACATGATATTTGGAAGGACGTTGTAAGGGAGGTGGCATTATTATTAACTAGGACTCTCTGATTGTTACCCACCCCTCCCACTTCCCTTTAGAAGTGGGGGAGGGGTAACAATCGGAGCGTCCAAGTTAGAACTAGGCCTTCCCCAAGGAAATTTAGCAACATTTAGTGCCCTAGGAGCAAATATGGGGCATTCATAGAGTGTGTAGCCCTCTATTGGAAACTATTTTAGGGCTCTCTATATATTAAGTGAAAGATGCATTGGGCCAAAGTTTGGGGGCAGCGAAAAAAAATTTTGTGATGGGGGAGGGCAAGATCTCCACACTCCTGTGGCTATGCCACTGCCATACTCTATTCAGTGATTTTATATATATTTCAGTGTGCAATGGTTTTCATTGTAGTTAATATTTGTGTATGTTCCAATAAGACTAAAATCCTCGACCTCCGATTGGACGGGGTTTCGCGTAGTTTTTTTTCTATATTTACGGTTTCATTTACCGTTTGACATCACCACGCAAATTATACGAAAAGAGGTTACCCGTTTCGCAATATATTTCATCAACGAAATGACTTGCAACCCGCTTCATTTTTCTAGATCTTTCACGCCAACAGCAGACTGTGCTCCCTGTTGTGTAAAAATTACAAATGAGTTTAGGACTTGAACTGAGTTGGTGTGACCTCGACCTTTGTCTTATTCATTGATTATTTGTTCAGTGACGTCATGGGGTGCACGAGAGGTTTATTTCCTAAACTTGTTATCGTTCAAAGCTGCCTTGTTCATTTCACGATGTGGATTTTGAGATGTGGTTATTATTATTATTATCATTTATATTGTTGAAGACATGCGCACCATCGACGTGCAGTACGCCTTAGTACACGGCGTGATGGTGCCCCCATGTGGACATTCGGATCAAATGCCATGTCCAAGGACAAAGCGCAGGAGTCTGAATGGATCGCTCAGACGGCCACCCATCCAAGAACTAACCGGGATCGACGTTGCTTAACTTCGGTGACCTGACGTGGACCGGTTAGCGCAACGCCACCGCGCCCCGAGCTGTGGTCGGTATCTTAGTGGAAAATATACGTTATTGTGATTAACTGACAGCAACATGGTCTGAGGATTGCAGCTCAAAGCTTATATTCATCTTCGACATAAATTCCGGGCCGCAAACCTCAGATCATGTTACTATGTTACCGTCATTTCATCACAGTAATTTATATTATTGTGCAGCGAGGCTCACATTGGAGATATTGCACCATACAGAAAAAATATGCTGGATGGGATGTAAAATTGATACAATGGAACTCTTAACCGAACAGCCACTTGCCATATAAAAATATTCAATCAGCAGGAGTATACAATTAAGAGGAATTTGGTAATTTTCCATCTTATGGTTATAAACTAAGCATTTCGTCTATCATATCTTGTTTGACAGAGCTCAATGAGCTCTGTCAAACAAAATATATTAGATTTAATGTCTATACTGGACGTCTTGAGGCCAAAACGGTCTATATATGAGGAATTCAGTGGATGTCAGATAAATTCTCTGTACGAATGTCATTAATGTGCACCATAGTATTCAAAGTATCAACAAACGTGGAAAACGGTATGAATTCACCTACTTGGGAGAATAACAGCGACATGAGTTTGCGGGGCACTGCAGTTTGCTAATGGTCCAACAGAAATGATTACCAACGCGACAGATAAAAAACACCCGAGGATCAGTCGAGGGTCGCTAATAAGATGGAAGGCTGGTAATCAGTTCTGATGGGCCGTTAATTAACCACAATGCCCAACAAAGTCTTGCTATTACTCTATTACCATGGTTGATCATGAAATAAGTCTAAAGCATGAAAATGGATGATGATATATAAGAAAAATATTTGAAGTTGATACAATAAATGCTAATTATATAAAAACATGATTTTCGAGGGCGGTGTGCTCCATTACTGGACCGCCATCTGTGATTAGCAGCTCGGCAGTCATTAGCGGTCCGAGGCGTTAGCAGATGGCCACTAATGGGTGAGCGGCTGCTAATCACAGATGGAGGTCCAGTAATGGAGCCAAACGACGCCCAAGAAAATCATGTTATTATTATAAATATTTAGAAATTATAAGAACGATCTTCGACTCTTCTGGATTTATATTATTTCGTGAAAAGAATCTATGTGAAGCAATTTAAGGCAGAACACTTTATATATAGGAAAATGTGAACAAATTTCCAGGAAAACGACATGCACAGAACATCAGCGCGTGGTAGCTGGCCCGCTGGCGCTAATGACTGAAAATGGACATTAACGACCGTCTATGCTTTGCAATCTTTGTTTCATGTTTATTATGCCCCCCTTACAGGCTGTGTAAATTAGTATTAACATGAAGGTAGCGCACAATGAATTGATAATAATTTATTGATCCTCCTTTATGATCAGCTCATTCCAATGAGGGGGTCATGGGCCATACACCGTGCATTTTTATCTACCAGATATAGAAGTTCCAAAATGAAGAGTGACATGTAACCCTTGCCATGCTGTTTATCTCTCTAAATTTGTTGAATATCCAGTTGAGGGGACTGGTAATTTAAACTTGAACTGCCTTTCTGAAGACTTTAGATTTAAAAGAAAACCTTAATCTCTGTAAGATTCCTCGTCACCTCTGGTACGAACCCAGGTAGGTCTGAGATGATGAGGAGTCTAAAAGATATCAATGAACCCTGTTCTGCACATTGCAGCTGTTTCTGATCATTTTTGTCACTGAGAGAGATTTCCGGAAAGTTAGCCTCCTTTAATGGCCTAACACTGTCAGCAGATTTAAAAATGAGAGTATGGAAATTTCATATAAATATTTAAATTGTTAGCGAATTTGTCGATGAGGGCATTAGTTCACAAACGTCGGGCATTTTCCCGTAGAATAGTGTAACAATACCAAACCAGAAAATAATCTGCAAAATGAGGTCCCCAGAGGGTAGCATCACTAAATTTACCTTCTGTGAACCTCGGTCTGGATCAGGGTTCCAAGCCTAAACAGAAAGAGGTACCCAGAGGATAAACTTGCCCACTGTATGGGATAGCATCAGCAAATTCACCCTCTGGGGACCTCATTCTGCAAATGACAAATTTCTTATTTTCAGGCTTGAACAAAACAGATGATGGCTTTTTGCAATTTTTTCCCAACGGGCCAATATAATAAAATTTTTACATTTTTATTATCTAGAATTGTAATTTTTAGTTATGACTTTAAATGAGTTAAAATAAGACGTTAGCATTTTTTTTCAAAGATCTGGCAAAAATCTCACCCTCGCAGCCAGAGTATTGGATAGGACACCCGGCAAGCCGCGTGTCTGGCCCAAATATTTGCACCATCGGGTGAGATTTTTTTCCATCTCACACATCAGGTCATGACGGATCATATTAACCCTTTACCTAACATGAAAAGTAGACGACACTTGCAAAAAAAATTCTTGAATAACTAATTTTTTTCATTTTTTGTCTCAAAAACATAGGTTATGGCCCCTCGTTGGAACGAGCTCGACGAGCTCGTTCCAACGAGGGGTCATAACCTATGTTTTTGAGACAAAAAATGAAAAAATAATGAAAATTAATTGGCGATTTTTGAGAATAGCGCTGGCCGGTTTTGGCCGTTACGTTGGGTAAAGGGTTAACCCTTTACCCAACGAATCTGTCTCATCCGCCTGCATAAGTTTCAAATTTAGCAGTTGAAAAAAGTACACAACGCCACCATGCCCCCACATGGACAATCGAGATGAAGTGTCTTGCCCAAGGACACAACGCAGTTACCATTGGCGGGGATCGAACCGTTGACCGTTTGGTTTGAAGTTCAATGCCGTACCCACTGAGGCAATGAGCTCCCTAGCTGCTCAATTAAATCAAGATCCTGAGTCAAGTCATTGCTTTAGATGTTCAACTGAAGGTGACCTTTGTGTGATAACTGCTGAGGGTTTACTTCCAATTTAAGAAGCGAGGACAAATTCACGGTGTAGGAAATACTATTGTTGAAATAGCTCTCGAGAGGTTTCTCACTTTTATAAGGATGGATTGGGGTTGAGCTACTGGGTATACACGTTACTCCACGGGATTGAATCACAAATAACCAAATACTGATATCAACAGTCATAAGGTATTACTAGGTATATTATTTATTTTTTTCTATTCTATTTCTTATACGTTTATCTCCTCTCTCTCTCTCTCTTTTAGTTTAATTTGTGTTTATCTATAATGTTTATAATATTTAGAGTTTGTTAGATTCTGTTATTTATGGAATACGTTCTTATATTACGTTATTATGAATCCCGCAATCCTGATTTGCAGTGTTAACCGTTTACCCAACGTAAGGGCCAAAACCGGCCAGTGCTATTCTCAAAAATCGCCAATTAATTTTCATTATTTTTTTCATTTTTTTGTCTCAAAAACATAGGTTATGACCCCTCGTTGGAACGAGCTCGTCGAGCTCGTTCCAACGAGGGGTCATAACCTATGTTTTTGAGACAAAAATGAAAAAAAAATTAGTTACTCCAGAATTTTTTTTGCAAGTGTCGTCTGCTTTCCATGTGAGGTGAAGGGTCAAATGGCAAATAAAAATATGTTGAATCTAAGGTATTACCCCCTTCGCGAGAAAGATAGACGCCCCACTTTTAAGGAACATGAAGATCAATTTCGGACGAAATCGACCGTCTATGTCATTTTTCAAAGTGGCCAACCAGACCAAGAAAAAAACATGCATTGCGATACAGCAACAAGAGCTGGGTGTGGTTGAAGATCTTTGGACATCTGTCAGTGGCATATTCAAAATTACAAATTTAGACAATGCAAGAGATCAGAAAATTCGAGTTACCCTGAAAACTTTTTCCGGTGCCATAGAACCCGACTTATTGTGCTCGGGCCAAGCATCCTCTAAGAAGCATCACATTTCCTTAAATAATTCCTTGTTAACCCTTTACCCAACGCAGACGATATCAAAATTTATTATTTTAAATATCATTTTTTTCAAATTTTTCAAAAACTTTCAACAAAACCATATCATGTGACCCTTCATTGGAACGAGCTCAATGAGCTCGTTCCAATGAGGGGTCACATGATATGTTTTTTTTAAACATTTTGAAAAATTTAATTTTTTCATCTGCTCAATTTGCATATTACGCAGGCGGATGCAGGCGATTCGTTAAGTAAAGGGTTAAGTGAATTTATATTTATCTTGTGACAGCTATGTAGCCACAGATGCTGAAAGCAACATTAACCCTTGGAAAACCCGAGCGGTCGGTAATCCGGCCAAAGAGCATGATACGTCATAATTATATTAAGGAGGTTGGCTTCTTAGAGAATCTGTCGGAAAACAATCAATATTTTCAACGCACAGCCTTGGGGGCTGCACGCTAAAAATAACGATTGGTTCACCTCAAATAATGAATATGGACTCTTCCAATTGCTACCTGTAACAGGAGGAGAGATAAGTGCGGGAGCCGGGGTTCGAACCGTCGACCTTTAGCACACAAAGCGACCGATTTACCACGAGACTAAGAGATCCGGACCAACCAGGCTGGTTGGTAAATGGCCTTTTCACCTCGACCGCTACACTACCTTTGAACTGATATGGAACATACCACCAGGGTTGAACGGTTTAAATACAAGTACACACACACACATAAAAACCACGAAAATAACTTCCGTCCAAGTATACAATTGATATTTGACATCTAAAACGTGTTTAGACTTGTGATGAAATGATTAAAAATCAACAAGATATACCAAAACTTCAATTTAAGCCACTTGAATTTATTTATTTATTGGTGTTTAACGACCCTTTCGACGGCCAGGGTCACTTCGTGTTGGACAGTTGTACGGGTGGAGGAAGCCAGATTACTCTGAGAGAATCGCCGAGCAACTGTCAGGCTCCTCAACATACTAACTCAACACAAGCAGGGCTAGTATTGGTTGAAGACAAGTGCACCATCAACGTGCAGATGGGGAGTGGGGGAGGGGGGGGGGGTGAAGTGTCTTGCCCAAGGACACAACGCAGTTGCTGCAAGTGGGATTTGAACAGAGAAACTTTCAGCTTGCAGCCTGCACCTCTTCCTACCGAAGCCACCTCGCCCCAGCCACTTGAATGAAAACTTTTCGAAATTTTGTTGAAAACATGTTGATTTTCACTGACTTTATTACACTACAGATTAGGTTTATTAATACATTACAGGTAATTACACTAATGTGCGGTTTTGTCTTCTATATTACGGTTGATTATTACATTATACTGGTTGATTTGTATTACATTGCTGGTTAATACACTTCTGGTTGATTAAAGTAATTTAAACTACTTGTTGTTACAGGGGTGTCTAACTGAAACTGGTTTCAGAATATTTATCTAACAATCATATAGAAAATGGCTTGAAAATCACGAGAAACGGTACGTATCACATAATGTGTTCCGATTCCGTATCATATAGACGACTCATTCTGATTCCGTATCAAAAAGATTCAACTTCCGGTAGACACCGCACTATGACATATATCAGCATTGTTATTACGCATTAAAATATGAAATTCAATTTTTTGACCAATTCCAACTCAATTTAAACTGAAAAACGAGGAAAACAGGCTTTATGTAACGGGATTGTTAGATAAATGTATTATCATGACCAAATGCATGTCCTGTAATTTGTATAAGATTCTCGGTCGTGTTTACAATCGGATCACAACTCGTCGGGCTCGTTGCGATCTGATTGTAAACACGACCTCGAATCTGATAAAAATTACAGGACATGCACATGGTCATGATAATGTATTTTTATCTAACAATCATATAGATTTTGGGCTGAAAACCACGAGAAACGGTACGTATCACATAATGTGTTCCGATTCCGTATCATATAGACGACTCATTCTGATTCCGTATCATATAGATTCAACTTCCGGTAAACACCGCGCTATGAGAAATAATATCATTATATGCATTGTTATTACTCATTAAAATGTGAAATTCAAAATTTTAACCAATTCCAACCCAATTTAAAAAAAACGGAAAAACAGGCTTTATGTAACGGGATTGATATGATGATATGATATGATATGTTTATTTACCAATATACAAAAATACAGAATGATAAATATATACGTATGGTTACATCATAACAGGGTTCTCGTATACAGTAATATTATTTCAGATGTACATAGATAATGGAATATAACAATTTTTGTATACCGGCAGGGAAAGGCATAGCCAGATTGGCTGTCTTCCCGCCTTTCCCTCTGACAGAAAAGAGAAAACTACAGAATGACGGAAGAAACTCGAAGAAGAAAATGATTTATCTCACAATCGCGGCGTTTTCTGCACTGTTACACAATTAAAGTTTAATGTATCTGGACCCTTCCGAATCCATATCAAGGGCACCCGATACAAGCGCTTGATTCTGCTGTTGCCAAAACAACAGCATTAATATCATTTTTCGATCGCTTCGTGTTTTTCCTTCAGAGAAAACAATATTAGGGGAGGCGAAGCCGAACCGAATATTGTTTTCTCTGAGCCGTATATGACACTGTATCTGCCAACTAAAGGCCCTGTAACGTATTTATTATGCACGGCATGCTAAAATGTTACTGGGGAAGTTAACTCAACGAATACTTAAATTATGCGCACTTTTCGGCATCTTGGGCTGGTTTGTAGCCTATTATTGGGATTTTCCTGAACGCTCGAGTCGAGGCTTCTCTCTTGAAGTTAAAGGATAAGCTTTCGCTATGAAATGTGGACAACTCCATTTCGATAAACGATCAACGGCATATTTTAAAATATAACAAACCTTTACACCAAGAGGGATATTTAATTCACCAGTAATTATTGCAAAAGTAACAACCAAATTCACGTTGACGAAACACACAGTTGCTCCACTTCGCAAGACAGTGTTCAGTAAAGTAAATCCCAGTGACGTAACTTTCTCTGAAGTATAACGTCATCACTGCCCTCAATATGGAGATCAATGAATGCTATTCTATTTTTTAATTTGCGTTTTTCCATCGATAAGGCAAATGAAAAGTTCCCCTTGAAATAGTTTTATAACACATTTTGTGGTCTATATTGTGAGATAAATTTATCATCACCACAGTGTGTGTCTCCGGAAATTCTGATCAAGTCTCGTTGTAGCCTGCAGGCACAGAATCGCATTTCGACTCGCCCTAACGAACTTGTCGAAATACTGTTCTGTTCCCACAACTCGACTTGATCTGAATTCCCGGAGACACACACTGTGGTGATAATCTGTATTTTAACAAACTATGAACTTACCTGGACACGCAACAATGTTTACACCGTCGTTGTCGGGACAGTAGTTGGTACAGTTGTCTCCTGTCCAATGTACATAATACTCCTGGGGACTAGAGCTGTATGTGATAACTCCACAGGCACCTGAATGTAAACAATTTATCTAAATCCAACATCGTCGCATTAAATTTTCCAAAACAGGCAGTGATGTAGCCATTTGGGGCATGGGTGACTGTTTGATCCTTGCCCCAAATCCCCATCGCCACCCCTAAAAATCCTGAATTCTATATCATTTGCATGGAGCGTCAACTGACGAAATTACGTTTGAGGTACCACATTTAGGAAGAAATGAGCTTTTAAGCCCAAAAATGTCCGAAATAGTTTGATTAGGGACCAAATTTCTCAAAACATATACCCCTCGGGTGCAACAACACGGAAGGGGAACCACCCCCATACCTTTCGCCAACATAAGACTTCCAATGTCATGATATGCCTACAGCACGAAAATTCTTGGACTCCCCAAAGCCCCCCCCCCCCCCCCCACCCGGGTACGCGTCTGAAAAGGGCACGAATAAGCACTTAGCCCGCTCTCTTCTCCCATTGCTAACAACGTGTTTTCTTGAAATGTTTACACCACGCGACCTGTGACCTTGCATAGATTAAAAGCCCAGATGGCAGTTTCGAAAAAGGCTTATTCAACACAAACCCAGATTCAGAGTCATAAACGTAGAATCGTCGAAGTGGGAAAAGAGATTCAGCTATCCTTTGTGGAAGCCGAAACGTTCGAATAGCTGAACTTGGAGAATGGGAAATTTCCGATCTTGCGAAAAGAATGCGAAGCAGTGTTATTTATGACTGTCAGAAATCTGTAACAGATTTGAGAATATTTATAATTATTTGTTTTGGTTGAATAAATAAAGAAAGTTTTTTTACTTAGTTAGTTTCATGTCGTCGAGATGTCAGCCCTCGATAACTTTATATCCGCTTGAATCGTTTGGTCTCTGGCTGATATGAAGTTACCTCGGGCTGATATCTCGGTGGATATGAAAGTAACCGAGTAACAACTATACGCCATGTAACATATTTATTCTGTCGAAAGTCCATGCAAATCAAAGGATTAATAAATTGTAATGGGAAACAAAGAGCGACCAGACATTTATCATTTAGAACCCTCCACTGATAACACCGCGTACAATCATCAAAAGAAACTGGCACCGGTTGGATCCATGGTGACAGTAAACAATTTTCGCTGTTCGAAGTCCGATACAGTTAGTGTGCCTATAACGGGTCTGTGTCTATAACGGGTCAAATCATGTTTCCGTTGTGGTATATTGGTAACTAACAGATATACCACATAACAATAAGGCAGGAAATTTGCTGCAATATAGCTAGGGGGAATGGGGGATACGAGCTCACCAAATCCTCTGCACAAATCTTGTCGCATCAAAAACTTACTTTTTTCGGACAAATTGCGTTCGTCTCGATTGAATTCTATCGACTTGTTCGTTGCAACACGCCTGCGTTCACATCGTCACTTTCTCCTCGTTTTGACACTGGTGGCGGTAGACGAGGTGTCGTGGGTTCAACGTTCAATTTCTCTAACGGTTGACTCACGTCTGACAAAATTTCGACGGAATTTATTAAAAATTCGAAAAAATTTACCGTCTTAAAAGTACATTTTTAGGTTTGCTCGACAAATTTGACAACGACTGTTCTCCGGAAACATTCACCTTTTCGCAGAGGTAACACAAACTCGCCATTTAGGTGATTTTTTTTCGAATTGGATTATTTATTTATTTATTTATTGGTGTTTACGGTCACATACTTATGCACAATGGCTAATCGCGACCGTGACAGTTTTACGGGTGGAGGAAGCCGGAGTACCCGGAGAGAACCACCGAGCAACGACGAGCAGCTGTCAGCTCTCCAACATTTCGAATTGGATACAACGTATTTTGAAAGATTGCGACCAGAGGCAAGATTAGCACTGAGATTGACATTGACAAAAATTCCAAAAAACATTGCCGTCGTGGATCGAAGATGAGCGATCTAACGTCGATTCCCACGGGAAAAATAGAGTTCGAATTGAGCGAGAAATTTTATTTGGTACCCTCCCGCGATGATGTAGAGGGTTTTTTGGACATGGAGAGAGAGTTTTAAAACATATGAGGTGCGCTAGAACTCTCTCCCCTGTGAAAAAAATATAAGTCAGCTAGTCTTGTGACCTATCAAAGTAAAGGTATCGACCAGTATATTACGAAAATAATCAGTCATAATAATAAACGTTTTTGTCATTAACGAAAAAAAACTGTAAAAAAAAGTTGTTATTTTACAGTTTTTTACATTTACAATAAAAAGAAAAAAAACAAAAAAAATATTTTTACAATTAATAATCATTTTCACTTAAAAAAAAACATGCAAAATTTATAATAACCGTTTTTGTCATTAAAGAAAAAAAACTGCAAAAAAAGGTTGTTATTTTTTACATATATAATAAGAAGTAAAAAAAAAACAAAAAATATTTTTTACAATTAATAATTATTACCATTTAAAAAAAAACACGCATAAAGTTTAATATTTTTATAAAAATATTTTTTCAACAAAACGACAGCAAAAAAAAAAATTATCAGTCATGAAATCGTCAGTACCTAAACAATCCACAATAAAATTGAAGAAAGTCGAGAGATATTCGAAATTCGGCAGTAAAATTTATAGACTGCAATCACACAGCGCCGTCGAATTGAAGGACGTGGAGACGAGTGGATTGAGAGAGGATTACGACAAATATACATTGCCTTTGAAATTGAACGAGACCGCCCTGGAATTAATGTACAAATGTCAAGACGATCTATTAGCCATCCTCTCGAAGAAGATAGAAAATTTCGATCTAGACGATTTGTCGCTGATCTACAGGAGTAATATATATCCGAATATCTCTAAAGAAGTGGTCGACAAATTGAAACTAATCATCGGGGAAGAACAAATGTCCGAGAGGGTGAATCTAGTTTTCCAATGGATTTATCGGCGGGGAGACGATAGCTTTAAAGTTAAAATGCTTGTCACCGGACGTGAAATTATGAAAAGAGAGAGCGTTAGCTCATTATAGATAGATTTTAAATTTCGACTCGAAAAGCTCATTAAAGTACTTATCATGAGGTAGTACTCGTTTTTTCTGTTTTTTTTGTCACAAAACTTTTTTTTAAAAACTAAAACAAATATTATATATCCATATTAAACTAAGAAGTTTAACACACAAACAAAAAAATGCCAAAAATAAAAAAGTATATCGTGGAAAAAAATATTTGTCTACCATACCCCAGTTGAAAAAGTACTGTAGAAATCTAGGATTTAAAAATTACAGTCATGAAGCCAAAGAACGATTGATTGAAGCTGTGCGTAAAGAGACCTATGATCTATCACTGGTGAAAATACAAGCCAAAGTGCATCAGTCGTTGAAATTAAAAGGTGTCAAATACATGAAAAAAGATGAATGCATTGGTCATTTGCTTGACTGAAAAGGAACGGGCGAAAGATCTGCGGTAGCGACAAAAACAACTCAAATCGCAAAAAAAGATGAGAAGGCAATGACGACAAAACAACAACAACGTCAACAAACAACCATGTGGGAAACTAAGAAGAAGAAGGTGACAACTGTAAAATGAAAAGTGGTGGAGCGACAGAAGGTTTCAAAAGTCAATGATAAAAAATGAAAAGTGACGCAGTTTGAGATGACGATTTGTTAGAAAAAAAATGATGGATTCAATCGTGAGAACAATGAATGAAAAAAAGTGATTTGATGCCATAAAGGAAATCGTAAATGAAGCGTTGGAGTCACCATTGATTTCGATAGAACGAGACAAAGCCATCAAAGGATGGTTTAAATTTTCAACGTGAAGCCTGGTTTTGCAAAACTCGATGCCGAATTGTTCATGGAATGGGCGAAGGGTGGAGTGTTGGACATATTTCGAAAACATCTAGATAAGGGTTTAAAAATAAAAATGATCTTGCATTGTCTGATGGAAAAAAGTTGACGCAAAGACGTGTGAGAGCATGGAGGAAGATACCTTATTTCCGATCTAAAAATGAAATTGTGTTTAGAGACGACAAATTTGCTGACGTTTACGAAGTGATGAAAGACAAGATGTTGGAATCGATGACTGTGTATCAAGGCAAGGAAAGTGGTTGGATGTTCGAGAAAATACTGAATGTGGAGAGTCACGTGGAAAGATACAACCGTTTGAAAGTGTCTTTCTATAAAAAATTGCCTTATTTCGTATTTAAAAACACAAGCCGTGATTAACGCAAAAAATAAAGATGATAATGAGTGTTTCAAATAGGCAATCACATCGGCCTTGTATCCCATAAAAAGACGCTCAGAGAGTTTCCAAGTACGCAGAGACTTGTAAAAATCTCGATTGGACTCGAGTGCCTTTCTCGATGCGGTTGAAAGACATTGAAGGTTTTGAAAAGCTAAATCCCACCGTGGCCATGAACGTCTTGGGATACGATGATAAAAACAAATAGTCTATCCTCTCAGACTAACTTCGTACAAAGAGAGAGAAAATATTATTAATTTGTTATTAATTGCCGAGAGTGACAATTCACATTATTTCTCGATTAAAAATATGAGTCGTTTGCTGTTGAAGCAGATTTGTAAACATAAAGCTGAGAGATTGTTCTGTCTCAACTGCATGAATTTGTTCAGTCATCAAGAATCGTTGATGAGTCATCAGGAATACTGCAGCGAAAAGCAAGGCGTTGCATCGAAATGCCTAAACCTAACACTTATGTGGACTTTCGTCGTCACAATAGAAGATTAGAACCACCATTCATCGTCTATGCCGATTTCGAATGTTTCACCATGAAAACAAATTCTTGCCAGCCCACGAGCGTAGAAGTTACGCCAAAAAATATCAGAAGCAGATACCTTCGGGCTATTGTTATGTGAAATGTTCTTTCGATGGTCGAGAATTGTCAGGTCTATTCATCTACACCAACGTTCAGATGACGACGACATGGCTCAAAGATTCGTGGAAGAGTTAGAATCGAAAATTCAAATATTATATGATAAATTTAAAAAACCTAAAGACATGATCATCATGCCAGAGCAACAGCGACAATACAACGAAACCACCGAATGTCACATTTGTAGACAGTTATTCGATAATCAGTCTGAAAATAATAAAAAAAGTTAGAGATCACGATCATTACATGGGTCTGTTTCATGGCGCTGCTCACAACAAATGTAATTTAAGATTTCAAGATGCTCAATCCTATCCAGTGATATTTCACAATCTTTCGGGTTACGACAGTCATCTGTTCAAGAAAATATGGGTGTCAATGAGAGGGAGTTGAGCTGTGTCGCACAAAGCGACAAAAAATACTTTACCTTCACTAAATGAAAGGTCGTCGATAAAAAGAGAGTTGTCGATGGATTGAGTGAGAAAACGAGTCCCATCCATAGAGAGATACGTTTCGTCGACAGTTATAAATTCATGTCAGCCAGTCTGGAAAAATTAGTCAACAGTTTAAATATGGAGAAATTTAAAATCACGTCTAAACATACTGATGATTGACGAGAATTGGTGGACGTCATGTTGAGGAAAGGCGTCTACCCTTACGGTTACATTATCAATCTCAAGAAATTCAACAACGTCGCACTACCTCCCAAAGAAAATTTTTATTCAAATTATTATACCATTCTCACATTTCTGATGACGATTACGAACACACATAAAAAGTTCTGGACATTATTCGGCATGAAATCCATGACACAATATCATGACCTCTATTTGAAAATCAACCTTCTTCTCTTGGCCGATGTGTTTGAAAGTTTTCGATCAGTGTGCATCGACATTATGAACAAGATCCGGCTTGGTATTTAACAGCACTTGGACTCGCTTGGGACGCTCTCTTGAAGACGATCAAAGTTTGATTGGAATTATTATCGGATGACGACATGTTGCTCATGTTCGAAAAGGCTGTGAGGGTCGGCATCTCTATGATTTCCACCAGATATGCCAAAGCTAATAATTATCACATGAGAAAAGATTTCGATTTGGAAAAGCCAAGTAAATACATACAGTATCGGGATGCTAATAATTTGTACAGTTGGGCCAAAAGTCATCCTTTACCGATCGGAAATTCCAAATGGGTCGAAACGTTGGAAGAAAAACAAAAATGGAGAGACTATCCTTGTATTCTAGAATAGCCCAAGAACATTAGGTTTCACTAGGGAAAAAAATCGGAGAAAGCTGATTTTTTACAGGGAATGTCGAGTACATGTCACTGAACGATTAGACAAAAGTCCCCTAAAATCCCAGTTGAGCTTTTTTTTCTACAGCCTTTTTTCGAAAACGCGTTTGAAAAAAAATAAAAAAAAATCGCACGAACTTTGTAACCTCGAATTGATCCAACTGTATTTTTTGTTTACGCGTATTTCGAGCTACATAATGTCTAATATACATTTACCTAGAGGAAAATGTGCATTCTGTGACAATTTCTGCGAAAAATTATTGAAAATTCACAAAAAAGTATCGGATTTACGCAAAAAATGACGATTTTCCTAACGGATTTGCCCAAAGGGTCGTAGTACAGAACGAGATGTTAGTTGGACAGACGATAAAAAATCCACCACCATTTGAAGACTTTTATCATTGCTTACAAAATAGACATTATCGAAGACCCCCTCTGCTTCTGGCCGAGTTCCCCTTTTGGCATAAAATTCGTCAGCATGAGAACTCAACTATTTTCGGGCTTGGGACCGAACAGACACGTCTGTGTCTGGCAGCATTAGATCAATAAATAATATTTACAGAATGTACAAATCAATCAACATGGATTAAGTTACATTGACTATTATCAACGCTATATACAGAAATGACATGACCTATATACATATTATTCATCGAACTCAGAAATTTCCGACAGGACAGTGTTTCTGTGGTTGTTACAAGAATCCGAACTGCAATTACACAAACCTGAGAAAGAGAGTCCTGCCTTCTTACACCCACACCTTTTTGTACAAGCACTCTTGCAACCACAACTGATCAGATTCAGTATGTTATCGGGGGCAAATGGCTTTGTGGCTGCAGTCGGTACAAGAAGTCCATTGTCTAGCGACCACCCCCAATCCGTCGGAGGAAGCGAAGTGCCCAGCCATTGTTGGACCTGGAGATAACATCTGTAGACATGTTGTTGTGCAGCATCGCTGCTTGGTGGGAGTGAGGCTAGGTCGATGGGTTTATTCAGTTTAGATTTTGCTACATAACGCCTGTAAGTGACATATCTATATTGGTCGAGAGAGGAAACAGTTTTACTCCCGTATAAGATCAGGAGAAGTTGTTCCCCGGCAGCGGCTACTGCACTTGGTGTACTGTCATCCGCCAAAATTGTGTTGACATACTGTTGTGAGTCGCTAGTAACATCGGAGACAATTGTACTGAATACTTTCTTCTTACCAACTCGAAAGAGTGCAGAAGTAGTGTCACAACCACTTATAGAATGTGCTACAAGGAGGTTGCTTCTATGGTCACCCATTTTGCTTGCTATTTCACTAACTGAAACTAGTAAGTTTGGGATAATGGAATACATCATGTGAATATTACATCCCGGTTGAACTCGAGAGGTAAGAATGACTAACAAGTCTGTGTCTTTTCCCACAACGACAACATTGTTGTCATCTTGAGCGATGTCAAGTGCAGTTTCGGCTATCAGTACATCAGCATCAGCCTCGGCCTGCTTGGACTGAATATTGATAGCAGATAGCTCCTGCATTAGAAGATCGATCAGTTGGGTTTTGTTCTTGGCATTTGCAAGGAAATCGGATTGGGGTGTGGTGGCTGGTAACTCGGGTGAGATATTGATATCAATGGAATACCTGTCTTTAGATCTACGGGCTTGTTCCATGCCCTTTGTCGACATTGTACAAGCATAACCATCAAAAACAACCACGACGTTCGCCCCAAAATGTCTCACTAGATAATTGGAATGTGATGTACATATGTCCTTATATGACGACTGTTTAGGCCATACAACTGCCCTCAATAAAAATCCACCATCTACAACAAACAGAGAATGTTCTGGGATTTTAGTTTGCTCGGAACCGTATGTTTTGAGGATCTTCCCGAGCGTGCTTTTCTGTGTCTTCCCCATGTGACAGAATAACACATGTGATGCGGTTGAACAGAATTGTGGGGTCAATCACTACCTTACTTCCACGGACTTTGATGCTATTTGCCATCGATGCGAAAGACTTCACAGTGTCAACAAGTCGTAGTTTGATGCTGTTGAACGTTTTGCTTACAACATTCGATACGCAACATTCACCAAGTTTGCGAACTTGGTCACAGTTCACAGTTTCGTCGGCCACAAGCCCGGTCGCTATAGAGACTAATTGTAGTGGATCTCTATTCTGAAAGGGGGAATGCACTCTGAGCCAGTTCAATAATTTGGTGATATCATTGGCATCAGTCAATTGTGAACTTTGACGGAGATCCCGATGTTGTTCGCCATGACCAGTGTGAACATGAACAAAATTTTCGAGAGCATTACATATCGGAAGGCAAAGAGGTAGTCCATGTACCTATTTCGCAACAGTGCTATCGGTTATTCCCCTACCATGTGTGAGACCACCAGGGAGCTTGAATATTCTCATTAAACACTGCTCTATGGTCTGATCAGAATATATCCCGTCCCAGAATTTATCTGAGCGCCTTATGGTAAAGTAACCTTTCTCAGTGAACAACTTCAAATCATCCTGTTGCATTATTTCTGTTAGCTCATTCATCTGCTGCAAATAGAGATGAGAACTTTTTGCGTATGCAAAATGACCACCTGCGTGAAATACTGGAATCATATTGCGAACACAATATGTGTGGAGTTCCCAGTCGCCTGTGCGCTCTGCTCTCAAGAACAACTGGAGAAGACCTATTTGCTCGTAGTATTGTACCCAAAGCTTTCCTGTGCGTCCTACGGACGCATTCTGGAGCAGTTCGTGTAATTTTGACAGTAGATGGTTGACACTTTCTTGATTGACAGCATCAGCTGTTGTACAGTCACATCTGGCAAGTCCACAGAATATTTCATTGACTTCTGTGCAGTCTATGTTATCTAGTGTTCGGCTTTCTTCAAACACAAGTTTTGTAATGGCAATTTGTGTTAGCAAATGGGCACGAACTGCTCTTGAATATGCATGACCACTGATCAAATGATGGATTGACCCACCAGCATAAACAGTCCCCCAAAGTTCATCCAAGCCGCTACCAGCCATGATCGAACCAATTGCCCCTAAATATGACATAATCATATGGAAGCCGCCGAGTCTAACGAAAACTTTTGTCAACTTATCTGACGAAGACACAATCTCCACTGCTTTGATATAAAGTGATTGGTCAAACGTCACTGGACAAACGTTCAGTCCCTGTTTCTCACATTCAGTTTGTGCAAACATGAGAGCAGTGTAAATTGTGCTCGGGTTGGATGGATCAAAATTAATAAAGGGAAGTATCTCGACATCACTTGTTTCATAATCATCTGATGATGTGACAATGTGCATATATCCAGCCCAAGATGGGCAAGGTACTCTCAGTACATGCGTCAAAGACCAAAGACTGTCGACTGTTTTTGCGAGTTTCAAATTTTTCGGATCAGATTCACCCAAAGTTGATAAATCCTTCATCACAATTTCGTCAAGACCCGATTTGCTTGGTTTACTGTAACCTTTCAAAGGGATGTACCCGAATTCACCAGAGCCAATATTCGAATGATCACCAGTTAGTCGTTTTATCGGAGACTCTTCTGTGTGATCTCTGCTTGGAGTTATACAGGCGATGCCTCCCATACTATGGAAAGTATTCTTGCCATCTAGCGTGCGCACATTACAATCGGCGTTATCGAAAACGAATTGTGTGAAGTTCGCAAGTCTAGGCGACGGACCTTTGCTTATCATGACAGAATGAACGTATTGTTGAACTTCCCGGTAGCAAGAAGAGAACATTAGTCCATTCAGAATGTCGATCAATTCCCGAGATGCGAATTTCCTATGTATGTAAACTGCTACCGACAATAATACTGGTGACAAGAATGAACGGGGCCGACAAGAACTTATTAGAGACTGACCTATGGCTGTCACGCGTCTCTGGTTGGCTTGGATGTTTTGCCCACGCTGCGACGGAGCAACAATCCCTTGTAACAAGGTTTGGAGTGTATCGGGTAGTAGATCAACGAATCGGGTTTGGGATAAACGTCACACTCGTAAATGGCTGACCGAATATCATCGCGGACTATAGCCGATGCTTTCTTGACGATGCGCATACGTTCATCAGTTTCATTGGTACATTTGTCTGAGTACCACGAATCATATAGTATTTTGTCTGATGAATCTCTGAATGTGACAACATTTTTTAGGGACCTCAGTGTTGTAATAGAGATTCTACTACCGAAATGCTCAAGCAGTTTGGTTTTAAGATGTTTAATTGTGTAACCGACTTCGTCACCAAGATACGATTCAAACGTCTCTGCCAATTCGCTCAAGGAAAACTGACACTCCTCGCTGTTCTCCATAAAGGTACACAATTCATGGAATGCAAGTGCTTTCTTGTCTGCAACAGGCCTACCCCGTGAAAGAGTTCGCTCAGGCTTATCTCTGACAAATCCTGTCCAGCAATCATGGTGATACCGACCTTCCTCGGCCACTAGATCGATAGCACGACCGATCCGAGTAAGTACAGACTCACCCCATTCATCACTACGTTTCAAACAACGGGTTCTGATACTGTCAACAAAAGTCAATGTTTCAACGGTGTGGACTTCTCTTCTACGTTGAACGGGTATATGAATTTGTTTGTCGGCGGATTTTCCACAGAACAGACAATGGAGTTTAAAATTGAAAGCATCTTGATCAGAGCGCAATTTTTGTGTCATAGATGGACCAGCTTCGTCAGATTCAGCTGCATCTAGAGACATTCTCTTACTCTTTCTTACAGAACTTTCCCGTGTATAATTCTTGTAGCAGAATTTGTGAATTTTCTCACCAACTGTGGGTTTCTTCGAACCGGCAAAAAGATTATCGCCAAGCTCGACGCTTACAGCAACCAACTTTTCTATACCCCGCTCACCAAATGTAGTTATTCCGGACGAGCCGGTCAACTCATCGTTACATTTGATACATTTATCCATTGCCAAAGTCACAACAGAAAAAAGATGATAGACACAATAAACTCAAGTACAATACCACAGAACAGATATCAATGTGTGGACCTGCTTCGTTGTCACCGTAAGGTATCAACAGGTAACGCTAAGTGATATGCCAACAACATAACTGATCAGTTCTACAAATAACACAAGACTCTAATAATCAACAACAGGCAAAATTACATATATATCTATCAAGGGATCATTGGTTTCAATATCTAGGCATCAAATGCGGAGTGTCCAATACTGAACAGAGCAAATTGTGCAATGGACAGACCTGGAATGCGGAATTAAACAGCGTTTCCTGATGAAAGTCGTTCAAGGCTATTTTGCATCAAATTAAAGAGCGTTGTCTGTACATAAAGACCTGGAATGCGGAATTAAACAGCGTTTCCTGATGAAAGTCGTTCAAGGCTATTTTGCATCAAATTAAAGAGCGTTGTCTGTACAATACAAATTTGTTTATGAGTACACATCAAGGGCGTGCACAGGCTATTTTGCATCAAATTAAAGAGCGTTGTCTGTACAATACAAATTTGTTTATGAGTACACATCAAGGGCGTGCACACATTACATGCCAATGCATCTTGAGTGTAGGCGAACACCACATTATGTGATTTAATCGAACATGGAAATTGAAACAATGATGCTATAATACGGTATTTGAATGAGAAAAGTCGATGCCGTTTGAATTTGAGTTTAGGGGGTGTGGTGAATATTTCAAACGTTTCACCAGTGCATTATGGAATAAATGACTATTGTTATATATCATTATAAAGCCACTGCTTTTCTGCAATTTTTGATATATAATTTAACTCCCAAAGTAGTCGTAGATTTGATTTAATGGACGTTGTGTACCGTTGTGTGTATGAAAACAATAAATTTTTTTTCGTAATTTTGTACATTTTCGTGAATATTTCACCATTGAGTGTGAGGATTGGTACAAAGTTGGCATTTTCTGTTGGGGATATGTATTCTCAATATAATTCAGCACGATATTTATGATTCTCACCCTACTAAGGCGAATAAGAATGAGAAATATGGAGCTGGGTCGAATATTTTTAAAAAAAAATTTTTTCATCAAAAAAACGCTATAACTAAAAAAGCTCAACTCGGATTCGCGGGGACTTTTCACACTTTATCCGCAATGTGTGTCCCGGAAACATATAAAAAAATCAGCTTTCTCCGATTTTTTTCCTTACTTTCTCATTTTTATGTCTAATGCCAGGACTAGAAGTCAATTTGGACTATCCGGAAACGTTGCATGATCCACAGAACGATTATCGGCTGGCTCCCGAATGAAGAGAAGTGAACAGCATCGAAAAATTCATTCCCAATTTAGATTGCAAATGCAAGTACGTGGTCTATTGCAAAAATCTGAAACATTACATCGCTCGCGGGATGAGATTGATCAACGTGCATCAAATCATTCGATTCGACGAGGTGTCTTGGATGAAACAATACTTAGATCTCAACACGAATTTAGGCTAGAATGCAGGCTAAGAGGGACTTCCAAAAAAATTTATTCAAACTCATGAACAATTGCATGTATGGGGAATCTATGGAAAACATTAGGAATAGAACTGACGTTCAACTCGTCATGTCTGAAGAAAAGTCTAGAAAATTAACCCTTTACCTAACATGAAAAGCAGACGACACTTGCAAAAAAAATTCTTGAATAACTAATTTTTTTCATTTTTTGTCTCAAAAACATAGGTTATGACCCCTCGTTGGAACGAGCTCGACGAGCTCGTTCCAACGAGGGGTCATAACCTATGTTTTTGAGACAAAAAATGAAAAAAATAATGAAAATTAATTGGCGATTTTTGAGAATAGCGCTGGCCGGTTTTGGCCGTTACGTTGGGTAAAGGGTTAATCACGAAACCCAATTATCAACATAGAACCATATTCAACAAAAAATATAGTGGCTGTGCACATTCAAAAGACGCATCTGAAATTCGACAAACCCTATTATCTCAGAGCGATCATCTTAGACATCAACAAGCAGTTGATGTACAAGTTTCACTACGATTACATCAAATCCAAATTCGGTTCGAAAGCTAAACTATTGTTCACTGACATGGACAGTCTGACTTACGAGATAGAGACTAGAGACATATATAAGGACATAGCACCAGCCGTGAATGAATGATTCGATATGAGTAATTATCCCAACGATCACCCGTCTAAGATTCCAAAGGCCGTCAATAAAAAGATGTTGGGTAAATTCAAAGACAATAGTGGTGGAAGACAGATCACCGAATTCGTAGGTTCGAGACCAAAATTGTACGCTTATCTCCTCGACGGTGAAGAGATCAAGATATGTAAAGGCATTCAAGCATGTGTGATGAATAAAAGCATCACTTTCAAAGAGTATAAAGAGTATCTTTTCGAAGGTTCGACGGTGTATAAAAAGATGACTGTGATTCAAAGTGGAAAGCATGACATGTACACCAAAGAAATCAATAAGACTGCGTTGATGACCAACGGCGATAAGAGAATTATATGCGAGGATAAAATACACACTTTTGCACTCGGACATTATTCCGTGATATTTCAACAAAATCGAGAGGATGATGAATGGAGTATGACTGAAGACATCGAAATGTCGTAAGTTTAAAAAAAAACTCACGAGTTTATAAATTGAAGAAAGAATAAAAAAAATAATAAATAAATAAAAAACAACACCAAACATATTTATGAATAAGAAGAAAATAAAATGCATATCCGTAGAAGGTGTGTTCTTACCCAACAAACCCTTATTCAACAGTGATCTGTCGAAGGTGGCAAAGATTTGAAAATCAAACATTTTCGAGGTGTGTTTTCTAGAGATGCCTTATCAAAAAAAAAACGACGATTCGGAATGTGAAATTTTAAATCTGGATAATATCGGAGATGAGGGCACACATTGGGTAAGGTGTTTTTTTAATAATAAAAATTATTATTTCGATAGCTATGGAATCTCTCCACCGATAGAAATAGGAAACTATTTAACGCCAGTTATTTACAATACCGAATGAGTGCAAGAAATTATGAAGTCCTTTGTCCCACACCTTCTTACAAAATCTTCTGAATTCTTCCCTGCTCATGTCGTTGGCCATGTGATCTCCATAGATGTAATTGATATTCTTGAGATCCTGACGAAAAAGACAAAGAAAATTAGCATTCTCCCTTATCTTCTGTCTGGGCAGTCGAAAATAATTCTGAGACAGATAGAAACAATCCACGTTGCTGTGACGTCCTCGAATGTAATACGATTCGCATCAATTCTGCCTCTCCAACAGCAGATCGTCGAAGATTATGAGATTCTTGTTCTCTGACTTCCACTGTCTGGGATGAGGAATATCATTGCATTCTCATAAAACAGACATTCCACGTTCGAACACTCGACGTTTCTCTTTGTCAATTCTCTCGCCACTCTTTCTAATATATTTGAAGTCTCGTGTCCTTTGAATTTGTCTCGATTGTCGAAAATTATCGCTATGACATCCTCGGGTAATTTACGATTCATGCTCTCTCGAAGCAATCTATATTCCGGTTGAAAGAGACTCTTGCCGAAAACGAATAATCTGTCGTAATCCAGCCAACCAGGTCGCAACAACAGATTCATCAAGAGATTGGTCTTTTCGCAATTCGATTTTCCCACTATCGGACCTCTTATGCTTTTGGGAAAGAACTCGTTGTTCGACCTCTTGGTCATCACGTCATTCGACCTCTTGGTCATCATGTCATTCCAAGACATGTCTTTGATATCCATTTTTGTTTCTCCAGTTTTTTAACTATGTTTTACTATGTTTTTTTCTATTTTTGAATTTTTTTTTTAATTTTTATTTTTATATATATATAAAAAGAAGTTTGTTTTTATTTATAAATCACTTTCAATCCCGATCCTTTTGTCATTTTAACTAAGCCCTGTATCGGTACGACATCATCATAGAAGTCTCTCCAACTTTTCAGTTCAATTCTCGATCATTTGGTGGGTTGTGGAGTTATCAATTTATTAATCAACACGCAGGCACCTCTCTTGCCGGCTTCCGAAGCTATTCTACCGCTCACTTTGGTGCAGCTTTCTTACCCGCATCGATTGCCATCTTCTTTCCGATTTTGAGAGCTCTCGAGGCGATCAGTCTCGCAGCATCACCGGTGAATTTACGAGTTGAAAATCACATCATCGAATCCACGATACCCGATCCGCCGTAGACGTAAGATCTAGCATATCCCCTGTTATTTATCACTAACATTTTCTTCTTATTATTTTTTTTAATATATATATTTTTTTTATTTACTTAATATTTTTTTTCTCTTACTATTTATTATTTCAAACGATTCATCAACTTTTGGTAATCCTTCTTAGTCAAGACCTTCTGCCTCAACAATTCGTCGCACACGCTCACTATCTCGTTATCCACTGCAGTGTTATCGGCCTCTCTGCTGGCCATCAACAGTCTCAATCTCTCCGACAAGGCATGGGGAATGTGCGGAAGAAATATCGTGTCGTTAATTCCTTTTCCAGTCGTCGATTTCACGAAATACTCGTTTGCCTTCCTTATGGGTTCCACCACGTTCTTCCACCTGTAACCTTTCCTATCCTTCGGTCTCGTCTCTTTGGGATCATTGGTCTTCTTCATGGCGTGATTCTGAACTAGAATGTCTCCGTAATTTCTGTAATCCTTCTCGGTGTAATCGTCGGGTCCCTGGTGAGCGAGCAGAGTATACATTCTGTCGGGCATTTCGTACCTGTTCGGACCGACGATCAAATAGCCACCTTCAAGCGATACTTCCGTGTCACTCACGAAACTTTTACCACTATCGCCACGAAATCCATACATCGGATCTTTCATGATTCCACTACTATCATCAGATCTGATGCTAATAATGCTTGAAGCGTCATTATCAACGCTACTTGCATCGGTCTCGATTCTCTCCGGAGTGTATTCGAACAAAGTTCTCGGTGTAAAACTACCGATGCTACTCGGATCGGTCTTGATTCTCTCCGGAGTGTATACAGACAGAGTTCTTTCTCAATGCAAAACTCTAGGGTATAAACCCATCCTCATAGAACCTTCTTTTATGGGTCTCAATTCCTCGGCAATCTCTTTCCTGGCTCGTTCCTGAACCTCGGTGACGGGTGTGAACAATTTGGTCGCCTCTCGTCTCAATCACATCTCTCCCAATCGCCTGGCCCTATCCTGAATATTCTCCTTACTCCGTATTAATTCGCGAACCTGCTCGTCCCTTCACTTCGAATCTCCGATGTGTAGAAACATTGTTTTATTTATTTTATTTTTTTAATGATAAAACAGTTATTTGTTTTGTATTCTTATTTTGTTTTTAATGTTGTTTTATATATGTATTTTAAAAAACAATTTTTATCATCCGTCTCACAACTCATAATATAACACACATATTCGATCGTGATCCATCTATCCACCCATGCTTAAAAAAACAACAACAAACCTTCTCTACATCATCGCAGATCGGTTCTAGCGCACCTGATATGTTTTAAGACTAAGACGAGGGATCTCTCTCCATGTCCAAAAAAACCCTTCTGCATCATCGCGGGAGGGTTCCGGGGCACCAAATAAAATTCCTCGCTCGATTCGGACTCTATTTTGTCTGTGGTAATCGACGTTAGATCGATCGTCTTCGATCCACGATGGCAATGTATTTTTGGAATTTTTGTCAATGAGTCTCAGTGCTAATCTTGCCTCTGGTCGCCATCTTGCAAAATACGTAGTATCCAATTTGAAAAAAAATCACCTAAATGGCGAGTCCGTGTTACCTCTGCGAAAAGGTGAATGTTTTCTGGAGAACAGTCGTTGTCAAATTCGTCGAGCGCACTTAAAAGTGATTTTTAAGACGGTGAATTTTTTATAAATTCCGTCGAAATTTATTCAGACGTGAGTCAACTGTTTGAGAAATTGAACGTTGAACCCACGATACCTCATCTACCGCCACCACAGCCAAAACGAGGAGAAAGTGGCGACGTGAACGCAGACGTGTTGCATCGAACAACTCGAATTCAATCGAGACGAACACAATTTGTCCGAAAAAAAAAAGATTTTGGTGTGACAAGATTTGTGCAGAGGATTTGGTGCGCTCGTATCCCCCATTCCCCCTACTAATATATCACTAAGCATATCACGTAGTGTGTTTTGAATTAGGTGTTTGAAATTTAATTTTATTACCTGTTTACAAAGTCGTCCCAAAACGAAACGAAACGAAATTAGGCGAGCCAATATCTAACATTTTTTTATGCGAGACCATCCATCATCTTCATAGACCCAAGGTCACTACTTGTCTATGATCTATTTGTACTATCATTAGCTTCTACAACAATCACCCAATACTATAGTTTTCTACCACGCTTGCAGTCTTGTAGGATTTCAGTTAACTTGTATCATTACTGCAGGTTTGCAAACTATCTCCTATTGCTCGAACAACTCGAATCCCATCGAGCAAATTAGCCATCTAGCAGTTGCTCGATCGAGTGTCTCCACATACAAATATGTACAGTACGTGAAGAGTGGATTGTAACTAGATCACCTGCAGAGTGGAGTTATCACCCAAGCTATAACTTTCAAATTTTGTACAGATGGACAAAAAAACACAAGCAACGTTTCAGCCAATGGACCTCCGGGTTTAACCCGGAGGTCCAATGGCTGAAACTTTGCTGGTGCTGGTTATGCTTTGCAACAAATTTGCAATTATTCCTCGGGTGGAATCTCCACTCTGCGGGCGATTTAGTGATAATACACTCGCCACGTACTGTAATAGTAAGAACTTTTTTTCTTCCCTACATTGTTATGTTCCTTAGTTTGAGAAATATACAAAAAACACATTTCTCAATTAAAAAAATTACATTTTTGCTTTTTTTTTTGCATTTTAGTAGTTAATAAATTAAAACTATCAATGCCTTGCAACTTGTGCAAGAGAATGAAAGAGACTGAAAGTTCTGTGCTCTTCCAAGTTCCACATCGTGAGCTACAGCCTACAGTAGCTATTTCAAGAGTGTTGACATAAATTTAATGGCTGCCTCATGTTTGAACAATATAAAGTTAACTACACCACAACTGCAAGGTGGCGGTGACAGTGGTGGTGGGGGGTAACTGCAGGGAAAGGCCTTCAGCTCAAAATTTTATTATTTTTCATGAGGATTTGTATACAGGGGCGGCTCCAAAAGGTCAACGGGGGCTATAGCCCCTCGTCGGCGAGGCCTACCCTTCCCCCCTTCCCCGTTCAGGAAACTCGTCTTTTATTGAATGGTTTCCTGGCTACACTCAAACCTCTGTATAGAAGCTATATACTGCCCTTCCTCAGCCCGGAAGCATGAGCTCCAATTTAGGGAAGGGTCAGTAGATATCCGACTTACAGAGTAGTACTGATAACCTAGGCAGCCATGCTCACTATTTTTGTGAACTCTACATAAGGATAAGTATATAACTGTCTCCACATACAAGGAAAAACTTTCGGGGAAAGTTTATTGTTTACAAAGTAACACACGAAAATACAAAAAATGACCTGTTATAGGCACACAAACTGTGCTTGTTTACAAAATAAAACGTATCGATGCAAGCATATCTGAGATACTCTCACAGTAACATACATTTACTGTCATTACTACGTGCAAAGGGTTAACAAAGCACCTTTAAATGTTCAAAAAATCACTTTTAACCCTTTACCCAACGTAAACAGAAAACCGGCCAGCGCTATTCACAAAAAAAAAAAAAAAAATACTCTCCAATTTTCATTATTTTTTCATTTTTATCACAAAAACATAGTTTATGACCACTCATTGGAACGAGCTCGTTGAGGGGTCGTAAGCTATGTTTTTGTGTTAAAAAATAAAAAAAAAAATATTGAAGTATTTTATTCGCCAGTGTCGTCTGCTTTTCGTGTTAGGTAAAGGGTTAATGAGTAAACTGTAAAGAAAATATTCCCTTTGGCATAAAAAATCGATTGAATCGTAAAAACAACAAAGAACTTTTTGGACTACAAATAAGAATTTCTGTCCATTTCTTAAATAGTTAATGTTGTAAATCAATAAATACGGTACCCTGAAACTATTTTTGGTACTCAAATTCTCTTAATTTGTTTTTGAATAAAATTTTGAAACTTTGAAGCGAGTGAAAATGCATCAAAACAGTAATGGCGGTCACCCACCCGATAACAAAACATATTAGGTGAGTTAA
This sequence comes from Pictodentalium vernedei, assembly GCA_031216915.1. Classification (NCBI taxonomy): domain Eukaryota; kingdom Metazoa; phylum Mollusca; class Scaphopoda; order Dentaliida; family Dentaliidae; genus Pictodentalium; species Pictodentalium vernedei. Next base: position 297,297,361 of record CM062294.1, read on the forward strand.
CTGATACGGTGGAACACTTAAATGGTACCCCGACGTTCTGATTGGACAAACTAACTTTGAGGCATAATAAAACATGTTGCCATAACAGCTGCTACTCACTTGCACACCCATACATTTCACTAACTCCTGCGGCGTCGCGAAAGCTCAGTGTTGGTGCTTCGCCGATTATATTTTGGTAAATTTGGTCTGTTGTCCGAATTGTCATGCTTCCTCCAATTCCAAAAAACTGGAAAAATAAATAGAAAATTTTAGATTACAGTCATACAGGGGGTGTGAGAGTCAAACCCCAGTCTTAGATAGGTACAGAGCCGCTGATGTCAAACGTTTTGTAGAAACTTCACAAAGGAACTTATGAGGCATGATTTGCTCTCTATAAACATAGGAAGGTAAAGTCTCTTCTGTATTAAGCGATGTATGTTAGTGTGTCAAAGTTTTGGTGCTTCATACTCACACAGAAACTGTTTCCAAACACGAAGCACGAAAACACCGACAGCATGAGCGGATTTAGAGGGTCAGAGGGATCGCGCCCCTCCTATTTTTTGAAATTAATTTTTTTACACGCACCGATACAAACGAACACGATATTATCGGCGACATCAAAAGGAATACATACAGATTATCACCACCGTGTGTGTCTCCGGGAATTCAAATCAAGTCGAGTTGTATGAACAGAATAGTATTTCGACGAGCCCGTTAGGGCGAGTCGAAATGCGATTCTGTGCCTACAACGAGACTTGATCAGAATTTCCGGAGACACACACGGTGTTGATGATAAATTTATCTCACAATATTGACCACAAAATGTGTTATAAAACTATTTTAAGAGGAACTTTTTCATTTGCCTTATCGATGGAAAGAAGCAAATTGAAACATAGAATGGCGTTCATTGATCTTCATATTGAGGTCAGTGATGACGTTACACTTCATAGAAAATTACGTCACTGGGATTCACTTTACTGAATACTGTCTTGCGAAGTGTGTGTTTCGTCAACGTGAATTTGGTTGTTAATTTTGCAACAATTACTGGTAAATTATATATCCCTCTTGGTGTAAAGGTTTATTATATTTTAAAATGTGCCGTTCATCGTTTATTGAGGTGGAGTTTTCCACATTTCATAGCGAAAGCTAATCCTTTAACTTCAAGAGAGAAGCCTCGACTCGAGCGTTCAGGAAAATCCCAATAATAGGCTACAAACCAGTCCAAGATGACGAAAAGTGCGCATAATTTAACTATTCGTTTGAGTTAACTTCCCCAGTGACATTTTAGCATGCCGTACATAATAAATACGTTACAGGGCGTTTAGTTGGCATATACAGTGTCATATACGGCTCAGAGAAAACAATATTCGGTTCGGCTTCGCCTCACCTAATATTGTTTTCTCTGAAGGGAAAAACGCGAAGCGATCGAAAAATGATATTAATGCCGTTGTTTTGGCAACAGCAGAATCACGCGTTTGTATCAGGGGCCCTTGATACGGATTCGGAACAAGGGCCCAGATACATTAAACTTTAGTTGCGTAACCGTGCAAAAACGCCCCGATTGTGAGATAAATCTGTAGGCTTAGCTCGTACGCGGATCTCATATGAGCCGATATAAATTGGCCTCCTTTCTTAAAAATTTGAATGCTGGAATATTTTGGTTGGAAAACATTACAGTCATATGCGAAAAAAGCCAGCGGAGGGCCACACTAACCTTCCATGTTACAACATTTTGCCACTAGATTCCCCGGATCCTGCTGACAAGAATGAGATATCGCCCTCTCATTCTCGTCCCTAACTCACCGCTCTGATCGTCGAATGGTGCTTCACATCATGACCCACCATTGAAATGCGGCGCCTCCTCACACCCAAAATTCTGGATCCGCCACTGGCGACATGTTTTTTTCCCGATTCTGCAGAGTCCAGAGCCCTGTCGATTTCAAAAGTCAAATTAGATCTAAATAAACAAAAATTAGCAACTATTTAATATGATTCAGCTCGAAGATATTTTTCTGTTATAAACAATATTAAATGGAATGTAAACATTAACCCGTTTACTGCCATGCCCACTTTAGCCATATATGTATGATCTCTATGTACGCCTGTATGCGAGGAAGTTTAATAAATTTATGACATTCTTGAAACTCTATCATCTGATTAATTGTTGGAAAGGGCTCTCTGAGCCCTTTCCAACAAGTAATCAGAAGGTAGGATTGATCTACGCATATCAGAACGTACAGATAATTATCATAAAATAGGCGACAATAGTCGCTTTCGACAGTGTAAGTGTTAAATGACTTACATTTGATCCATAGTGCATAGCGCTCCTAAAATCATAGGGCACACCTCTGGAGTCAATGTCAGCGGTGCTATATTTCTGGAAGTTGTTCTCTGTTCCAGGCTCTATGTTGTCCCATAGAATAATGACGTGGTCATCTCTGTCTGGTCGGCTCTGTTCATGTAGAATACCAATTGCGTGACCCAGCTCGTGCACTATTATATTATGCTGCAACAGATAGAAAATGTTATGTCAAATTACTCTTGAATGTAAATGCGCTCTCAGCAGTGACAGCGTGAGTCGGTGTGTGTGTTTGTGTATGTGTGTGTGTGTGTGTGTGTGTGTTTGAGGTTAAAAATTCGCACTGGCCCAGACATTTCCTACTGAAACGTTTTTTTCTTTTAATATGCCCTCGAAAAATTGTTTTCATTTACTGAACCCTGATGGGTTTCATGCTCATTCTTAACCCTTTTCCCATCGCGTGTAGCTGACGATACTTGAAAAATATATAAATTCATGAATTACTAAAAAGATGCAAATTTTGTCTCAAAAACATAGCTTATGATCCCTCATTGGAACGAGCTCAACGAGCTCGTTCAATGAGCGGTCATAAGCTACGTTTTGAGATAAAAATTGGAAACAAAATAAATTTGAATGGAGATTTTTGTATGTAGGCATAGTCGGTTTTGTTTGTTATGTTGGGTAAAGGGTTCATGCTGTGAATCATCAACGGTATGACAGTTATTCAGATATTTATTTGGACAAGTGATTAATCAGTTAACCAAGGTTAATTCACGAGATTAGTCGATCAAGAAAACCCCTTAACCGTTTCAGCTCTATAGAAAATGAATCCTTATGAAACTTTTCAGAAGAGTGACCCAAAGGTTCGCTTCTCCAACCAAATGAAAGTGGAGACATATATGTTACATTGCAGACATGTTTAGGTATGTTTTGCAGGTAGGTGCGAGTAATTACAGCGAGTTGGAGGCGCGAAAGAAACCAGATATTTTTAAAAGATTTAATCAATGAATGATTGGGACCAAAATACTTAGTGTTCGGCCTGGCTTCATAGCTAACAAAAGACATTGGAAATCAGGTAAAACCGAAGAGGATATAGTTAGCAGAACCAATAGTTGAGTCTATTTTTATTCGAGAGATGAGAATAGAAGGAATATGAATGAATTAATTCTTAGTATGAAGCAATACTTCTACGGCTAAATAAAGAGGTTTTCTTCTCCAACGTCAGGGCATTCGTGATCAAACTGTCTTGTTACTGTTTAAACATTCGGAAGCGTTATACATGTAAACAAACTTCACCCAAAATATATCATAATCATCAGATAGTTGCATCTAAGTACATAATTCTACGAACTGCACCTCAGAAGAAATCAGCGAGACTTATCTTTTTCAAATTTCTCGGAGGCCATAGAATTGAGAAAGGACACTGGTTTTGTTTACATTGGCATGACGGGGGTTCGAACCCACGCCGAGAGAGTTTCCTTCGGCACCGAGTGGGGAAACTATACTGAACCACGCACACCACTCGGTGGCCGAGTGGTGTGCGTGGTTCAGTATAGTTTCGCTAGGCGGTTGGTGCCGAAGGAAACTCCCTCGGCGTGGGTTCGAACCCCCGTCATGCCAATGTATATCAAAATCAACAGCCTTCTCACAAAAAAACCAAAACCCAAAACAAACTAACAAGTGTCTGCTCTTCCAAATTACTCCAATCTATTTTGCTTTTAATAAAGCGGTCAGTTATTTGTAAACATGACTTAGATTGACAAACAACTGCTTTGATGCACCTCGGCGATCCAACTGAAGCTCAGAAGTTAAGTGAATGTACAGAACAGTCAACGTGGACAGGCACAAATCCATGGGGGGGGGGGGGGGGGGGATATTGTCCACACATGAAATTTAAAACTACTGACATTAAATCACTACAGTTTAAACGGTTAATCGATTAATCGATTAACCAATGATCAACGTCTTGATCAATCAAAAAAGTAATAGATCGATTAACCGTTACATTTGAACAACTGTATTTTCTGGGTTAACAAAGGAACAGACGTTCTCCAAAACAGGCAAAATTTGTCACACTGACTCACATCAATTATATGAGACAGAGGAAAGCATGTAAGTTACGTGATGACATACTTGTTCACTTGCATTATCATTATACTGCATCAGTAGCTAGAAATGGTCATTCTTAATCCTTTACCAAATGTGGGAAGAAGCAGACGATACTTGCAAAATAAATTCATGAATTACTAAAAATTGTAAATTTTTGTCTCAAAAACATAACTTATGACCCCTCATTGGGACGAGCTCACCGTGCTCGTTTCAATGAGGGGTCATAAGCTATGTTTTGAGACAAAAATTGCAAGGCACTTAACCCCGATTGTCTACATGGGGGCGCGATGACGCCGTGTACTAAGGCGTACTGCACGTTGATGGTGCGCATGTCTTCAACCAATCTAACCCTGCCTGTGCTGCAGTGCGGAGTTACGATGTTGGGGCGCTGGCAGCTGCTCGTCGTTGCTCGATGGTTCTCTCCGGGAACTTCGGCTTCTACCACCCGTAAAATTGTCACGGTCATGAGTATGTTACCTTAAACACCAATAAATAAATAAATAAATAAATAAATATGATACAAAAATTTAAAACTTAATAAAATTTCAAAGGCGATTTTTATATATAGGCCTAGTCGGTTTTGTTTGTTACGTTGGGTAAAGGATGCATGCTGTAAGTCATCAACGGTATGACAGTTATTCGGATTTCTATTAGGGCAAGTGATTAATCGGTTAACCAAGGTCAATCCATGTGATTAATCGTTCAAGAAAACCCCTTAACCGCTTCAGCTGTATAAATCACAACAAAAACTGAATTTATGAGACACTGGGTTATAAAAAAGAAAAATATAATATCTGTCAACCCAAGGCTCATCTCCCACACCAGAATAAGTATGTATCATAATCTTGTGTATCATATAAACAGATGTTATATATCATGTAACAAAAATAGCATACCACACACACACACAATACCTTATCAACATTACACCTTTTTCAATTTCTATGTAAGAAAATGCCATTTTTAATGCTGAGACATCAACATCAGAAAATATTTATAAAAAAAACAAACAATATTTGTCAAGAACGTATATATAATGTAACAAGAACTGATTTGTCTGGTAGCAGTTTTGTGAGGTAATGGCTATTTCTTGTGTTTTTATTAAATTATGATTAACATTGGAATATAGTTAGGGGTAATACTTCATTCAGTTCAAGGGTGTTACACTGGGTTATAGGGGTTATAGTTAAAAACTTTCTGGACTTCAAAGGGGTTTTAATTACATAAAGTTCATTCAGTTGAAAACTTTGTTCAGTTCAAAGGGTTCATTCAGGTTTGTTCAATTTAAGGGGGTTAACATTGGGTTATATGTAAGGGTTATAGTTCATTCAGTTGAAAACTTTGTTATGGTCAATTCACTTCAAGTTTGCTTATATTCGATCAGATCAGTTCGATTTTCTTCACTTTATTCTGTTCCCATCCATCTTGATTGTATTGGATCTTTGTTCACTACGACTTCATTCGAACAGGTGTCTTGTATCTGTTCATAATTCAGATCTGTTCAGTCTGTCCAACTAGTTCGATCAATTCGACTAGTTTGACATTCTTTCACTTTGTTATGTTTACTTCGTTGTTTTGTAGTGACTGGTCGTATCTGTTCAGTTGTTTCCAACTAGTTCGATCTTCGTTCATGTTGCGTCTGTTAGGTTGTGGCATGTAGTATTTAGGGGTTACAGTCCATTCAGATTAAAAATTTTATTGTATATATTGGGTGTTAAGATTAAGTCAAAGCTTATGTTGTGTTCCATTCGACCTTGTTGTAGTTGATGAATTAGGCTTTATTAGTCCCTTTCCATACCCTCGAGTGTCGATGTTAAAACACGGAATCCAAATTTTACGGACTCGAATAGGAATCCCATTTTACAGAGTCCCTTTTTAAGAAACCCTTTTTCGAAAACGGCTATGGCTATGGAATCCCTTTTTCTGAAATGAGTCTACGAGTCGTTCGAGAAGTCACTCGAACGAGCAATTGCTCGTTAGCTCATTTGCCCAATGGGATTCGAGTCGTTCGAGCAGCATGTCGAGTCACTCGATCGAGCAATTACTCGATAGCTCATTTGACACAAAAGGGATTCTCCAGAAGGCACCCCAATTTCGGCACCCCTTTTTGGAAAATTGCTCTTAGGCTCATTTGCTCGATGAGCTTCGAGTCGATCGAACAATTGCTCATGGAGCAATTACTCTCTTGCTCTTTAGCTTATAAGGAAATATGCCTTGGGGTAGGTATGCCTTGTGATATAGGTAATAGTATCCTCAGATAAGTATCCTATAAAAGGTATCCTCGATAGGTATCCTCAAATAATACAATGCCGGGCCATAGGTATCCTCAAATACTGAAATGAGTCGAAGAGTCGTTCGAGGAGTCACTCGAACGAGCAATTACTCGATAGCTCATTTGCTCGACGGACTTCGAGTCATTCGAGCAATATGCCGAGTCACTCGATCGAGCAATTGCTCTAAGGCTTATTTGCTCGATGAGCTTCGAGTCGTTCGAGCAATGACTTATCAGTAACTGCTCGAAAGCTTATTGGCTTTGGGAATGATGTTGGCTTTGGGAATGATATTGGCTTTTGTTGTACAGAAGGGAGATAACTCTGCATACAGGTTATGGGAAACCAAGCAATCTGATTGGTTAGTTATAATTTATATAAATGATCTAGATAAATGAAACAACAAGAGTACTTGGAATAGGGTCAGAACTAACAAGAATAGACTAGAATAGCTAAATATAGTAATAATAAGCAAAGATATTCCAGTTAGTAGGCTCTTTTACGCTATTGGAGTATACTCTAGAACAAAGAAACCGGGCCAGATAGACGAAAAGTATTGCATATATAGATAGAAGCAGAGAATTCTGGGTAATGACCAAAGGAACGTGTCTTTTAATGGGAACAACGTCATGGGATAGGGATCCAAAAAGGGAATCTGGGCGAATTCAAAGCCAGAACATTACTCCTGCTCAATCGAACGCACCCCTTATACCCCCTTAGTACTATGGCACTACGTGCTAAGTCAATAAAACCAATAACATGGGAAATCCGTATCAAATGAAGTCAATTTCGGTGATTTTGGTTGGAGTTTGGTGATTTGGAGAGATTGTCGGGTTGTTTGTGGTAATAAGATTTACCCCTGTTCAGTCGAACATACCCTCCGAACATACCCCGTCTTATTGCAGAAAGATTGGGTAACATAGCAATCGCGTGCTACCATAGAAACCAAGATGGCGGCCTCCAGTATACAAAATGGCCGACGGAAACACGTATCACCCTAACAACACGCGCTGCGCATGCGCACTTACAACACGTATCACTATGGAAATGACGTCACAACATGGCCGCTCACGCGGGTTACCATGGCAACACAACATGGCGCCACTAGGTCAGTGAGATCCTGCAATGAGATCCTGCCAATGAGTCCTCAAACATACGAGACATACTACTTACTGTGGTATGGGAAATTTTTCTCCGGCACCTTCAGTCAACTTCCTGGCATTAATGGCTTTGCAAACAGCGACGTAGTCTCTGGTCAATGGAATGAGTCCAGTGTTCATTAATAGTCTGAAATTGGTACAGGGGTTACTTCGAGTAAAGGGGCAGAAATCAGGAGGCATTTTTTTCGTTGGGCTCAAGGTAGATAGAAAGAATATACCCATAGTAGCTTGGTGTACCAAATGTTAACACCTCTTCAACACGAGTGGTGAACATTTCGCACAACAAGCTACTATGGGTATATTTTATTTATACCATGATCGTCAAATTATCAAGAGTCGCTATTAGTCGATTTTACTGAACAGCAGACGTACAGACGTGCGAGTCTGTTTTTGTTTGCATGAACATCGGTGGACGGCACTTCCGCTGTCATTTTTATCGCCGAAACGAAATTGAAAAAGAAACGGAGCCTTTTTCGTTTTAATATCATAATAACATACTGTTTCTATTTATGGATGCTTTATTAACACGAGACAATGCAGGTTTGTTAGTTTTTGGCATCTTATGATGCATCCAGGGTCTCCACCGGAAAGTAAGTGAAATTGCTACATTGATCGAGGCAGAGGAGTTTGATGTCATAGGCTTAAGCGAGACGTGGGTAAGACACGAGGAACGGGTAGACCAAGTAAGCGGATGCGTGTGGATAGGTGTAGGGCGGACGGAAGGCCAGAAAAAGGGGGGAGGGGTAGGCATGTACATTAAAGAGGATTTAAAACCGTCGCTGATCACAGATCTGGAAGATGTCATCACCTCGGCTGCGGTATCGAAAGAAATTGGATGGGTAAGGATCATTCTGAGAAACAAAAGTATTGCCCTTGGGACTGTGTACTGTGCGGTGGAGGGAAGCAAACCCGAGTGGAATGACTCGATATACTTAACACAAAGGTCCAATATCACTGAACTAGAAAACTGGGGGCTCGGTATAATTCTGATGGGCGACTTTAATGGACACATAGGTGATAAGGAAGAAGGCATAGAGGGTGGGGACAATAAAGTCAACAGGAATGGAAGGAAGCTGTTGAACTTCACAAATGAGCTCGGTCTGAAGATTCTGAACAGGGACGCGAGGTGTAAGGGGAAATGGACCTGGGAGAGAAACGGCAGAAAATCACTAATCGACTACATTCTCACAGATATTAATTTATGGAGGGGGTGATAGGGGTAGAAGTGGATGATGAGGGCAAAATGGAGTTGGATAGTGATCACAACTTTATTACAGTGACGATCAGGGCCAAAAACCCAGATAAAAGCAAAGGAAGCTTCAAGGAGTTTTGGGAACTCAAAAAGGATGCTGACTGGGCGAAGTTCGAAGAAAAACTGAAACCAAAGCTTGCAACCGTACAAAAGGAGGGCGGTGTTCAGAAGATGGCCGACGCCATAGTTGCGAGACTTGTGGAGGCAGGGAATGAAAGTGTAGGAAAGATTAGGGTGCCAACACGGGAACTTGGGTACAGAGTGAACGAAGAACTGAAAAGTGCCATAAAGGGTAGAAAAGCTAAATGTGCTGCATACAGGAGAAGTAGAAAACTTAAGGGGATGGAAAGCAATGAGGCCATGGTAGCAAAGGAAGAATACCAACAAGCACGAAATAAAGTAAATAACATTAAAGACGACAATCGGAGAGTGCGAAATAGCAGTCTTATTAGGACGATAAGAACGACAGGGGGTCGAATTCGAACGTATTTTGGAAATGGGTGAACAAACATAACAAAGGAAGTAACCCACAGAGTATTAAAGTAGATGGCAGAGTTACAGAAGAGCAAGATCAAATCGCATTAGAACTAGTCAAGCACTGGGAAAAGATAAACGATAAGCGATGGGGCATGGGGAGCCCACCTGAGTGTCCGAATCATGTCGAGGAAAACCTATCGAACTTCGTGTGCAGCGAAATTAAAACGGAGTATGTGCGAAAGGTGATCTCAAAATTAAGGAATGGAAAAGCGGGAGGAGTGGATGAAATTCCTAACGAGTTTATAAAAAAAGGGGGAGAGGAATTCGTGGAAAGCCTAATTGCCCTATTCAATCTAGCCATAGAAAATCCAGAGGTCCCAAAGGAGTGGAGAGAAAGCAAAGTGATATTTATTCTCAAAAAGGGGGAAAAAGACATTTTGGATAACTATCGAGGGATCTCCGTCAGTAGCAACATTGGAAAAGTCTTCTGTAAAGTCCTGTATGGGAGACTAGAGGAGGTGATTGAAGAGAAGGGTTTTTTTTGGGAGAAATCCAGAATGGCTTCAGGAAGGGAAGGAGAGTTACTGACCATCTTTTCAGGCTATCCCAAATGATAGAATCCGCGAAAGCAAAAAAGAAAAAGATGTTTATGGTCTTTTTGGATGTCAAAAAGGCTTACGATAGAGTATGGAGGGAAAGATATGTGGCGCAAGTTGGAGGCTCTGTGCTTAGGAGGCGAGTTTGTTGGAATTATGAAAGCATTATATAAAGACGTACAGAGTGAACTTAGCCTGGGAAACATTACAACAAAGCGTGTGCCTATGGAGATAGGCCTAAAACAGGGGTGTATCCTTTCACCAATTCTGTTTGCACTGTACATCAAAGGTTTAGGAGATGAACTCCTGCATAGCGACTAGGGGGTAGAATTGGGGACTTGAAGATCCCAGGGCTGTTTTTTGCAGAGGATATGGTGCTAGTGTCAGAAAGCGAAGAGGGGCTAACGAAAATGCTGCGAATTGTTGGGAAATATGGGAGCAAATAGAGACTCGACTTAATGAAAGCAAGAGCAAAGTTATACCCGTGGACCGCAAAGTGGACCCCACTCGAAGGTGGAGAGTGGGTGAGTTCTGCATTCCGGACGGTAGCAGCAAACTTCTCAATATAGGAGAGACAGATGATTTCGAGTATTTGGGGGTAAATATAAACATTACAGGAAGAGGCATCTACCGAAACCACACAAATAAATTGATTCTGAAGGGGAAGCGAATGTTACGCCCACTTTTGTAGTAACTGTCCACTTTTGTAGTAGCTCACCACTTTTGTAGTAGAAAACGCCCACTTTTGTGGTAGCTCACCACTTTTGTAGTAACGTCGCCCACTTTTGTAGTAAAATGAGGTCTCCACTTTTGTAGTAACCATTGCCCACTTTTGTGATAAAAAAACAAAGTCACCACTTTTGTGGGAACTTTTTTACCACTTTTGTAGTAACATTTTCAAAAACTGTTAGACTTTGAAAATTTTGAACAAACCATTTCATTTCAGATGTCCACACGAAATGATCAGATTTTCATCTTCATCTTTTTATTTTAGGTTGAGCTCTCTTTGTTGAGATTACCATGACAGGAATATATTCGGTCTGTCCGTTCGTCTTTCAGCCAGTACTATGGGCATATGTGGGTGGGGTGTCAGGTCGTTTCAAAAAGTTTTTGTGGGGTTTCTATTTGTGATTACATATTGTGTATTTTATATTCAAGTATGTCGTTGTGTGATAAGGCATGCCGCTCATTGAGTATGTCCGTACATTTTGCCAATGCTAACCCTACTTCAGTGGGATTAGTAACTTGAACAGTTTGACAGCGACTCGTCTCTGTCCCAGGCTTCCTCCCCGTGACACTCTCCAGCATTCTATGACTCTGGCTGTTTAAGTGTTTAACCAAAATTAACCAACCTTGGCATTTACCAAGCGTTACAAAAGATTTTGACGATACTATGTTTTGGCAGTTTCATTTCAGATTCACTCTTTTTCATTCAGATGAGAAGGGTGTGAATTGGCAGGGACTCAGATCAAAGATTTTCAGATCGACGAAACGGAACTCTCTGCCCAAAGTTTCATAGGTTAATTCTTTATAATTTTGATAACATAACATTTCTAACAGACCGGATTCCCTGTGCTATTCTTTGATGTTGAGGTGCTGGTCCTTTAGGGGAAAATCAAAGTTGTCGACTTCTATCATGTCGAAATGGTAAAGATACGCGAAATTGTCGATTTCTATCATTAAAAAAGATGCACCTGTAGGAAAACCATAATAATGACATTTTTGCAATTTTGCTTTTTAGTGGGCTCTTTTTTTTTATAATTGAAACTGCATCTTTGTGCTATTTTTCTTGTAAAGAGAAGATTATTTTCCCCTTGTGAAGAGAAGCTTTTATTGCGATATTTAATCTGAAGACGAATATTCAATACAGGTGAGCATTACGTACATAATTATGCACGCACGCTTTCAAATTAAACGTCGTTGGCACATGTAGGAAAATCCTGTCGAGGAGAGACTTACGTTGCGATGAGCAGGCAGGTGGTGGTGGTGGTGGTGGTGGTGGGGGGGGGGGGGGGGTTACGTCCCCAAAGTCAAAGATGAGAGCGGTTGTCACAAATTCTTAGAGAACACTTCAGCTGTTATAAGGGGTTGCAGGAGATCCAACACTGACATCTGATTTAGGAAACAGTTTCCATGGACCAAAACATAGGTGAATGATCAAATATATGGAGTGTTTGAATACTTTTCATCTCTGTGGTGTGGTGCGATGAGTTAATTCATGAGAATTTTACGTGATTTGTACGTTTGCTGGAAAGTTTGAGATTCCTTGGAGGTAATTTGGTTGTTTGTTACAACTACTAACCAATCAATCAATTGTTATGTTCATAATATGAATATAACAATTGGTTGATTATTTTGTAGGTCTCCCTGGACCAAATAGGCCATTTGTCCCCAAGCGTCAAATATGGAGGGAATAATAATTAATGAATGAAGTAATTAATAATTATTTATAGTAGTCCGAGATAAGATGAAAATGGTACATATATGATTGACGAAGAAATGACTGTCGGAAAAGTGGCGGTGGGCTCTTCCATTTGAGCGTTTCCTTGTTTCTGGCTTCCAGAGGCTCCCGGTACTTGGTTCCAGAGTAATTTAGATATAAGCAAAGCCTTGGACTCCCCTTTCCCACATTTTCCATTACTTACATTTATACGCGGCCCAGTGTTACTTTTTTCCGAACCAATCTAAGGGGCTGAGAACAGTTTTTTTTGTTTGTCTCGCGTCTTGCTTGGGCCCTACACTCGAAGCCCAATACTCGCATCACTTAAAGCACCAGTTACAGAATATAAGTTAGACCCATTATCATTGTCTCTTCTTGGTTAGCATGTGGCACGAATACCTGTCGGCTCTCATTGTAACGTGCTCGCCGAGCTCATTCCAGTTAGAGTCATAGAGTATGTTTTGAAAGCACAAAATGAAACATTTTTTAATTTGGCAGAAATGTGTTTTTTTTATTATTTTCTATCCCGGAACACTAAAAGGCTCAACAAGCGTTTACCAGTAGGCGATGGGAACTCAAATTCTGTGAGCGAAAAGTGAAAGTTTCAATTGTATTATTTAGTAACTGGAAAAGGCAAACAGTTCTTTCATAAACCTGTAACCTTTAATGTTCCCGCGCACATGATCATGTTTCTTTCTTCAAAAGATATTGCAAAATAAGAAACAGAACACCGGCGTCTTCAGTATTCTTTGTTTTAACCAAACTGAATAAAATGGAAGCGTATTAGTGCCACATCTAAAAAAAAAAATTAATGATACTATATGTCCTAATTTAGAGGTACCGAGATAATAACTCGTGATTGAGAGATACTAAGTCATACTTAGGAAATAATAACTCCTGTTTAGGAAATAATTAGTTCTAATTAGGAGATAATATGTCCTAATTGGGAGATAAGTCCTAATTAGGAGATATGTCCTAATTAGGAGACGATACCTCCTAATTAAGAGATAATAACTCCTAATTAGGACTTATTACCTACTAATTAGGATATGCTATGTCCTATTTAGATCTTAGTATCGCCTAATTAGCAGATAATAACTACTAATTAGGAGATAATACTCCTAATAGGAGATACTAACTCCTAATTAAGACACAGTAAATCCTAATTAGGAGATAATTTGGTATATAATTTCAGAATCTTCCCTTCAAACACAATTTGTTGGTGTCGTTTCGGCGTGGACCTCAATTTGTTACAGAAACACCAACCGCCATGCATTCGTTGTAAAATTTGCTGTTTACATTTTATACTTCAAAGATAAATGATCACCCCCACCCCACCTCAATCCATCCCCGTGAAAAGTAGTAAAAATAAAATTATATTAGAAACACCCTGTTTCCATTTATTTTTTTTCGAAGTATAAATTTTGGCGGGGTGACTTATGACCCCAGACTGACTCCTCCTTACCTCAGTCTGACATTCTCAGAGTCGAGGTCTGACCTCGGGCAGACTTCTAACTCCAGGACCGACTTCTCCTGACCTCTCGGGCCGACAAGTGCGGGCCAATTTTTCCGGTGCGACTTCTCTGGTACCGATTTCTCAGAACCAACTTTTCAGACCGACGTCTTCTGGAATGGGTGAAAGGGGTGGGCGTGGGGTTGATCTTCTGTATTCACTCGGCCATCCTTTCATGATAGACGCGAGTAGTAACACGAGTGTCAATAAAACACGTTTGTCCCAGAAGACATGTTCACAAAAACGTTCTAGAATGTGAAGGGAATTTGGAAATTTTCTGACGGCGCCGACGTTATGACGTCATAAGAGGGTCCCAATTTTAGACTCTAGTATGAATACATGCGGGAGGCCTATAGCGCGCCAGTATTGGTAATCGCTTCTATATACATAGAATTTCTCTAGGGATATGGGTATTGATGTGTGAATACATGCGGGAGGCCTATAGCGCGCCAGTATTGGTAATCTCTTCTATATACATAGAACTTCTCTAGGGATACATGCGGGAGGCCTATAGCGCGCCAGTATTGGTAATCTCTTCTATATACATAGAACTTCTCTAGAGATACATGCGGGAGGCCTATAGCGCGCCAGTATTGGTAATCGCTTCTATATACATAGAACTTCTCTAGGGATACATGCGAGAGGCCTATAGCGCGCCAGTATTGGTAATCGCTTCTTTTTACATAGAACTTCTCAAGGGATATGGGTATTGATGTGTGAATACATGCGGGAGGCCTATAGCGCGCCTGTATTGTAATCGCTTCTATATACATAGAACTTCTCTAGAGATATGGGTATTGATGTGTGAATTAAATTCATAGAAATGGTCGAGGAGTACCTTTTAAAATCTGGCACTGACGACTGTGGTAATGGCTTGGGCTGTCTGGGAGACTCTGTATAGAAATCTACAGAAATAGGGGCAGGTGCATAAGTATGGAAAAATATAAGTGGTCCGGGGGGCTATTTTGTTGGGTTGGGTGTGAGTATACATAGGTGGCTGGGCAGTTCTATATAAAGAACATCAACGACAAAAGCCTAAGGCCTACACCCTCGCTGCCAAACCCTTGTATTGCTTTGGGCAAGTTTGCCCCCTCTCCCCTGGAGTTGAGAAATGTGGCCGGTGTAGCCCATCTCCTTCACTTTTAGGTCGTAGGATGGCGCCAATAGTTCAAATATCTCGAGAAATTCTATCTACTGTGGCAGACACAGGTATACACAGGAGGTCTTCGGTGCGCCAGGATTGGTACAGATAACTCAATACATAGGGCATTAAAAGCAAAGACCCCATCCCACTGGCCGCCCCCCCCCCCCCCCGGAAAAAAAGCAATTACTCGTATACCTATGATCCTATTTTACCTACTTTGACTTCGTTGCCAGTCGTATGGGTTCACTACAGAAACCCTGTTTCCCTTTGTAACCCAAAGGTTTGTATTATAGTACGAGGTAATGTTTTTAGGTCCCGTTTCCTTAACTTTGACACCCAAAATACGTTTGTGAAAGCTATGAAAATGGGTGCGATGCTTTCATTTTCACACCCCCCATTTGAGACGTATGGAAAATAGAACATTGCGCTAATTTTCATCGGTCTCATGGACTCAATTGCGGACACCAAAAAACCTGACGCTTTTTAATCCCTCGCTAAAAGGAGGTGCTAAAATTGGGACATAGTTACAAATAGTTGAAATGGGGCGCTGGGACACCAAAATAGCGAAATGAGTCAAAGAGTAGTATGAAAAAGAGAGCATTGTGCGCCCATCCTAATAGCTTCCACAGACTCATTTTGGGCCGCCAGGCGCATGCCTGATGTTTAGCAATGGGGCGCTAACACAGGGCGTTGGAATTGGGGTTACTGAGAACAGTGACAGGATAAATACCCAAAATTAGAAATTTTGCAGCAATTCAAATGCTGAAAAAAAGACAAACCATCTTTTTGACCCATTTGAGAGGGAGGGGCAGTGATATTATTTGCATTGGCACGTTATCACTTGGTTATAGTACCTCCAAATTAAACATTATTATACAGGAAACTTGGAAATAGTGGATCTTCATCAAAAAAGAGCCGGAGGGAGGGGGTGAAAGGGGATTATTTGTATTTGTGTCTCTTATGTGTTTATTATACTACCATTGAATTAAGCAGTACTATATACGGTACTCATGTATTTGACAAACAATTATATCTTGGTTAGCAACCATGTTCAGCCTAAAAGTTATCAAATGAGAGAAAGGGGAGGAAGGTTCTTCTTTGACAAAGTACGGAAAAATAACCAATTTTGAGCTCTTTGGGGTAATTGATTGTGGTCGAAGTTAATGGGACGGTGCCTGAAAACATTCGCCTGTACTAGTACAGACCTTTAGGCCACAATGTGAAATGCGGTTACCAGGGAAACCAATACTGCGGACATCATTTCATCAAAGTAAGGAAAATAAGGCGATGTCGGGCTTTTCATAACACTACTACACTACCGGAACGTACTCTTATGTACTTGAATTGTGTCTAGTACATACCCCCTGTACTAAACTGGGGTGTAGGTAGCAAAGCGACTTCGTGATGTCAATAGAGAATTCAAACCATTACTACGGTCAGCCCTAAAAAGCTGTATCTTAAAGCCCCCATCCTAATAACAGATGTCGGCCTGAAGAAGTTGGTCCGGGGAACCGGAGAAATCGATTTCAAAGACGTCGCCCGCAATAGTCGGCCTTGTGAGGTGAGGAGAAGTTGATACTGGCGTGAGATGTGTGTCCCGAGGTCAGGAGAAGTCGGTTCTGTTGTTTGAAGTCAGCCCGGAGTCATGAGAATTCGCCTAGCCAATGTTTGTACAGCGAAAGATAGAATGGAAACAGAGCGCTTCCAATATGATTTTATTTTAGCTATTTTTAGGGGTGGGGGGATAATTTATTTCAGAGGTACAAATGTAAGCGGCAAGTTTCATATAGAATGCCTAGCGGCTGGTGTTAAGGTAACAAGCAGAGGACAGTGCTGACAGGACACCAACAAACTGTGTTTGAGGAGAAGATTAGGGACTAACACATCCCATTATTTCCTAATTAGGAGATACTATGTCCTAATTAGGAGTTATTGTCTCCTAAATAGGGCTATTATCCCCTAATAAGAACTTATTTTCTCCTAGTTGGGGATTATTATCTCCTAAATAGGAGATACTAGGTCCTAATTAGAAGTATTATCCCCTAATTAGGACATAATTACTCCTCAGTAGAAATCATTATCTCCCAATTTAGAGATCATATGTCCTAACTAGGAGTAATTATTTCTTAATTAGGACTTAGTAACTCCTAATCATGAGTTATTATCTCCCAATTTGGACTTAGTATCAGACATTTTTTTTATATGTCACATGTTAGCTTCCATACAATCCATCTGAACTCAATCCAGCCCGGACAAAGTCGGGCACTCCATGTAGTATATCTATCTATATTTTATATATATATATATATATACTAGCTGGGCCCGCCTTCGTCCGAGAGCGAATTAAATGGGCAGGTGTGTTGAACATGCGCAACTTGAGTGCTCCAGAAGACTACCTCATGAAAATTATACGTAATGCAACGTTTCGTCCAAACTGCCGAGTAGTTTCCTTGATCGTCACTGCGCATGCACGAAGACGGGAACACACCTCACACCCGACGATGGCAAATCACTACCCGATGGACCCTACATACAAATCCTAAGTTTCGTCTGGGGCCGAACTACATTCGCACGCCAAGTTTCGTTCCGATCGGCCGAGTCGTTTTTGAGTCTATAGCGAACAGACAGACAGACAGACAGACAGACAGACAGACAGACAGACAGACAGACAGACAGACAGACAGACAGACAGACAGACAGACAGACAGACAGACAGACGGACGGAGGGACGGACGGACGGACGGATGGACGGACGGACGGCCAGACAGACGGACGGACGGACGAACGGACGGACGGACGGACGGACGGACGGACGAACGTGCGGACGGACGGACGGACGGACGGACAGACAAGCTCAAATATATAGCACACTAGCTGGGTGCCCGACTTTGTCCGGGCTTTTGTCACTGCGCATCTGCGCATGCGCAAAGATTGGCTCCCACCCCATAGCCGAAAGACCATACATACAAATGCCAGTTTTCGTCCCGATCGGTCCAGTAGTTTCCGAGATCGTCACTGCGCATGCACGAAGCCGGGCACCCCATACCCGACAATGGCAAATGATTACACGATGGACCCTACATACAAATCCAAGGTTTCGTCCCGAACGGCCCAGTAGTTTCCGAGATCGTCACTGCGCATGAGCGAAGACGGGCCCCCACCCCACGTAGCGTAGAACCTTCCCAGGCCCGAACCACACACCCATGCCAAATTTCTTCCCAGATCAACCCGGACGTTTTCGAGTCTTTACATACAGACAGACAAATAGACAAGCAAGATTACTCAAATATATAGATAGACTAGATGGTGGCCCGAAATTGTCACTGTGCATGCGCAAAGATTGACTAACACCCCATAGCCGACAGTGGCAAATCACTACCTGGTGGAACGTACATACAAATCCCAGGTTTAGTCCCGATCGCAAAAGTAGTTCCGAGATTGTCACTGCACATGCGCGAAGGCGGGCCCCCACCCTGGGTCCGATGGGTGGAAAAGCTTCCCGGGACCGGAATATATACGCCTGCCAAGTTCTGTCCCAATCAACCCATTCGATTTCGAGTCTATAGCGAACACACAGGCAGACAGACAGATATGTGAAGACGGGCCCCCACTCCAGGTCCAATGGGTGGAAACCTTCCCAGGACCAAACTGCCGCTGTGTGTGTGTGTTCGTTATGGACTCGAAAACGGCTGGGCCGATCGGGACGAAACTTAGCGTATGTAGTTCGGTCCTGGATAGGTTTTCCATCCATCGGACCTGGGGTGGGGGTCCGTCTTCGCGCAAGCGCAGTAACGATCTCGGAAACTACTGGGGCGATCAGGCCGAAACTTGGGATTTGTATGTAGGGCCATCAGGTAGTGATTTCAGAAAAAAAAAATTATTTTATAATAGAGAAACCAGTCTGAATTTAAAGACACTTTAACAGCAGAATCGTTCAGTGTCGATAAAAGTTCTACAAGCAGGGGAAACCGGAGTCCCCCAAGCCTCTCTTCCCATCCCCACCCTCACAGACAACGTCGAGGTGAGCATGGATGAGCAGCTATCAGCTCTCCAACATCAAGACGTACACAATCGACGTGCAGTGCGCCTTAATGCACGGTGTCATTGTGACCCACATGAGCAAGCGAGTTCAGACAGCCAGCGATGCGTACTAACAATGTGTATTCCTTTGTCGACATTTGTGTAAGGAACAGAAAAATGATAAATTTGAAGATTTTAATAATATTTAGATGAGCTTAAAGAGTAGCTAAAACCGTATTCTAAAATCGCAAGCCTCAAGATCCCCCACCCCCCTCCCCCCTATTTACAGAAGCCATAACAAAACGCATAAAACAGACTTGCCCCTAAAATATCCGCACAAGCATTATTTATAGTATAATGCAATATTCAAGTATTCATGCATACTTGCAGACTGACTGGGAGGAATATACCGATTGAAAACGCGTTTTATAGAATGGATATGTGCGGTCAGCTGCCACCGGACTGAAGGCGTCAAACGCTGACCACTTACCCAACATAAAGACGAAAACGGCCCGAACATTGACCACATTAAGCCTAAAATAGCCTTAAATATCTCCAAAATTTCTCGCAGACCTATTGAAATTTGGATATTATCAGTATCGGCTTTTTGGGTTCTAATGATATCCAAATATGTATACAATGTGTAGTTTCATTGAAAATAGGTGGAACTTATATTGGAAAAAATACGAAATTTAATAATCTCAATAAGTGCCGTGTTAGGTAAAGGGTTAAAGTGCCAAATTTTTTTGCATGGATTTTCCAAAGCAATTGGCCAATATAAGTTTGGATCGAATTATACAAAGTTCCATCAGTGAGAAAGGGCAAATTCTTTGATTTAACTCTGATCATATCGCGTGAATAATTTTAGCCTTTGAAAACTGGGAAATATTTTACTACAAAAGTGGTGACTTTGTTTTTTATGACAAAAGTGGGCGACGGTTCCTACAAAAGAGGAGACCTCATTTTACTACAAAAGTGGGCGACGTTACTACAAAAGTGGTGAGCTACCACAAAAGTGGGCGTTTTCTACTACAAAAGTGGTGAGCTACCACAAAAGTGGTAATTACTACAAAAGTGGGCGTCACAAGCGAATCCTTAACCAAATGAAACTTATAGGGAGAAACAGTTTCAATAAGATTTTCGTGGGGAAAACCATTTGGGAAATGGTGGGTCTGCCAAGCATAACATACGGTACGGAAGTGGTACCCCTAAATCAGACGGCCGTAAAGAGCTTGGAAATCCTGCAGAACGATGCAGGCCGATGGATAACGGGGTCGAGTAATGCCGCAGCTCTAAAAGCAATCAGGAGTGAGCTTGGGTGGATGAGGATCAAGGACAGGATAGACCTGTTGAAACTCGGTTACCTTAATTATTTGGTAAATCTCCCCGACAGCCGATGGTGTAAAGTAATGTTCCTGAGAATTTTCAACTCAAATATTAAGACGGGGTGGATGGTCCAAGTGAGGGAGCAAGAACTGAACTACTCATTGGAGATCTCGGATCTGGGCGTTGAGGCAAACCAGGGTAAAAAAATCGTCAAAGAAAGGGGCATGGAGGATTGTAACCGTAATTGGCGAGAGTGGGTCAAATCAAAGAGGTCTTTGGGTGGTCTGCGTGATAAAGAGAAGCCAGGTTTTGAAGAGTACCTTGATGGCACCTTGGGGGGGGGGGGGGGGGGGGTCATTGTTGTTCAAGCTTAGGTCGCGATCCCCGGAGTTGAGGGGAAAATTGGAAAAAACGGTGAAAAAGAGTGCCAGATGTGTAATTTGGGCATGGTGGAGACCCTGGGACACTTTCTTCTAGAATGCCCAAAGTGCCAGTCTAAAAGAATAAGATTCACTGGGAGTATAATAGGGAAGTGGGATGGGAGAAAGAAGGACATGTGGTTAGGGGGAGACTCAAAGGAGAGGGTTAATATGCTAATCGGGGAGATTGTGAAGAATGGGGCAAGGGGTGTCATCAAGCAGTTCGTCACCGAGTGTTGGGAGGAGAGGAGAGGAGAAGCGTGGGAATAGGGAGGCAGTTGGGAGTACAGGGATAACCAAGGCCTTCTCGTCTGAGGACCGCGACAATCAGTTGCTGGCCAAAGTGTTATTATTATTATGAGGTAAACTCATTTAAAAACATAATAAATAATTGCCGGTTTAATTTCACTCTTCGCGAGGCGACGAGCGATAAATTTAAACAAATTCGCATCCAGGTCGACGTCACCAAAAGTCAGCTTGGATGTGGTTCCATTATAGGTGTAAATTTTAACTACTGAAATCACACTGGTGGCGTGTGTACCACGGCTTGTGTAGAAATCTAAAATTTATGTCATAGGCTTTTCATATTCAGTTGAATAGGTAATCATAGTATAAAGAGTTTTTCAGCTGTAATCCAGAATGATGAAAATCGTTATCATCAACACATGAAGGACATACCACAAGTCGCACAATTATTGCCGCACAGACAGTGGCGGCGCCATGGAGGGGTATGAGGGGGTACTTAGCCCTCCACTTTTTTTCGCCAAGCGTAGTAAAACAATACTATCATTTTAATTTTTGTTGTATTGAACGTTGCGGTGTAATGGTCGGTAAATCGGAGAAGTTTTGAAATTATATTCCCCCCCCCCACTCCGTCCCCCCAACACACACGCTAGCTGCAAACAACAAACAAGAGTCGAGGGTCCAAATTGCAACAAGGCATGCCGCGTTTAAACGGACTGAAACATAGTGCTTAAGAGTATTCGACGAATGCAAGAATCGAGAGCGTGCAAGGCATCCGTTTGGAATTCAGCCTACAGCAGTTTTAAAAAAATAAATAAAATTTAATATTTTAGAAAAATTCTCAAAGGTATAACTCAATGAAATCATGCAAATATGAATATCATTGGAACCGGCTTGTTCAGCCGATTCCAATGATATCCATATTCGCATGATTTTGTTGCAAAACAGTTGAAATTTTTTTTTTTTTACCCCCTCACTTTTGTAACTCTGGCGCCGCCACTGCGCACAGAGATGATAAACATGGAAAAAACGACATTTGGAACACGCATTTGTGCGAGATTTCCGCAATTCAGACCATCAAAAAGAAGTGGAAATGATAATGGATTGACCATTCCCTGGCTTCAGTTTGTAGAACTCAGAGTTAGAGCCACGATTATCCCAAATATATTAAGTGTATGAAGAGCCTGGGTGCGAGGACAGATATATGGACAAAATTTAATATTGCCTCATATAATCGTTCCCCTAAAACTTATGCCCGCGTGGTTTAGAAGAACCAAAGTTTAATAACGAGGCACCCAATGAATGTATTTCATTTCATTTCACGTTTAGCTATAAATTATCGAGAAAATGTTCAAGTTGCAATGGTCGATCCCCCACCCAATTGCCAAGAACGGCAGGTATAGAGAATTGGTTTCAGGGTAGAGTGACGCTTGCTGCCAAACACCACATCAAGTTACAAACTCTCTACCCACCAACCTAATTCTGTAAGGAATTAGACACTGTAATGTACTGTTTTTATTGAGGGTTTTCCAGCACTTTTGACAGCCAGGGTCATCTCGTGTCGGACAGTTTTACGGACGGACAATCTGAAGAGGAGCACCGACCAGCGGCGAGTAACGGTTAGAATACCCAACGTACCAACTCCACACAATCAGGGTTAGCATTGGTCGGAGACAAGTGCACCATCGACGTACAGTACGCTTTAGTACACAGCGCCACGGTGCCTCCGCGTGGGTACTCGGGATTAAGTGCTTTTCCCAAGGACACAACGCTGTTACCCCTGGTGGGAATCGAACCATGGTCATTTTGGTTTGATGTCGAAAGCCGCAAATTCTGGACCACCGTGCTCCCGTTATGGTGTTTTTACCCACTTTTCGTAGAGTTTGCGCGCAGGCTAGCTTTAATAAAATGTGATGTTTCTTCACTCACAAAGATATAGATATTTTTTTCCGTTTTCCAGTTATAGATACTCTAATTCAAAAGTATTTAACCCTTCACCCAACTTAAAACCGACCAGTGCTATTCACAAAAAATACCATTCTATTTTCATTTTTTTGTGTCAAAAACATACCTTATGACCCCTCATTGGAACGAGCTCGTTGAGCTCGTTCCAAAGAGGGGTCATAAGCTATGTTTTTTAAATGAAAAAAAATTGTTATTCCAAGAATTTTATTTGCAAGTGTCGTCTGCCTTTCGTGTTAGGTAAAGGGTTAATTCACCTTACAACCACTGACATAGGCAATAGTTCACTGCTTGGATTTGTGTACGACTTTCATCCTCGAGTGGGATGCCGAGTGAAATAATCCACGCAAACCACGAGATTATAAAATAGTACTCGAATCCAAGCAGTGAGCTTTTAATATTTATTTTATTTTCTCCTAATTTGTTTTCCCAAAACATCGCTTTATAATTCATTCCGTCGTTACTTTCAAAACATGTCAGAAAGAAAAAAAAAATAGTCACGTCATCGCTGAGAGTGGAATACGATTCTGGGAGTGGAATACAATTTCGGCGAGTGTGAGTGGGAATACAATTTGTTTTGGGGAAAGAAAAACGAATGAAAATAAAATAAATTAATATAATTAGTAGAAATACGTGACGTAGTAATAAAACTACTGTTGTGATGAGTCTTCATTCCTAATGGTAATAAAACAATCGATCAAATCAAGTCGGATTAAACAACATTTCTTGCGTTCATTCTAAGAAAATTAATGTTTTGAGGTATTTTTTAAGATTTTAAATTCAATTGTCTGGAATATATGAGCTGGTTCGAAAAATGATAACAATATCAACCTCAGCTTTTCTATAACGCACCTCACCACCCCCACCCCCACCCCCACTTCAGTTCAGTTCGGATATGAAATTAAAGTATTATTCGTTCACTCTGCGTGTAGCCAAGTGACTTGTTTGCATACCATGACCTCTATAGAGTCCGGCTCACTTACTTTCTCGTGATTCGATTATCATCTGCTCCATGATGTACCCAGGCAGCAATTAAGTGCAGTTACACCTTTTCTAAAGGAGTTCACGGCCACCGGGCCTGGCTGTATTGCTATAAGACGGAGACCTTGTTTCTATATGTCATTCTACAACTCCGAACTTTGTACTCTTTGATACCAATCAAGTCACTTTTGCCAAGTGCTCTAGTACGTACTGAACTCTCAATAGCTGTGATCCTTTTCCCATATTGTCAAGGTGATAGCATTGCCCCACCCCCACCCCCACCCCCACCCCACTCACAAAGAAGCCGGTCTGCTGTCGGGAAATTTTGTTTTTTCTAAGGAGCGACAGGAAGACAGCTAACTTTGCTATGCCGCTTCCTTGCAGTGTATCACAATAAGTTTTAAGGATTTTTATTTCAATTATTGTATTTTCAATGTAATTGATATACTGCGAATAAAAGATTTCATTTCATTTCTTTTCATTTCGGGTGCAATATATGAGTTGGTCGGAAAAATGCGCCGAAACTACTATTTTCCGACCAACTGAAATATCCCAGACGAGTGAATCTAAATATAGGCGATAGATTGTTTAAGGGCTGGACTGGTTTCCGGCAATAACAGCGTCGAATTACTGACAGAATTAGACTGGTGACCTTAAAGCTTGGTCAAGTTATCCAGAGTATTCACCTAAAATATTTCGATAAAAAAACATTATCAGTTTAATCGAAAATATTTTTCTTTGGCGTTGAAGGCTTCAATCCCCAAAGAACACAATTTGTTGCGTCTTTCAAGTACCAACACATGGGCTTACTTTGAACGGTGGGTTAAGTTTGAATACTTTTATAGAAAGTGTTTTTCAGGAATCAGAACATTCTTATCTCTCTATTTTCTTTTTATTAATTATTAGCGTAGCGGGTATTACCCGACGTTGCACGGGAGAAGATGGTTATATCAATATACCCTCAGATATGATCGGCTCAGCCGTTTTCGAAATAGGTCAAGGTCACCAATTTCAAGGTCAAGGTCACCCCGCATGGGCACCCCGATAAAATCAAACTGATCGATGGGTCAATAAACCCGCACATATGAAATTTTAGCCCGATCGGCCCAGCCGTTTTCGAAATAAAAGGTCATGGTCATCAATTTCAAGGTCAAGGTCACCCCGCACGTGCACCCCGATAAAGTGATAAAGTCAGAATGATCGATGGGTCAATATACCCGCACATATGAAATTTTAGCTCGATCGGCCCAGCCGTTTTCGAAATAAAAGGTCAAGGTCATCAATTTCAAAGTCTAGGCCGCCCCGCACGGGCACGGCACCCACCCCATGTTGCTCGCAGGGACGAATTACCCCCGTGTACAAAATTTGAGATCGATCGGTCGAGAAATGGAGGAGTTCACCCGGAACAAAGATAGAGAGAGAGAGAGATAGAGATATAGATACAGACATTCGCATTTGTATATTAGATGTTCATTTCAAATAATGTAATTTTATGTGAAATGTTGGTACACTCTAACAGCAATTGTGTTAAAAGCGAACCCAAATCAACTGGGTTGAGTGAATATGAACCCAAATGGGTTCATATTCACTCAACCCAGTTAATTTGGGTTAATTTTAACCCAACTGATTTTAGAGTGTAGTCCATAAAAAGGCATGTACGTTTATTTCGTTCAGACCTTTCTTTAAGGTTGGGAATTTTAATTCAAGTCAAACAGTAAAGTTCTAGTAGTGTAAATATAAAAGAAGACTTTTTGATCTTTGTAAACGTTTGATTGAAGAACAATTATGCATATTATTAGAATGTGCCTATATAATTTAAATTTCTTTAATGAGATCTCATTCGCTTGCATATAATTGGCCGAGGTGGGTTTTTCATAAGTCGATGAAGACTTTTCCTATCGTATGAATCACTGTATGGTAACTATGTCGGTAGACGTATGTTTGGATGTATGTAGCGCTTCCGAGGTAGAGTTGATGAATTTCACAGAAACTGAATTCGAGATTGTTCATGTTTATTACTTTCCAAAGTGTGACTTACTGGGATTTCCGGGTTTGATTATAAACGATAACTTCACAAGTGAATTATGCAATCAACAATTGGGTCATGTATCCGTGCGCGCAAACGAAGATGTTTTGTCGTGGGTGTATTGGGGACTTTATTGTTTTTTTTTTAACCCTTTACGTAACATGAAAAGCAGACGACACTTGCAAAAAAAAATCTTGAATAACGATAATAACAAAAACATAGGTTATGACCCCTCATTGGAACGAGCTCGTTCCAATAAGGGGTCATAACCTATGTTTTAGAGACAAAAAATGAAAAAAATATGAAAATTAATTAGCGATTTTTGAGAATAGCGCTGGTCGTTTTGACCGTTACATAAGGTAAAGGGTTAAATAATATAATTATCGTTAATAATGAAAAGTTATAAAAAGAGTAATCGCTTGACTGGACTGGTTACGTGGAATAATTCATTCGAGGCGAGGGACAATATTGTAAAACACTCGTGCGCATGCGCGCACTCGTGTTTGTACAACTCCCCTCACCTCTCATGAATATTTCACGTAATCAGTCTAGTCAAGCGATTACTCTCTATATATTTTTTCATGTATGTCATTCACTACTCTCATGTAGACTTCCTAAATGTGCGACAAGAAGCCTATCTGTCTGTCTGTCTTGTCTCTTCGTCAGACAAGGTGTTTCTTTGCTTTTCATTTGCCTGGATCTACATTTTCAATAACTGGCAGCTGACTTTCATTCACCCTCACCCCACCCCCTCCACACACAAACAAATATATTAAACATCAAAGACCACTATATTCTTGAATCAAATGTCTGATTAATCCTCTTTGGAAACATCGTTTCTACAATTTCACTCTTTTTGTCATGATGGGTGTCTGTGAGGATTAAACAAAAGTTGTGAAAGTGTACGTATGGGTACATGCAGCACAAGCATAACACTATAGAATCAATATTTGATGGTTTTAGGCATTTTAGCAGTGTTATGGGATACCAGAGTAACAGATACTGGCAGGCCTGAAAATAAGCCGTCTGACATTTACAGAATGAGGTCCCCAGAGGGTGAATTTGATGATGCTGTCCCATACAATGGGCCAATTTATCCTCTGGATACCTCTTTCTGTTTAGTTTTGAGACCCTGATTCAGATTCAGATTCACAGAGGGTAAATTTAGTGATGCTACCCTGCTGTGCAGGGTAGCATCACTAAATTCACCCCCTGGGGACCTCATTTTGCAGTTGACAGTCTGCTTATTTTCTGGCTTGGATACTGGTTCTCTTTTGGAAAAAAACACTGTTTTATGTTTTGTCGGTGCCATAGCAATAACTCTTAGTGCCTTAACTGAGAAAACTGAGGCCTTTTCTTTATAAAATTTGCAAAAACTTCATCAAACACAATGTGAAATGTCTTCAGAAGCCAGAAAGTGATTTAAAAACTGTCAAAAATGGGAAAGTTAATATCACTAGGTTTGTTTTGTGCCAATATCAATTAATTTATGAATTATACCATAGATCTTGATGAAAAGGATCATACCGGGGGTCCTATTCTGACTATATTTTACCACATCAGTAGACAGAAGAAAATCTGACATCAGTTGTTAGGATAAAATGGCAGAGTCCTTTTATATAGGTGAAATATATAGATGCATCCTCAGTTTTTGAAACAAAATTGACATTAATATTGTTTCATGGGGGTTCGGACTCTGTTTTTCTTGCAGTATGGTTAATTGGGACAGATTTTTTCCAAAAATATGGTGTGGTGATGCAGATTTTGGTTTTATTTTGGGATCAGGGTAGTTTTAAATTCTCATCCATCTCAGCTAATTTATTAAGTAACAGGCTAGAAAAATCTTTTGGAGGCAATAACAGTTTTTAAGCCCATTTGACAAAGTTTGGACACATTTCCTTAAAAGAGCAAATTTCTCATGTTTTTGACTCAGCAGAAACCAAAAGTTGAATCCAATGCAGAAATGACTCTTTTATCTCATGGAAGTGGTAA
Source organism: Pictodentalium vernedei (assembly GCA_031216915.1). Classification (NCBI taxonomy): domain Eukaryota; kingdom Metazoa; phylum Mollusca; class Scaphopoda; order Dentaliida; family Dentaliidae; genus Pictodentalium; species Pictodentalium vernedei. The sequence continues at coordinate 297,325,569 of CM062294.1, forward strand.
AATGTCTCTTTGGTAGGGATGGAGGTAATTATAGATATCGCTGAACTAAATATTTGAATTAGAGTTACCCGCCTTGAAATGTTGCAATCTCCAAAAATAAACAGCCTTGGGAAAATATATTGTTTCAATAAACATTTGATAAAAAGAGGGTGATTTGATGATTTTTGGACCTAAAAAATACAATTTACATTTTGTGTATTTTTTAAGGGAATTCCCTGAAAAATGTGTGCACGTGACCGGTACTTCCCTTCGTGTCATTTTTTCACTCTCATTTGTAGCTGGACCCCCTGTTTTGGGTCAGAAAAAGTTGTCTGAAGCGCTATACTTGACAAAGATATTTGAATGCCAAAATTAAAGTCATGCGATCATATTTGTGTTCAGCCTGAACGTTGTAATGATGACCTGTGGGGAAATATTTACTTCTAAGATACCATATACGTATCGCCGTAGTTGCCATACAGTGTGAATGTTTTTCTTCGTCCACCACATTTATCAAATAAACAATTATGGACTTGTCCAACGCAAAGATTCAACTGTAATTGCTGTAGTTGACATGATTGTTGGCATTCACGTGGGTTTTTGTCTCTTTAGTATTAGAGACCGTGTATTGTAGCCCATGTTGAAAATAGTAAAATTGTCGTGTGCACACAAGTTGCTATAAGTTCAATGATATAAATGACCGAGACGTCGGCGTCGGCAGGGCACATCTATATATATGAGCCAAAGTATTTTGTCGACAGCATTTAAGTGTGCTCCTACAATGTCCAGTACAATGTTGTAATATAATTTATACTGGGGAAAACAGGAAGACAATCTGGCTATGCTATTCCCCACAGTATACATATGTGTTTTCATTTTACATTGTTAGTAGAATAGCTCGCACGTTTCAGGGGCCATTTGGATGACCTCGGTGGATGACCTCGGAAGTGACGTCAGTGGCGCCATGTTGTGTTGTTATGGCAACCCGCGTGAGCGGCCATGTTGTGACGTCATCCCCATTGTGATACGTGGTGTGAGTGCGCATGCGCAGCGCGTGTTGTTAGGGTGATACGTGTTTCCGTCGTCCATTTTGTATACTGGAGGCCGCCATCTTGGTTTCTATGGTAGCACGCGATTGCTATGTTACCCAATTTTTCTGCAATAAGACGGGGTATGTTCGGAGGGTGTGTTCGATTGTAGAAGAGTAAATCTAATTACCGCAAACAACCCGACAATCCTTCCAAATCACCAAAATCTATCCCAACTTTTACTATTTTGAATTCTTTCAGAATTTTCTGCTTCTATCTATATATGCAATAGTTTACGTCTACCTGACCATGTTCCTTTATTCTAGAGTATACTCCAGTAGCGTAGAAGAGCAGTTTATCTTATTATTACTATATTTAGCAATTTCTGGTCTATTCTTGTTAGTTCTGACCCTATTCCAAGTACTCTTGTTGTTTCATATATCTAAATTATAACTATCCAATCAGATTGCTTGATTTCCCATAATCTGTATACAGAGTTATCTCCCTTCTGTATAATAAAAGACTATATCCAATGGCCATATCCCATGGAATCCCATTTTGGGGAAACACCCGTGGCTATAGAATCCCTTTTCTGTCATATGTGCTTATGTGAAAAAGCACAATGTGACACAATGTGTCCTAGAACAAAGGCACACGCTTTATGTGCTGATATGTGCTTATGTGAAAAGGCACAATGTGACACAATGTGCCCTAGCACATAGGCACATACGGGTATTTGAGGATACCTATGTCCTGGTATTGTTTTATTCGAGGATACCTACTGGAGAATCCCTTTTTTGTCATATGTGCTTATGTTAAAAGGCACAATGTGACACAATGTGCCCTAGCCCTAGCACAAAGGGACCTGCTTTATGTGCTTATATGTGCTTATGTGAAAAGGCACAATGTTCCGTAGCACATAGGCACATACGGGTATTTTAGGATACCTGGTATTTTATTATTTGAGGATACTAGTTGGACTTTACATCCGGGTACTTCATGCTTCATCCGGGTACTTCTGTTGGGGAAGTAGATAAAAAAAAACAACAACAATATATAACATTTCATTTTTATTCAAGTATACAATTCAATGTCTCAAGGCATTTCTCTTTGTAGTTCTTCTTGCATGGGCTAACCATTTCATCTTCTTGTGGGTTGGAGCTTCTTCCCATTGCATGGCTAGGTTCTTGATAAAACACATTCTCTCATTTGATAACTTGCCTTTGTTGATCGCTTTAATTCCCTGTCTGGCATCTTTGGGTTCCTCTTTCTCTAGCTGTTCCATAGTAGTAACTTCAGTCTTCTTAGTAGTAATTTCATTTGTGGTTTGAGTGGAAACATCCTTCTTGGCTTCAGTAGTAACTTCGTTCGTAGTGGTAACTTCATTCTTTATTGGAGCTGGCATCTTTTTCTTAACTTCAGTAGAAACTTCGTTCTTAGTGGGAACTTCATTCTTTATGGGAGCTGGCATCTTTTTCTTGACTTCAGTAGAAACTTCGTTCTTTGTGGAAACTTCTTTCTTTGTGGGAGCTGGCATCTTTGTCTTGTCTTCAGTAGTAACTTCGTTCTTAATGGAAACATCTTTCTTTGTTTCTGTAGAAACTTTGTTCATAGTGGTAACTTAGTTCTTATTTGTATTGGGATTCAATTCTGTCTTTATTCATTTGTTTACTGATCGGCCAGTATCCACACATCTTTGTTTCATTCCACCAGCATCCATGTCTAGATTTTTTCTCTTGGCTGCATTTACCACACGATTCATTTGAGCCAGTTCTTGGGAAGTCAGCTTTAATCCAGCATCATTTTTGAAGATCTGTATATGTAAGTCATCTTTGAATCTGAGCACTGTTGTTGACACAGACATCTTCACTCTTCGACGTTCAAAATGGAAATAAATTTATTTTTATACCAACACTCCTTTATACTTTTTTTCTAATCGTCTTCTTCTTCATCATCATCTACTCGGGATGAGTAGTTTGTCATAAGGTTGTCGAGCAGAAATCTTCGCTTTTCCAAGGCATATTTCTGTGATTCTTCAAAGTCAAAATCCTTTTCTTCACGAAGACGCTTGGCTGTTTCTTGAATTTTCTTGTGAATTGCGTCGTTGCAAAAATTTCGAATGTACTCAAGGGTATGAATGTATTTCTCACTAATGGCTTCCCTAACATTCTTTTGAAGTGCTCTATATGCTGTTTCAACTGCATCTTCACTGTCCATTCCATCTTCGATATATTTGTTCATGAAGTTGTCAAAATCGTTTTGGTATTTGTCAAAGGCACTTTGAACGATAACTCCCATCATAGAAACGTCTTCTTCTTCGTCTTCTTCTTCATATTCCATATCATCTGATAGTTCCGACGATTCATCAGAGTCCGAATCTCTTGACCAATTTTTTGGTGCACAGCTGGATTGCATTGTGTCCGCTCTCGTCGAAGGTCAGATTACAAATAACAAATTTCTTATGAGCACGACCCTTTTATACGATATCGGACAGAGCATTGATGACGGGTTTGATCAACTTTCCTAAAAATCCTCCTTTCTGTATGGTGTGTCTTCTTTTCCGATAAGATAGTTCTCTCTTTGGAGAGGCAGAGAGGCAATTCTCCTTATTTCGTACTTGTGTGGAATCAACTTAGCTCTCTCAGATTTGGTTATAGGTACTGCGCCCAGCAAGATGTTCGAGGCACAATCACATATATATTCTATCAAATCATCACTGGCCATCTTCAGTATAGTCTTGGTTTCATATCGATTCGCATCAGATAGGATTCGCAGTGTATCTAAATTTCTTTCTAATCTTGTAGTGTTGCTCGATGTTTCCGATTTCCTCATGGGACAGTAATCATCTTCATGTCTCTTACGTGTGAAGCTCCTGGAGAATTCTTTATCACAATATCTGCAGCAATGGACTTTCATGACTTTACTCTTTCGTGGTCGTAGAACAAATGAATTTATTTTCACTCCAACACTCCTTTTATACATTTTTCAGAGCTAGGACTGGGTTGATAAGCGCCGAGAGAAAGCAACCCTTTCGTAGTATGCATCTTTTGATATCTGGAGAAATTCCATCATCTGTAAGCAGCTTCAATACATGTTTGTATTTTCGCAGGTCATCAAATCCAGCTAAATTCAGTGGTATCTTATCTTCGAGAATGTTGGTAGCACATTTGCATAAACAGGTAATCAAATCTTCATCAGCAGCACGTAGAACGGCATCGATTTCCTCCTTGTCAGCATCCCGTAAAAATTCTAAAAGTGCTTTATTCTGGTCAGTCAGTCCAGTATCTCTCTCCTCTTCTCTTCTTCTTGGACAGTTATGTTCTTCATGTCTCTTCCTATTGTATGGCTGTGCGAACAACTTAGAGCAATATCTGCAGTGGAGCCGACGATGTTCCTTTTCGTGTCTTCGAGCATTATCCGATCTTGAAAATAACTTGGAACAGTATCTGCATCGAACTGGTAACATGTCTTCACTCGACGACGGGCAGGACACAAATTAATTTATTTGAGTACCAACACCCCTTTTATACCTTTCCCAACAGAAGTACCCGGATCTAGCATGAAGTACCCGGATGTAAAGTCCAACTAGTATCCTCAAATAATAAAATACCAGGTATCCTAAAATACCCGTATGTGCCTATGTGCTAGGGCACATTGTGTCACATTGTGCCTTTTCACATAAGCACATATAAGCACATAAAGCATGTGCTTTTGTGCTAGGGCACATTTTGTCACATTGTGCCTTTTCACATAAGCACATATGACAAAAACAGGGATTCTCCAGTAGGTATCCTCGAATAAAACAATATCAGGACATAGGTATCCTCAAATACCCATATGTGCCTATGTGCTAGGGCACATTGTGTCACATTGTGCCTTTTCACATAAGCACATATCGGCACATAAAGCATGTGCCTTTGTTCTAGGGCACAATGTGTCACATTGTGCTTTTTCACATAAGCACATATGACAGAAAAGGGATTCTATAGCCACGGGTGTTTCCCCAAAATAGGATTCCATGGGATATGGCCATTGGATATAGTCTTTTATTATACAGAAGGAAGATAACTCTGTGTACAGATTATGGGAAATCAAGCAATCTGATTGGTTAGTTATATATACGAAACAACAAGAGTACTTGGAATAGGGTCAGAACTAACAAGAATAGACCAGAAATTGCTAAATATAGTAATAATAAGATAAACTGTTCCAAATAATAGGCTCTTCTACGCTACTGGAGTATACTCTAGAATAAAGGAACATGGTCAGGTAGACGTAAACTTTTGCATATATAGATAGAAGCAGAGAATTCTGAAAGAATTCGAAATAGTAAAAGTTGGGATAGATTTTGGTGATTTGGGAGGATTGTCGGGTTGTTTGTGGTAATTAGATTTACTCTTCTACAATCGAACACACCCTCCGAACATACCCCGTCTTATTGCAGAAAAATTGGGTGACATAGCAATCACGTGCTACCATAGAAACCAAGATGGCGGCCTCCAGTATACAAAATGGACGACGGAAACACGTATCACCCTAACAACACGCGCTGCGCATGCGCACTCACACCACGTATCAACATGGCCGCTCACGCGGGTTACTATAGCAACACAACATGGCACCACTACGTCACGTGACATGACGTCACTTCCGAGGTCATCCACCGAGGTCACCCAAATGGCCCCTGAAAAGTGCGAGCTATACTACTATTGTTATCATTATTCTTGTAAACTGTTATGTGTATGTTTACTGTGAAATAAAGAATCAACCAATCAATTATTTATACCCTGATTACCTATTCTACTATATAACAAGCCTATGACATAAGTTCAGCTTTACACACCAACCGTGGTGAACACGCCAGCAATGGGATTTCAATAGTTAAAGTTTACGCCTACAGTAGAACTACATCCAAGTTGACCTTTGGTGACCTCGCCTTGAATGCAAACTTGTCTGAATCCATCACTCGTCCCCTCGTGAAGAGTGAAATGAAACCGGTAACTATTTATTACGTTTTTAAATAAGTTTACCTCATAAGATACCAAACTTTAACAAACATACGTTGTCTCATGTTAATAAAGCATCCATAACTCGAAATAGTATGTTATTTTTATGTTTTTAAAATGAAAAAGGCCCCGTAATTTGCGAGTTTCGTTTTCTATTTCGTTTCAGCGATAAGCCATAACTCGAAATAGTATGCTATTATGTTATTAAAATGAAAAGGGCTCCGTAATTTGCGCGTTTCGTTTTCTATTTCGTTTCGGCGATAAATTTGGCAGTCGAAGTACCGGCCACCAGTGCTTATGTAAACAAAAACAGATTCGCACGTGTGAATATTGATTTATTTAACATTTAAACTTTTACTGTAACTTGGTGTACCAAATGTTAACCACTCGTGGTGAAGTGGTGTTAACCGCGCGTCAAAGGCTCGCGGTTAACACCACTTCACCACTCGTTTTGAACATTTGGTACACCAAGCTACTATGGGTATATTCAAACATAAATGAGACTGTGCACTTGTTCATTCCGCTCAAATAACCTAGAAATTCAAGCTTTGATTTTCTCCCTTGGTATGCAATGCAACTAGAAATTTTCTGTCGCGTTGGTGGGGCTACACTCTCCTAGGACGGGACGTCCCAGTACTTAAAATATAAGCAAACACTAGAATTAAATTATAAGAATTGAAAGCGTTTTATCGAAGTATGAATGTGGGATGCGGGTGTTACGGTTTGCGTAAAGTACGCCAGTTTTTTTTTCAATTTAAAGTCATAGTGGTATGTTTGATCAAACCCTTGTCTGAAGATAATGGTTATCCTATTTTCATTAAATAAAAAAAACACCCACTCTTCCGCCCCCGCGGACAGAGATCCTAGGTGACACCGTCGTTGAGAATGGGGTTCAGGCGCCCATGGTGTTCTAGAAATTATTGTTGCGTGGCAAGACCTATTTTGAACTTCAGCGACATCATGTACGTTTTTGTCCGAAATGATCACGTTCTTTTTCTAAATCTGTATTCCGATCTGTTCAGTCGCGAGGTGAGAGACATTCCACCCCTACGTACACCTGTTCCATCCCAACACGCCGTTGAGTGTCACGCAAAAAATGCCTACATTGTGAACAGCTATTTCTTAACTTACATGCATGCATCCGGGACTTCCTGGTTGTAGATTTAGGTCTTGTCTGTAGGTTGTACGACCAACATAGGACCAACACCTTAAACAAAATTGAATGAGGTTATTTATTTTATTTGTCCTGTTAATTCCTTGCATGATGCTAGCGTATATCCCTGGAAATCTGTTACCACGAAAATAAGTAAAAATGGAACTCATTTCTTTTGTTTTATTGGGGTTTAACGACACTTTAAACAGCAAGCCTCGCATCGCATCGGACAGTTTTACGGCTGAAGACGGAGTACCCAGAGAGAACCACAGAACTGTGGGTAGCAACTGTCAAACCTCCCAACGTACTAACCTGCACAAGCACACTTAGCAGTGGCTGAAGGCAAGCATACAATTGGCGTGCAGTACGCTTAAGTACACAACGCCAATATGCCCCGCGTGGGTAATCTTGCCCAAGGACACAACGCAGTTACCGGTGCACAGGACCGAACCGTCTACCTGTCGGACTCGGTTTGAAGTTCAATGCTCTAACCAATGAGCCAACGCGATCGCTTTCAGCCCATTTAACCCTTTACCTAACATGAAAAGCAGACGACACTTGCAAAAAAAATTCTTGAATAACTTATTTTTTTCATTTTTTGTCTCAAAAACATAGGTTAACCTATGTTTTTGAGACAAAAAAATGAAAAAAATAATGAAAATTAATTGGCGACTTTTGAGAATATCGCTGGCCGGTTTTGGCCGTTACGTTGGGTAAAGGGTTAACAAAAATCCCCCCAAATTGTATCGAACTCTCAACTCGTGATTTCTGGTGTCAAATTTTCATGAATGCTTCATCAAATCTAGTCATTGCTGTTTCACAGCAGATTGACTAGGTTTGATGAAGAATATTTTAAAAATACTCACCGGGTTACGAGTTAATTATGAACACTTTATTGTGTGAGTAGTTCTAGCAAAACCATTCCCCCAGCACAAATACGAAAGCTTACTTCGTTATGTAAAACATCCATTTCCATGATTTCTAATTTTCACTGTCCAAAAGCTTAACGAAACGATTAAATCCGGTCGATGATATTTAGAAATGTCTCCAATCGATTTTTATTTTACGAAAATATCCCCCAAAATATAGCTTTTTATCCTCATCGGAACGAGCTCTTCCAGTGAAGGACCATAAGCCATATTTTTGAAGTGGTCCTTTGCGAAACACACTTAACGCTCACAGAAGAACTCGTACGTAATACAATGACTCCCACGGTTGCTTCCGGTAGCTCTTTGATGCCTGCACCCCCCTCCCCCACCCCCCACACACACACTTCACTTCATATTGAAACTGAGACACGTGTCAAAGGCAAAGCTCTTGATTTCTTCTTCTAGCACCGGCTCTCCTGTACAGGAGACCTGATGATAGAAGAAAAGTTAAAAATGTTTCCGATTCCGAAACTACTTTGATCCCGTTCTGGTTATTCCGCTTTTTTAATTTACTAGCTGAAACTGACAGGTCGCCGTTGCATGGCTGACAATTTGCGTCACTAGAAGAAATTTACAGGAACATTACTGCCCCTTGATTTCCTAAAGCAGTCAGTAAATTTACCACTGGGAGTATGGAAATTTCATATGAAGATTAAACTTTCTGAATGTTAGCAAATTTGTATCCTCGATGTGCGCATCAATTCACAAACGTAAAGCATTTTCCTGTAGAGTAGATTAAAAATACGAAAGCTGGCCGTATACATCTTTCCCAATGAATTTGTACGGTTAAATATTATTCTGTATTGAAACCCTTTTAAAAATATGAAAACGGCGTTTCATGCTCTGTATTTGTTTTTCTGTTCATTATATGAGCAGTGTACACATCGCAACATATAATGCAGACACTGAGGGCACGGTGGCTCACTAGGTAGAGGTGCAGGCTGCAAGCCGAGACGTCCTCGGTTCGAATCCCACCTGCGGCAACCGCGTTGTGTCCTTGGGCAAGACACTTCATCCCCGTTGCCTACGGGGGGCACGGTGGCCTTATGTACTAAGGCGCACTGACCTTTGATGGTGCACCTGTCTTCAACCAATGCTAACCCTGCTTGTGTGGAGTTAGTATGTTCACAGGGTATAAACCGTATAAACCTTTAGCCGGAAGTGGAGATAAGCGAGGCGAGAGATTTCTATTTTTATCTCAAAGTTTCAGTCGCAGCGTATCCAAGATCACCGAAAACAAGATTTTTTTAATAAAAGGAATGACCGAAGAAAGCAAAATCAGTAAGTATGTTATATAAAACAATATTTAACAATGAAACGACACAACTTAATGGAAAAATCGACTCTTGTAGTATGAAAAAACATCTGCTGATCATCTCGGGAAATGAATTTCTCGGGCAAATTTCTCCTTCAAATATCGTTTTTCACATGTTCGCACAAATGTAACATGTTAAAATCATAGATCGACAGATTCGGCGTTCAATTCCACAACAGAAACTATCAACCATAACAACGAAGGAGGTTCGGTGTTACTAAAACTGTTCAAAATATAATGTCACCTTATCGATTTTTTTATACGCCCAGTTGTATACGCTCGTATCTTCAGTTGATGAGTCGTATACATTTTTTATGCTTGTCAGGTGAATCTTTCGATGTGAGAATCTGGTAAATTTGGAGCCTGTAAGTTCCGATAGCAAGATAGGCCTATACGCACACAAGCCGGGTTGACTGCAGCATTGCATTGCGTTGAATAAGCGAACCACAGGTTACCTTTTTCAACGCAGAGAAATAGCCCGTTTTACTGCATTACAGAATCTAACGATAGGCGGTGAACTATATGAAGATGAGACTGGTTTTATGGCATAGCGCAACAATGTCAGATCAAGTGGGACCGCATTATTTACTGTAAGTTGACTCTTTCAGACACAATTTGTTCCAAAACACGTTTTGGGGGTGAAATAATTTTTGGGGGGCAGTCAGGATTTTTTCGGGCACTCAGGATTCTTTCGGATGAAGTGGACCTGAGCTCCACATCCTCCCCCACCCCACCCAGAAAATAAAAATTCCCGTACGCATATGGCAGTATAGATAGCACGTAATTATAACTTTATGAATTTTTAGGCTCAAGCACCAATATGTTAAGTTCTTAAATCATCGGGTCTGTAAATTTCAGTGAACTACAAAAGGTATAACATAAACTCACGGCTATATATAAAAAGCCTCTTGTGCTTTGCTTCTTTACATGATAACAATTTGTTGAGTTTTTAACTTTTGTGGGTCCCTAAATTTCAATGGACTGCAACAGGCAGACCAAATATCTAGCAGACTCCAAAGAAACATTCATGCTGAACTTATTTACTGTAGTTTAAGGGCATCTTTCTGCAACTATAGCTAACTTCCCCAATTTTTAGTTGTGTTCCCGCAAATGTTTAGTAAGTAAGTATAATTATAAGTAACTGATGAGGCCTAATTCAATTCTATTTTTCGTTCGACAAAAATGATGTGGCTCAGTTCCAGATTAACTTTGTTACCCAGCTTCAGCCCCCCCCCCCCCACCCCCCACCCACACCACCTAACCACTGTGCGGCTCGGATGCTGCTGCGTAGCACACGGTGAGCATACATGGTGGTCCCCTTGGGATTAACTCGGATAGCCCCGCCCCCACCTCACCCCCAATATTTTTACCTTCCTGCGCTCCTGAATAATCAACTATACTCTATTTTAAAAATAAATATGTGGAACTGATTCAAATGAACGCCTTTCCAGTCTGTTATCGTATTACTATAAACAAAGAAAAAATATGGTATACATGTAAACTACATTTTTAAAATTGCATGTTAGAGGTCAGTGTAAAACAAAACGCAAACGAAGAAAATAACCAAACGAATAAATTTAGAAGCGAGTCTGATAACGAAAGGAGCAGAGAATTCCAATTTGTTGTGTTCTACGACTGGATCTTTAGCCTGTGTGGAGTCTGTCTCTCTCCGTACAGAGGACAGCCATTTTACTTCCCCATCCAATAGGACGACACGCCGTGACATCATCAACCCCGCAACTGATGGTGCCAGAGAGGGTTCAGATACCTCCATATCTTTTCTCAGCCGGAGATCCGCGATCCCGCGACTTCTGGCACGAGAGACCAGCGAACTTATCCACCACTCTTTTCAACTTGTCACCCACATTTCAACTTGGGGTGGGGGGATGTGCCCGCCCCTCCCCCCCCTCTGGTTACGTTCTTGAATGAGAGTAAATAATTTCAGTTTACAGGCATGACAAACTGGAAAAATATATCAGTAAAATATATTAGTTGCAGGTGTATTTTATAGAATAATGTAATGGCCGGTCTGGGTTTGAATGAAATTGCTGAGTCGAGAGGCCGGTTTGGGTGTATCAAGATATGACCAGCACACATGGCGTACAAAATTATTTTTTCCAAAAGGGTTAAGAAGGAAACTGGAGAGCAGTTTGGATAACTTTGTTGGCGGCATGTTTGGGTGAAATTCTCAGAAACCGATTTGGCTAGTGACGCGTGCCAGGTGTGCGTTCCGTTTGGCTGTGCTATTAAAGTGCGGGATGACCTCTTCGCCTAGTCTCCTGTGCATTCCACTACCTTTCACCTAGATGAAAGCAAATGGGATGCGCAAGAGACTACTCTTCGCCAGCAAAGACGAAGATCACTTAGGGACGTTCCGACGGGGGGGGGGGGGGGGGGGTGTTACACCCCCCCCCCCCCCAATGCGGACCCTGATTTTTGAAAGTTGGAAATTTTATGGTTCAAATTTCAAAAGTTAGAAACATTTAGTTCTAAGCAAATAAAGAACTAGTGATTCTTGGTTGAAATACATTTATTCTTTATAGTATGACCCACTAGTTCTTTTTCGCGCAGAACTGAAATGTTGATAATGTTCCAAGTTTGTAACTGCGTAAGCTAGCAATACATCGAGATTGCGCTTTCGTAAATGCACACAAATAGTGTCAATTTGGAACACCGGGGCCCGCCGATTTTCTCTAATTGCCTTAAGGCAGGATTCTCTTACGTGAGAGTCCTTCACTGCTCGTCTAAATGTGATGTGCAGTGAAGGGGCCGCACGCACGAGTATCCCGCCTTCAGGAAATTACGGGAATCGGCGGGCCCCCAATAACGCCGGGCCCCGGGGTTACTACCCCGCCCTCCCTCCCTCCCTCTCGACGGCCCCGCACAATATAGCAGTATCATGTACCACAAGAAGTCTTTTGTTAGGCCAATTACAAAGTCTACTCATAATTATGGAGAAAAGGCCAAATATCAAGAGAATCTAATGTAATTTGTACATAAATCTATAAAGAAAATTCCTTCTCAAAACCGATCATCAAATGTCGGAAACTTTTTTATGGTATCAATTTGAAATGAAAGTTTGGAAATTTGAGGATCTCACTGTGACACACACCGGGTCTGAACTACCCAGAAACGTCCCTGGGACCATTTGAATCCGAGAGGTGTTTTTTTCTTTAGCAGGAGTGAAATGGAAATGAGAATGTGAATAGTATTGAAGGCTATCGTCGGACAATAAATGTGATCGATTAATTTGAAAGAAATGATCGCTTTGTATTTTTGACAACTTGACCCTGCTTTGAACTGCTATTGACAACAACGTAATTTAATTTCAGCTACTGTTGACCTAACTGTGCTTATTCTACATCATGTAGAATGTTGTTTGGCATTCAAGTTTCAAAAAGAAAACTGGTAAGGTTCCGCTCCACAGTTTTCCAGGCATTTCCAAATATGACATGCCATACACTCTCTTCAAATGCAAATATTTTGTAGCTTAGTTATCTAACTGATAACATGTATTACATTTCCCAAATCCACAAAAAACATATAACACTATCTGACTAAGTAGAAATAAACAATCTGAATGAGGGCAGAATAATTTATTGTCAAAGGGCAGACTTCAACCTGAAAAATTGCAAGAAAAAATGCCGAAACCAGTCATTTTCAGCCACCTAGCAGCCTCAAAAGCAGAATTTTCCCACCACCCCCACCTACCCACCCCTGGAACAGAGCATCCTCTGTTTCTAAAATGCAAAAAAAAAAAAAAATTATATGTTTCCGTCTCATTTTTTAGTTACCTGTCTGGTAACAAACCCGTGTAAAAATTACATTTTAAAAAATAGCCAATTTTTCGAAGCCACTGTTTCCCATAATTCATCTGGTAATTTACCCCTATGTATCAGACTCCAAATTTGGGACCAAAACTTCAAATTCTTTTGTCCAACAAAAAATCTAATGTAATCATATATCTGATACTAAAAATATATCTCTATTTTACACGGCCTAAGTTTCAACATATGCCCTATGTTTAGAATTTCACCCTGTGCAATAGTGCGAAACTGGGGAGCGGAACCTAACCGAAGTCTTGTTTCGAAACTGTTTCCGTGAAGTCGTATGTAAATTAAGTGAAAATAAGATGAAAATTTATAAAATACTTGTGTAAGGCACGAATTATTCTATTTATTTCATCTTTTTGCCTTTGTCACACGGTAGGGTTCGCTTGGTGAGTGTGAAGCTTGTTTTCGACCCTGGATCTGTTTGGTTTCAACACGACATTGGCGAGATATCGAGGGAATCCCATGTGACGTCACGCCTTATCTAAAAATACTTTAGTTTAAACAGTATTTATTTCAGATAAAATAAGTTCTCAAAGAACAACATTTAATATTTACAAAAGTATAGGTGGTATACTTCATGTAGGATTCCAGAGTGTTTCGCTAATTTCTCTAAAAATGGAATCGTTAAAAGCCAGATACTTATTGATGCACTTGCTTCGACGAGAATACTAAAAAATAGCCCATTTGATGTTTGTTCGACAGTTATTGGACACAAAAGACTGTTGCCAAAATGAGAGTGAAAATGAGAGAGCGCGAGAGAGTGAGGAGGGGGTCGGGTTAGGGATTATTGTCGAATAAACTGCTAGCTCAGCATGCTGTTAGGCAAACTGGTTTCAATTTAATAGAGGATTGGCGTATTGTTATAACACGCCGTTATCTGAAGTGAAAACATTTTCTTCCCATTCGACTGTCGTCCCCTCCCCCCCCCCCCCCCAAGCACACATTTCAACAACATAAAATAAAATAAATAGAAAAAAATAATTTAAAAAAAGCCAGGCAAAACCGCAAAACATAGACACTAAATGATCGTGATGAAGTAAAAACGACCACGGTCAAAAACGGTAAATATTTGTTTTTTAAAAAAGGTCATTAAAAAGAATGAAACAAACCCGAAATATCCCCAATTGGAAAAATAATTCCCCGATAAAGCTGTGTGAATGTATGTGTGATCAATAAACAGCTCACAAATAACAATGGGATTACCTTCATATACAAGTGATTATGGATTTGTTAATTACAGGTGTGAAGGAATTAGAGCCAAAGCAAAAATGAAGTGTTACAGTTGTAACTGAACTAATTTACCCTAATGCATAGGTAAATTAAAAAAATGAATACCGATTGAAAAACATGGTCTGAAATCTTTCGGGTGGGGGGGGGGGGGGAAGTTCTTCGGGGGAGGAGCGGTCCTCTCGCCCCCTTCCCCGTGGTTGCAGGTTCGGTGGTTCAGTCAGTAGTGTTTCAGTTGAAATGTGTGACGTCAACGTTGTGCATTCGAGTCTGTTCATATGGGTTGTTAACTGATTAGACCTTCGAACATGCACAAATATGGGCATTAGAACGATCAAACGGGAAATCGAATAATCTCAACTGGACGTATAATTATCACCAACTCCCGATCTACGATTTTACCAACTGGGCGTATAAAAAAATCGATAAGGTGACATTATATTTTGAACAGTTTCAGCAGCACCGAACCTCCTTCGTTGTTAAGGTTGATAGTTTCTGGTGTGGAATTGAACGCCGAATCTGTCGATCTATGATTTTAACATGTTACATCTGTGCGAACATGTGAAAAACGATATTTGAAGGAGAAATTAGCCTGAGAAATTCATTTTCTGAGATGATCAGCAGATGTTTTTTCATACTACAAGAGTCGATTTTTCCATTAAGCTGTGTCGTTTCATTGTTAAATATTGTTTTATATAACATACTTACTGATTTTGCATTCTTCGGTCATTCCTTTTATTAAAAAAATCTTATTTTCGGTGATCTTGGATACGCTGCGACTGAAACTTTGAGATAAAAATAGAAATCTCTCGCCTCGCTTATCTCCACTTCCGGCTAAAGGTTTATACGGTTTATACCCTGTGATGTTGGGGAGCTGACAGTTGCTCGCCGTTGCTCGGTGGTTCTCTCCGGGTACTCCGGCTTCCTCCATCCATCAAACTGCCGTGGTTATGATTAGCGATTGTGCAGAAATATGTGACCTTAAACACCAATAAATAAATAGATGCAGACACTGTCCTTCCTTTAATTCCATTAATATAAAAGTCTCGTCGGTGACATTTGCTAATTTTGTTCCTGAGAAGAATAAAAACTTGCAAATTACTGCAAGATCATATTCTCTAAACAAAGAGACGCTCAGTGTTTGAGGTGTGATACAGGTAGATATTCTTAATGGCAGATTACCTGTGAACTACTTGCTTCTAATTCGATTGCATAACAAGCCAAGTTTTCTTTGTTTCCTTTAATAAACGGAAACAACAGACACCTCCGTTTATTAAAAGTAATATAGGGAAACATAGCTTTATTTCCTACTGATGTTATGAGACACAGTTGTTTTTCTCAAAATGTTCTTGTTTCTTAATTGGACCTTCCTCGCGCGTCTAATAATTTCAGGGGAGATAATTTTATCGAAAGTCGATTTTCGATAGCAGTTAGGGACAAATAAAATACTTGAGGAAAGATTGACAATATTTACGGTTGTAATAATGTGCAATATTTGAAATTTAAGGAGCCGCGAGATTCAATTCGAAATCCTTTGCCCGATTCAACTCGATCCACAATCCGAGATTTGCAGGGCCCCATGATAAGTTGCTTATAAAACCCAACTCGCGATGAAGAAGTAAATTCCATTCAAACGAAAAGTATGCATCCACAAATTGCAGATGATGAAAGTTAAGGTTTTCAAATCATATTCATGTGTCAAAAATCGAGAGTAGAATCAAGTTCAAAACGCAGGAGCAGGGCCGGAGAGAGGAAATTCCGTCCCCGGAGTTAATTCTGTGACGGTCCCCCTTTCAAAGGTGTCGAGATACTGATGCAGATGCCAAAGGTATCTGCGGCGAGTGCCGAAAATTTTAAAATCAGTTATTAAATGGAGAGTTCTGGCGGCATTTGGGATGAAAAAAAATCTTGTTATTATTTGGCCGTCAAAATGACGTTTTTTAGCAGCATGTTTCAAATTTTCAAGTTCATCAGTCAGTATCCAATGACCTAGAATTATAGCTTTGGATTGCATTATCTTTGAAGTGATAACTTTATTACGCCAAGTTGATCTTATAAAAATATTACTTCAAGAATTATGCAGTCCAAAATTACAACCATTGACCACGTACGGAGCCCCATTCAAGATTCAAGATACAACCCCTTCTTAACTGTTGGCACAGGAGTCAGAACCTTGGGGGAAGGGCTAGTCTAAACATGGTCTGAAAGCCCGTAGTTTAATCTTTTGGATTGGTACGTCTTTGAAGGGACGAACCAAATCAAAAAATTAAAATACTTTCCTTCAGGCCATGTTTGGATTGGTGTGGGGTGAAGGCACGCCTATCATAAGAATCCTCAAATCCTGGGCCAAATCCACCCCACCCCAAAGTTCCGGGCCCCGGGGTTACTACCCTAGACCTCCACCCTCTCCCCGGCCCTGCCCAGGAGGTTAATACTGAAACTGTCCTCTTGGTCAGTGCTGCAGGCTGCCTGCCCTCAACACTGTCAAAACTTAACACACGAATGTGAATTCTTGCCTTACAGTGGTAAATGGGAATTATTATAACGGGAATGAACAACGGACTCCGCGATCAAAAAAGTCGTCTCCTTTGTGTTGAGTTCGCGATCTGGTGGCGATACACTTGTACCAGTGAGTCGACATTTCATCAATAAAATACTGCACGACCAAGTGCGTGTCAAGAAAAGACAAACGAACAGTGCACCTGAAATTCTATCCTCCTACATTTCTTTTTCGACCGGTGAGATTCAGCGAAGTTGAGTGGAGAAAAACGAACGGATACAAATTTCGGCCGGGTCGTGACCCATTCGAGATCCGATCGAAATTCTCTCTCATCTTTTGTAATCATAATATTGTACTTTGTGTCTCCACCTTGAACTAGCCCGATGGCATTTTTTAAGAAAAGCGAAAAAATAATGATAAATTTTATTTACAGCGCCTTGCATTTTTGGACTATTTGTTCGGTAAAGTTAGGTGTGGCATAGCTGGGGTGACCCTGGTGATCGTCCAGTGGATTTGGAAGAGAAGTGTTCGGATCTCAATACCCGCAAGCGTCTGTACAATTTTCTACTAATACGAAATATCACTGGAACTATGAATACTTAGTTTAACCCTTTACCCAACGTAACGGCCAAAACCGGCCAGCGCTATTCTCAAAAATCGCCAATTAATTTTCAAAATATTTTCATTTTTTGTCTCAAAAACATAGGTTATGACCCCTCGTTGGAACGAGCTCGTCGAGCTCGTTCCAACGAGGGGTCATAACCTATGTTTTTGAGACAAAAAATGAAAAAAATTAATTATTCAAGAATTTTTTTTGCAAGCGTCGTCTGCTTTTCATGTTAGGTAAAGGGTTAACAACAGTTCTCAATATCTAATTCATTGGAGTGACGGCAGAGAACCCAGAGCAGTAAGAGATTCGCTCTACCAGAAATTTCCAACAAGATTTAACGAGTAACACGTGTGTAGGTTTGTAAACAGTGATCGAAGGTGTCCGTCTTAGCTGACTGGCTGCTATTATATACACCGTGGAACGTGACTGGCCTTGAGAAGAATTGCATAATCTGCTGACTCCAGATCGCCAGCAAAGTCAGTCAAATCGGTCAGGTGACATGAGGCACCCTCTGCTAACTTTCAGTTAACTCCAGCCGGACAGGCCCGTAACTACCGAAAAATACTGGGGGGGGGGGGGGGTATCATCATTCTGCCCTACTGTCAGTGCATATCGCCCTGTATATATATCACCACACCGCCCCATACTATGCTTATCAGGTGCCATGTAGGACAGGGCACTCCACGCAGGAAGATAAATGAACATATTCTAAATAGTATTGTTGAATTTTCAGAGATGGAAGTTGTACAAGACTATGATATATCAGGTGCCCGGCGTGCTTTAGCTGTTCACTCTATTCTGTTAGGCAGGGCAACATTCTGGAAAATAATTACTTGGCAGGGCAGTAGTTGTGGGGACGGCGGATCGTGGTAACCGGGCAGAGGCTGGGCAACGCAGGGCAGAACTTCGACCTGCCCTACTCGCTGTCCTGCGAACAGAAGATCTGAATATTTTTTTGGGGGCGGGGGGGGGGGGGGGGGTGTAACACCCCCCCCCCCCAGAATTTACGCCCCTGCAGTCGGGTGACTGTTAATGTGAGAGTAAAACGTGACGATTCATGACTCAGCTCAGCATTATTCAGCAATCACGCGTGTCCGAGTTCCAAAAGTATCCCTGTTATGATATGTTTGTCAGGACAATGAAAACTCTATAATAGCTTATTGTCAAGTTAAAATTCCTATTCATCTGTAAAGTTAAACATCCCCACATCAAACTCGACAGCTTGAAATTTCATCACATCTGAAGCTCTGTCAGAAACTCTCAAGTCTCAGAGTACAAGCCAGGTAAGCTTTCACTTTATACTTTTAAAATAATGTGCTTCATTGCATTTGTTCAATACATATTGTCTCCCCATAGACCACCAGAGAGTGAGAATTTGGTGATAACGGCGCACGAACAATTCTTTGAATTTCTTTATCTCGTTCTTACAGTGCACTTCCTGGCACTTCCTGATTGACAATATAATAGAAACGTGTTTATATATTTATCACTGCGATTTTATTCTGCTGTCGGCTGAAATAATATTATAAGTTATCTCCGCCAACATGTATGGTATATGGAGATTTAATACCCGGCTGTCGGTTTTTATACACCAAGCCGCAGACGAGGTGTTTAAATGGGACATCCAGGTATTAAATCTCCATGTACCACACGTGTTGGCGGAGAAAACGTTTTTGTCCCGTTTTGAAACACAATACAACTTAGTGGAAATAAATTTGTTGACGCATTTCTCAGCTCCACAATTATTGGGACCAAATTCGTGATAATGATTTTGTTTTTATAATCACAGAAGACAACAGATAGAGTTACATCCCTTTGGTCGAGTAAACAGTAAATAGTATTTTGTTGACATATCGTCACCTGAGTTCCAATGTGTTCTATGTGCCTACTGCCACATAGAACACATTGGTACTCAGGGGACGAATTATTTGCTCTTATTTTATTTGTATGGCGGAGAAAACGTTTTTAGGCAGCCAAGACTTGATCAGAAACCACAGTGAAGATTAATGTTTGCTATAGTGTACTAAATGAAAATGATGAGAGCTATTACATACTTGCAGTGTGTGTTACAAACAGCAGTGTGACTCCGTAAATTGAAATCTGGCGCATGAATTGAAAAAATAGGCTCCGAGGCTAGAGCGTATTTTAAATAGTCCTGATCGGTCCCTGTAATGGGTGCCCTAACCAGTTTTGGTGGACTAAAGATGATATTTGAACATCGTTGTGTGGGGTTTCGGGGGCCTCCCAAGTCGTAACTAGGATCCTCCGGTCGTTGCCCCCCTCGACATCGATGCGAGGGTCATAGTTAGGAGTAGCCCCCTCCACCGTGCTCTAAAAGTGAATCTGAGGCAATTGTAGCATGTGCATTCCCTATATTGGAGACGATTTTGCAGCTCGATGTTGTGTGAAAGTTGTATTGGGCCAATATTTTGGAGTCCACGAAAACTTTGGTGGGGGGGGGGGGGGGGGGGGGCAAGGTCACTGAAGTAGAGACTATTCAATTACTTACCCAGTGAAATCACCTTTGATGTACACATAGTCCCTCTCACCTTCCCGATCTTTGAATCTGATGCACGTGTATGTTTCCCATGCACTCATAGCAGTGAGTATTAAATTCCTATCAGATGAACCTACATCGAAAAAACGCAGAGTTGATAGAAAATGAACGATAAAGGTAGGCATATACATAGAGATTATTACCATTATGTGGATGTACAAAATATGTATCTTACAATCAACATGTATTTTGTCTGTGTTAACTCCGCAACTGTCGTGTATCCGACCCTCTGATACAGATGTTTGTATCAGGGGTCGTATGCAAGCACGTTCCTTTCGCGTGAGTTCCTTTTTTTCTTTTTGTTTTTCCGTACGAATAAATAATTCGTTATATATTTGTCTACATTCTTGACTTATCCCCAATATATTGTAAGATAAAATGATTTTTACCATTATGTGGATGTACAAAATATGTATCCGAGTCTCGCTCCGGGTTCTAAGGGTAGATATCACGACTCGTCTTCGACTCGTCGTGATCTGCCCTTAGAATCCGGAGCGAGACTTGGATACATATTTTGTACATCCACATAATGGTAATAATTCTATGTATCCGAGTCGATCTCCGGGTTCTAAGAGCAAATCACGACGAGTCAAAGACGAGTCGTGATCTACCCTTAGAACCCGGAGCGAGACTCGAATACATATTTTGTACATCCACATAATGGTAATAATCATTTTATCTTACAATATATTGGGTATAAGTCAAGAATGTAGACGAATATATAACGAACTATTTATTCGTACGGATGAAGAAAAAGAAAAAAAAATGGAACTCACGCGAAAGGAACGTGCTTGCATCCGCCACCCTAATACAGACATTTGTATCAGGAGGTCGGATACACGACAGTTGCGGAGTTAATACAGACAAAATCATTGAAAAAAATTGAATGTCGAACCTGGAAAGGGTATTGACTGCGACTTCTAGCCCTCTTGGTCCGAAGGTAGGGAGGGTAGCTGTCCCCTGCCACCCCCCCCCCCCGTGCTTTATTATCCTCGAGTGGTGTGTGTGAAGTGGGGTGAGACTTTTTTATCCCACCCCATCACCACGCGAGGATGTTTTTCTCTTCCATCGCACCCCATATGACGTCATCGAAATTAAAATACTGCGCGTGTGTTCAATTGATTGATGTAGAAAAAAATGAAATGCGCATTCGGAAAGAAAATATACAAGGATAAATACTACGAAAACCAGCGTGAGATCACGACAACGACAGGTTAACACACTGAAGCGAGTTTTGAAACAGCACACAATCCGGTGACGTCAGCTTTGAAATTATTGATTTCCATGACGTTATGTGGCGTGTGGTGTGAAAAAGTCATCTCCAAAAATGGATAGCTGTGTCAGTTGAAGCGAAGCAGGACACCATGTTGGTTAACAAAATGCATACGTTGATGGAACAGTGCGGCGATCATTAAATATTTAAATGAGGATGGTCACGTGGTGTGGTTACCCTATGGATGTGCCTCATCCAAGTTTCTCACCCGGGATCCATTCCAATTCAGGTATCTCACCTGGGACCCATTCCAATCCAGGTATATCACCCGAGACCCATTCCAACCCAGGTATCTGACCTGGTACCCATTCCAATCCAGATATCTCACCGGGACCCATTCTAACCGTTAGTACAAGCGGTATGGAAAGTTCATTATTTCCAGAGAATGTCAAATACCTTGCTTTGATAGGCCGAGGGCAACGGTGTAAATATCAGAACCATATTTTTTACACCCTGCTGCAGCCCGGTATAAAAGCCATTATTTCCAAATGAAACAAAATACTGCATTTTGATTGGCTGAGAGGTACGGTGTAACTTGCAATCCACAGTGGGTTTTTTTACACCGTGTTTAACCACGGTGTAAAAACAAGAATACACAAGAGCAAGCTATATGGCTAATAAAGTACCCATTTTTAATTATTAATTCATACCTTCTGCTCGGTAATGCTAGAACAAAAATAAAAATACAGGAAATTTAATATTTATGTGCAATAAAATATTACAGATATGGATGTCATTGGAACTGGCTCATTGAGCCAGTTCCAATGACATCCATATTTGTCTGGCTTTTTAAAGAAACTTGCAAAGTGCAAATTTTGTGTCAGTTTTTGCCCACAATGTAGGTTAAAGTATTAAGTGCACCAAAATTCTTGGAAATAAATCCGTTATCCTTGTGTTTTCCAGGGTGTATGGAAATTTACACCGGCTTGGGAACTCATACACCCTGAGGTTTCGCCTCAGGGTGTATGAGTTCCCAAGCCGGTGTAAATTCCCATACACCCTGGAAAACACAAGGATAACTAATGGTACAAAAATGTGATCTGTACAAAAAAGTTACCAGTTGGTGTTGATAACTGTTTTTTGCCAATTACCACTTGGTGCCACAGTTATTCCGAGGTTTTCCTTTTTTGTGAAGGGGGTGGGTGGGGTTAGGTGTAAAATTTGGATCAACAGGTTACCGTTGTACCAAAAAGTTATACTGCACACTTTGCTGTCTTGAAGTAATGTGTTACTATGACAACCCAATATTTTTGGCTTGAGAGAAAAATTCGTTAAACTTTCACCGACCTGAAAACTGAAAAAAACCCTTCATCGTTATCCATTGATTTCCCGGTGCGAATGGGAATTTACACCGGTTTGGAAAATCATACACCCTTCACCTCAAGGTGTATGGATTTCCAGACCAGTATAAATTCCCATACATCATTAGAAATTAAAGGTTAAATACTAACCTCCTTGTGGCACTCTCCAGAATGAGCTGGGTAGATTTTATTTGGCGGTGATTCGAAGGGCGGTCAAGGAGACTTGGAGAACAAACACACATCACACACAAACTCATTGCAAATAAGATGAGAGCACGAGAAGCATTTTCTTTTTCACTAAACCCTTTACACAACACAGAGAATATCAAAATTTATTATTTTAATTGCTATTTTTTTAAAATTTTTCAAAAACATTTCAACAAAACCATATCATGTGACCCCTTATTGGCACGAGCTCATCGAGCTCGTTCCAATGAGGGGTCCCGTGATATAGTTTTGTTGAAATATTTTGAAAAAAATATTTTTTTCAACTGCTCAGTTTACAAATTACGCGTTCGGATGAAGGCGGATGCGGGCGATTCGATAGGTAAAGGGTTAGCAACCTTGACTAATATTGTTTTCAAATATTTTCAGTTGCAAATAATGAGAATGTGCTTCGGACATTGCTGATTGGGAAAAATATGAAAAATAATGTAAAATATTTTATTTTCGCCATATCGACTGAATGACCAAGCCCCGTATATTTTGACGGGTATTCGTCTAGTGATATTATATTACATTGAAAAATAAAAACCCTCAGAAATATTCGCTGAGGTACACTTCTGTAATATAACATTTGTTGATGACCTACTGTATGGATCATTTACTTATCTATCTCTACTCTTCCGAAAAGTTAACATTTTCGTCAACCTGCGAATCAGTCTGAGAATCAAATGTTCTATCCTAGCGTTTTTTGTTCAATCGACGGCTCGTCGGTCCAACCATCAATAATTGCTTTGTATCCTTGGGCAAGACACTTAATCTTGTTTGTCCTTCTGGGTGCACGGTGGTGCGTACTGAGGCGTACTGCACATCCATGATGCGCTTGCCTTCAACCGCTGCTTACTGACACTGCTTGCGGACAGTTATTAAGTTGGGGCGTTAGAATGTTGCTCGCCGCTGCTCGGTGGTTTAACCGGGGACTCCGGTTACCTCCACCCGTAAAACTATCCGACGCGATGTGACCCAGCGCAATATGCAAATTCAGCAGCTGAAAAAAACAAATTTCAAAAAGGTTCAACAAAACCATGATCGTCGAACTCTTTCCATTGAGGGGGTCACACTGGTTTGGTTGCAATTTTTGGAAAAAATTAAAAAAATGATGTTTAAAGTAATAAATTTTCATATCGTGTGTGTCAAACCCCTCCAATAAAATTAACATTTTCTTTTTGTTTTCTTTTCTCTCTTTTCTACTAGTATTGTGTTTTTATTGTGTTTTTATCTCCAGCATTATTTTAAGTTTTTGTACTTTACAATTGGCGCATTATGAATAGTTGTACTTCGTTCAGGAAAGGAGTTTTACATCTGTGGCTAGGAATTTTCGTCATTGGAAGAGATTTACGGGAAAGTTACCTCCCTTTAATTTTCTAGCAAGCAGCCTGCAAATTTACACCAATGGTATGGGAATTTCATCTAAAGATTGAAATTTTGAAATGTTAGAGAATTTCTTCCATTTATGTGCGCATCGTTTCACAAACTTCAGGCATTTTCCTGTAGAAAAGTATAAAAATACAGAAGCTGGCATTTTACAATTTTTTCCCAATCCGTTTAACCCTTTACCTAACATGAGAAGCAGACGGCACTTGCAAAAACAGATCTTGAATAACTAATTTGTTTCATTTTTTGTCTCAAAAACATAAGTTATGACCCCTCAGTGGAACGAGCTCGACGAGCTCGTTCCAGTGAGGGGTCATAACCTATGTTTTTTGAGACAAGAAATGAAAAAATAATGAAAATTAATTGGCGATTTTTGAGAAACGCGCTGGCCGGTTTTGGCCGTTACGTTGGGTAAAGGGTTAAACGCTTGGCAAGTATTCTGTGTTGAAAGCCATTTAACCCTTTAGCTAACATGAAAAGCAGACGGAACTTGCTTACAAAATTATTGGATAACTAATGATTCTTCATTTTTTGCATCAAAAGGATACTTATGACCCTCGTTGTAACGAGCTCAACGAACTCGTTCCAATAAGGAGTCATAATTTTTGTGAATAGCGCTGGCCGGTTTTGGCCGTTATGTTGGGAAAAGATACCTAACATGAAAAGCAGACGACACTTGCATACAAAATTATTGGGTAACTAATGTTTTTCATTTTTCACGTCAAAAACATAGCTTATGACCCTCATTGGAACGAGCTCGTTCCAATGAGGAATCATAAGCTATGTTTTTGAGTCAAAAAATGAAAAAATAATGAAAATTGAATGGCAATTTTTGTGAATAGCGCTGGCCGGTTTTGTTCTTTAAATTGGGTAAAGGGTTAAAAATGAGAAAGCGGTGCTTTCATAATCTTTTGATGATCTGGGACGTTTTGTCTGTTCATTATATCAACAGTGTGCGCATCGTGACATATAATGCAGGCACTGTCCTTGTCCTTCAATCAATATCAGAGTCGACATTTTTTCCCCAATCCGTTTGAACGTTTGGCAAGTATTCTATCTTGAAACCCTTTTAAGTCTCTACCTAACATGAAAAGCAGACGACACTTGCATACAAAATTATTGAATAACTAATGTTTTGTTTTCATTTTTTACGTCAAAAAGATAGCTTATGACCCCTATGTTGGGAAAAGATACCTAACATGAAAAGCAGACGACACTTGCATACAAAATTATTGGGTAACTAATGTTTTTCATTTTTCACGTCAAAAACATAGCTTATGACCCTCATTGGAACGAGCTCGTTCCAATGAGGAATCATAAGCTATGTTTTTGAGTCAAAAAATGAAAAAATAATGAAAATTGAATGGCATTTTTTGTGAATAGCGCTGGTCGGTTTTGGCCGTTACGTTGGGTGAAGGGTTAAAAATAAGAAAACGACGCTTTCATAATCTTTTGATGATCTGAGACGTTTTGTCTGTTCATTATATCATTATAGTGTGCGCATCGTGACATATAATGCAGACACTGCCCTTGTCCTTCCATTAATGTATACTTATTTATTTATTGGTGTTTAAGGTCACATATTTCTGCACAATGGCTAACCATGATTGTGACAGTTTTACGGGTGGAGGAAGCTGGAGTACCCGGAGAGAACCAGCGAGCAACGGTGAGTAACTGTCAGCTCCCCAACATACCAACTCCACACAAGCAGGGTTAGCATTGGTTGAAGATAGATGCACCATCGACGTGCAGTACGCCTTAGTACACAGCGTCACCGTGCCCCCACGTGGGCAATGGGGGTGAAGTGTCTTGCCCAAGTACACAACGCGGTTGCCGCGGGTGGGATTCGAACCGAGGACCTCTTGACTTGCAGCTTGCACCTCTACCAAACGAGCCACCGCGCCCCTTCCATTAATGTAAAAGTCAAGGATGTGAGATTTGATATTTTTTCCCTGGGAAGAATAAAAACCTGAAAATTTCTATAAAACCTATTCGGTATACCAAACGCCAAAGTGAAGCGTAGTGTTGGTAGGTGTGATACTGAGAGATATTCTTATTGACGGAGTATCTGTGAACAAGTTGCTCCTGAATGGCTTGCCATTAAAAGCCAAGAAATCTTTTGTTACATTTAATAAACGAAAACAACAGACAGCTGTAAATTTGCACAAGAACGCACAGTGGCGTAGCCATTGCTGGGTGTCGAGCCTGAACCGCCCAAAATGAACCCTCCTCCCCCCACTGCAATAAAAATCATGAATACGTATGTCGGCAACTAATGAAATTACAGATGCATACCACGCCTGATGAAAACTGACTTTCTTTCAAGCCTCAAAATTGTCTTCAAATAGCGTCTTTGTGGCTTATTATTTTTCCGGGGGAAGACCATGAATTTTTTTAAAATATCCCCCCCCCCCCCCGTCGTGAGAAGAAAACCATCTCCATTCCTTTCGACATATCTCGATCTTCGTGATGTGCCTGAGGCATACAAATGATGCCCCCAAAGATCCTTGTGACAAACCCCCCACCCCCACCCCCATGTAGATTCCTGGCTATGCCCTGAACTTTGTACAACCGAAACTATTTCCGGAATGTTATTGTTTGGTCATGCTTTACCCTTTTTTTTAGGAAAGACTTATTCGGTCGGAAAGAGATCAGCTCCCGTGTTAACCCTTTACCCAACGCAACTACCAAAACCGGCCAGCGCTATTAAAAAAAATCACGAATTAATTTTCGTTATTTTTTCATTTTTTTCTCAAAAACATAGGTTATGACCCCTCTTTGGAATGAGCTCGTCGTGCTCGTTCCAAAGAGGAGTCATAACCTATGTTTTTGAGACAAAAATTGAAAAAAATAGTTATTCAGGAATTTTGTTTGCAAGTGTCGTCTGCTTTTCATGTTAGGTAAAGGGTTAAATAAATATCTGCCATTCTAAACTATACTCACTGATTCCACCATCAATTACATAAGGAATCGTATTTCCCGGCCAGCGATAATTTTCATTGCGGAGAGTTGCACGCTTAGCCCTAGAAATAGATAAAAAGATGTTCAATGTTTGTTTATAAACTGTATTTATCTGACATTTATTCATAACGTGAAGTGCTATTTCAATGATCTTTATGTTTTCAGTGCCTAATTTATTTTGCAATGATAAAATCTTAATTTTGTTTAAATAATATTTATTTCATAATTAGCCATACATGAATATTAAAATAAGTACAACTTGATAATATTATAAATACTGATAATTATAAATATGGGTTCAGCAGCAAGCGATTGGCTTATCTGGGCTGTTTACCTGTGCAATTTGTAGATTAAATATGGCTAGAAAACTAAATATTTTTAATTAGCGTTGTCGATATCGAAATAATATCATATACTGTAAGCGATCGAACAGAAAACATTGAGAGAAAAAAAAAAACAAAAAACAAAACAACATGTTGATACATGTTAGCCACTGGTATATTGATCTACTCAACGCGTTATACTCTCAACAGTTACTATAGGTGGATTGTGATGGTAGAACAAGCCGAATAGTGGATGGAGGTGTAGGCAATGTATGGTTGTCTAGTGTGGTAGTATAGGGAGTACTTTTTACCCTTGTTGATCTGATGTTAGCTCTTAGTACTATTGATCCACTCATTACGCTATACTGTCCTACATTTGGCATAGATAGGTACTACGTAATGTTAGGTCAAACGATATTGTGGGTTGATGGTGGAGATGGTGCGTGGTTGTCTAGTGCAGCATTATAGGTGTATGATCTGTACCCCTGTTGGTCAACTGTTTGTCTCGGCACTACTAACCCATTGAATGCATATTATCATCGGGGGTTAGTATAGGTAATGTATAATGCTATGCCATTCAGGAGGTCTTGCGTGGTATTTCTTCGTAGTTTGGAATGGTAGTATAGGTTTTATTGTCTGTACCCTATTGATCTATTGTTATCCTTTACTACTATTTACCCACCTTAGGCGATATATGGCCATACAGTTTATGGGTAGTATGTAATGCTAGGTCATGTAGTATTGTACGTGTTCGCATGATACAGTAGTATAGGATGAACTGTCACATATGTCTACTGTTAGCCCCTAATACCACTATCCATTTAAGGCGTTGTGCCGATCCGTAGTTGGAAAAGGTAGTGTGTAATTCTAGGTCGTGCAGTGCTATGAAATATGCATAGTTGTAAGGTACGGTAATATAGGGCATACAGTATGTATCCTGTTGTTCTTCTAACCTCGGGGTGTGGTGGGGTACGTTTTGTTGTTTTGTAAAATTGTATACAGTGCGCGATATTTTCCCCTGGTGGTCTACTAATGTCCATTTGAACTACAGAACCACCTAATGGTTTGTACTATCACATGGGCAGTTCGGAATGCTAGGTCACGTGGTTGGGCGATGTAGTCTTGATTTTTTGTGTCGTAGTATAATATAATATGGATAGTTCTGTGGGCATTCTAAGACTTGCCTAAGGGCACAGATCGTAAGATATCTAGCGAACCTGAAATAGTGATACAAGTCAGTAGTAATGATTCAAGGCTCTAGGGGTGGTAGACAATTATATTATTGGGTGAATACAATGAACACTGATCATGGAAAAGACGATGGAACTATGGGTATGTCAGCAGTATTGGTGTTAGATCCCTGAAGACCATGGGGTGGTCCAGACACTAGAAGCCGATCAAGTACTGGGAGTCATAACCTTCCACTAAAAGGTATACCTTAGAGGTATCCCTAAAAGTATTCCCCAATACCCAGATGATGATGAAAGAGATGGCAGATTATATCTCATTGAGGTATTTTCTCTTGGGTCTCATGCGATAAAAAAACGATTCTTTAAGCATAGACAGACCACAGGGAAGGATTCCAGGGAACGTGACGGTTAAATACTGAAATGAGAATAAGATGGGTTTGAGGAAAACCCTCACTGAGGGATTTCCTCATGGCTCTTATGGCCTCATACAAAAGGATTCTACAACCACGGACAGGCCATAGATAGGGATTCTACAAAAAATGGCTGTCCAATACCCATATGTGGATAAAGCGGATTTGTTATAAGACCTCACTGAGGGATTTCCTCATGTCTATCGCGGTCTAATGTGCTGGATGATGAAAGTCTTGATCTGGACAAATTATGTTGTGATAGTGGGCAGGGGGAAGGTAAATGGGGCAATCTGAATGATTGAGGGGAGAGGTTGGAACCAAAGTAATAGACAGACTGCTAAGGTTAGAAAAGCTTCCAGAATCGTTTCTTACACCAATTGCGAGATCCGTTCTTCCAATTATAAACGTTAGGATCTCAAAATACGGAAGAGGAATTGGATATAGGAAAGCAAGTAAGCCGGGCCGCCAGAAGGTTGGTTGGGTAGGAAGTGTGGGACGGCAAGCCCCCCCCCCCCCCCCCCCCCGCAGTCCCAAAGATTCCGTTTACAAGGTTTATGTTAACCCTTTACCCAACGTAACGGCCAAAACCGGCCAGCGCTATTCTCAAAAATCGCCAATTAATTTTCAAAATATTTTCATTTTTTGTCTCAAAAACATAGGTTATGACCCCTCGTTGGAACGAGCTCGTCGAGCTCGTTCCAACGAGGGGTCATAACCTATGTTTTTGAGACAAAAAATGAAAAAAATTAGTTATTCAAGAATTTTTTTGCAAGTGTCGTCTGCTTTTCATGTTCTCACCAAACTTCTTTTCATTGATTTCATATCAAGATTACAAAGTATTACGTATAAAGTTGCAAATCTAAAACAAATACTCTTTTGAATGCTGGAAGAACTGGAAATTAACAGTGATTGCATCTTAGTCATAGCACACCCATTTACCACTTGAAATGGCACGAAGGCATCCCATACCCAGCCAATGGAAAGGGGCGCGAGTGCCTCCCCGTGTCCCTACCTACAGGTAAATATATATGACTCACCGTCTCGATTTCCCTTTCCGTATAACCATGTCAAGTTCAGCCAGGCGTTTCGTTAATCCCGGTGGACGTACCAATCCATCGGTGTCTATGTGGCAAAAGAAAATATCACTTTTCAGTTATGTCTTCTCAAAAGTGTTTTCTAATCTGGCAAGCAGCTGCTTGATACACAACTCGCACATGTACGTATGATGAATTTTTCTTTGACGCAAAATATTGTTTATGCATCCTGCACCTAATTCCCCACCCCACATCTCCATAACAAAAAAATCTGTGACTGCATGTTTTATGTGTTGACGCTTTCGTTTATCCAGCACAGAGAGAAGATATTTGCAAAACATTAGAATAAACATTCTTGATTCTTGAATTATTAACATTTTTCATTTGAAAGATATAGTGTATGCCCACTCATTGGAACGTGTTTGAAGAGTTCATTCCAGGGAGGGGGATCATAACCTGTGTTTTGAGACGAGATATGAAAAAAATATTTGAATAGTGATTTTGCGAAAAGCGCTGGACGTTTTTCGCCGTTACTTTAGCGAAAGGCTAATCAAATGCGCTTGTAATTTCCTTCCTATATTTGAATAAGAATTGAAATGAATTATCTGTTGCTTAAGTGAAATATGAATGTAGGATGGGCGTGTTGAGTTATATGCGTAGCACTTCATACAAAGTCTCACACGCCCATCCCACATTCATACTGCGATAAAGCGACAGATGATTCATTTCAATTCTTATAATTTAATTCAGAGTGTTTGCGTGCATTATGAAGAACCCATACGCGGTCGCAGATCTCCGTCATTAATATCATCGCTTTCATGTCAGCTTTTGTGCACACGTCAGTTACATATTTTTCAACTAATACACGCGGTATCGAATAATAAAAACAACAAAACAATGTGAACAACCCAGCCCTTCTGTAGCAATTGCAGTTTAACCCTTTACCTAACATGAAAAAGCAGACGACA
This sequence comes from Pictodentalium vernedei, assembly GCA_031216915.1. Taxonomy (NCBI): domain Eukaryota; kingdom Metazoa; phylum Mollusca; class Scaphopoda; order Dentaliida; family Dentaliidae; genus Pictodentalium; species Pictodentalium vernedei. The sequence goes on from CM062294.1 coordinate 297,356,762, forward strand.
CTTGCAAACAAAATTCTTGAACAACTATTTTTTTCATGTTTTGTCTCAAAAACATAGGTTATGACCCCTCATTTGAACGATCTCGACGAGCTCGTTCCAAAGAGGGGTCATAACCTATGTTTTTGAGACAAAAAATGAAAAAAATAATGAAAATTAATTGACGATTATTTTGTGAATAGCGCTGGTCGGTTTTGGTCGTTACGTTGGGTGAAGGGTTAAATGCACCGTTGGACGCTCCCATATTTTTTTTCTATATGACAAATGGGCGGGACAAGGCAAAAGTATTCATACTGTAGGAAAAAGTATTCATCGAGCTATGAAAAACGTTTGCCAATCATATACAAGCAAATCGGATACCGTTAAAGAAAATTAATAATTTGAACCCGAGAGACCGCTTTTCCGTTTCAGAATTCTGTTCCTCACCCTCTCTTTATCGACCACTACAAGTAATATTTGCTACATGCAATGACTTATTAAGTTTAAAATACCTACAATAAATATTTAAAATAAAATTTAAAAATTGTGAGGCGTTCTGGCGCTTTCTGGGTACTACAAGGGTGTAGGATGGAATATAATTTTTCTTTGGGGAGGGTGGGGGCTTGTCAATGGGGGTGGGGTGGTGTATTCATGGAAAATATATAAATTTATATACGCTACCCTCACCCTTGTTTCCACCCTATTTAAGACACTAACATCAGCTACCTCAACCTCAATCTAACCTCAACATCATTGTCATCATTTTGCTGTATTGGATATTTGTTGCGAAGTTCGCCCACATGAGTTAATTCAGCCCGAGTGAAGAGCTACAGCTCTTCTACGATTATTGAATGATAATAGAATTAATAGACAATTTCTATTTGGTAAATTGGACTCTATTTTAATGCCAGTTTCATTAAAGTTGAAATTACATGGAATTGTACAAACTGTCGATCAGAGTACAGAAGTTGAGTTCCTACACAGGAGTGGGCCCCAGATGTTCTGTTGACAATACCAGGTATAACATTTCAGACAAGTATTGTCAATAAACAATAAAATTATAGGGTTTGTTGATGGAAAGTATAACATTTTGTAGTATTTTCTAGGATGTTGTTCGATCTACCACCAAATCATAACTATACCTGATGGAACATCACCAGATATCAGGTGATGCTGCGTTGCAGAATTGTTAATTCCACCTGGACATTCTGCCGATTACAGAATACTGTTTTGTTATAGAGATTCCATCAACTGCATGCAGACTGACTGGCAGTCTACATGGCAGTACAAAAGTCCAACAATGACGTCTGCCATGTCAGGGCACTTTTCCGCTGACTGGTAGTCGCGTGCTTAGGTGTTGCACCAGAAAACTGGTAAATATAAGCATCGTTCAATGGGTGTTGGGCCATGTTGTCTCCTGGCTCATCACACGCTGTATACCAGCACACAAGACGTTAGATGGGTGCCGCCATTTGCTTTGAAGCTCTTTGGAATATTGAGGTATGAACATTGCTACTTATGTATTGTAAATAGCCAGCCAGACGGAGACGACATATACATCGTATGTTTGTTAAAATTAAATGATAGATACTTGAATTAAAGAGTTCGTTAAGTTTTGCAGTTGGTGCACTAGAAGATTTGTGAAGTTATTGGAAGCTGAAACTCATCTGGGACCTGTGTCCAATATCGACTGGAAGGGAAAACCAAAAAGCCACGGGCTGGTGGGACTTCGCGGTTCTGTCAGTTAAAACAATGACTAGACCCAGCTTACGATCGCAGATCGATAGACATTAACACCAATTCCGCTAAATATTGACCGATCAATACTGAATCGTGTAATGTCAGCTGTCTTCTTGGCTGTGCTTATTATACTCGTTGCGAACTTGTGATGTGCAGATTGCAGTAGCAGCACTATTTCAATGGTATGCCTATTATGTTGTTGACTTCGGTAGGACAATCTCCCACAACCAAAATCGGAACAAAATCAACATAATTCGGAATAACTCTATCCATAAATGAAGAAGTATTACTCCAACTGACTGGCACTTTCAGTTACTCCCCATGCATCACCAAGCAACTCGCACAAATATGTGTAATACGGTTACATGTATCATGCTTTCTTTATTTGGTTTTGTTTTTACTTAATCATAACTTTGAAACCGTCCTTTAAAATATTACGTTCCATTTGGAGCTTTCTATTTTTATTCAATAAAATCTTGAATCTTGAAAATCAATGTGTTCATATATGTATAGGTGATGTGCAGTGGCCATAAGGGATGTGTACAATATGTCGGAAAATGCCGTTTGGGTACCTATAATTGGTAAAAAAATGTGTGGGGGCACGTGCCTTCTGTGCCCCCTCCACCCGGCTCCGCCAACAACCACTTTCTCTGACACAGGAAACTTAGTGATCTTGTTAAATAACTTAGTATAAATTATTGTGTGACGCTAATATGCAGCCGTATATAAAAACATCTTGTGACCAACAACGGATCCCAAGAAGTGATGAATCAGAAAATAAACCTTTCATCGCTATGCGTATCCATCTTGCTGGGTTAAAAGGAATGCAAGTGTTCTACTATCTTTGGGAAAGGGTCAAGGGTCTATGCAATTGGGAAAATTCCTGTCGTGAAGGCTCCAATTGGGAATTTGTTTGGAAAAAGAAACATACGAAAATAAGAATTGTTACCTTTATATTGAGCTGAGAATAATAATACAGAAGCTACTACATGCATAGTACATGTAGTAAGTTTTATAACAAATAGTCGCATGAAATAATGATCAGTCTTTGCAATCTCTATTATAAATTGTTGTACTTGCTACACTTCGGCCTACATTCTGTGGCTTAGCAGTTGTGTCTAGGCAAGACTTGGCTGCCTATATAGGCAGCCAAGACTTGCCTAGAAACAACTGACAATTTTTTGGGATGTAACTTGCAAATGTATCTAAAACCTGCCTGTAGAGGCAACTATTTTGTTGCAGTAAAAACGTGATTAAAGTCAAAACAAGGCTTTCAAGAATTAAATTTGAATGGGGTTTGAGTTTAGGAAATTTTAGCTTTGATTCAGGAAAAATCATTCCAAAATGCCTTTGGGAAAGGATCCTATATTCACACCCTGTAAACACCCAAAACGATCCCTGTAATGGAAGCAAATATACATGCACTCACCGAATACAATATCACTTCCGTTTGCGACAATACCATGTCTTCTTGTTGCAACTATCATTGCATCCATCAACTCAACATCCAGAGACTTTGCTTCCAGCAAACCGAGCTGAAATTTGAAACTATTAATTTTCGATAATTTAGTAAACTTTACGAGTACTTATTTCTGAGAATTTCGTTGAATTTGCCATATCGCCGTTTCTGTTGTGTATGATCATGAATACTATCATGTCAGCACATTTGACTCTCATCTGCGAATAGGTATTCGTTGAGACATCCATTTCAGCTAAAATTGTATCATAATTTGTGTACCCAATTGTTTTTGTAGTTTTATTGACCAATCTGTAAAATGATTTGACACGAAATATCACAAAAGTTTGACTATTTCTTTGAGAACAAAAAAAAAAAAAACAAAAAAATAAAAACTGTTCTGTCATAATGGACAATCCATCTTGCCGACAGTATCCTAACCTCCTGTCTGCGAGAACGATACACTTGAACAAGGAGGACAAAAAAGATTGCAATATACAACAAACTCTAAAAATTAATAATCTCCAGATTGGGGGACCCTCATGCGTATTTCTCGTGAATGTCATTAAAGTAACGCGACTTCGTTAATCTTCATGTAGAAATTACAAATACAGTCCCATGAGGATGCCTTTGTGTACTTATAATTAGTACATTTTCGCTGTGCTCGGATGCGAACGATGGCATGCAAGAATATATTAATAATATTTTGGCTATCCGCTGATTTGCCGCGGTCCTCCAACAGTGGCGGCGTCATGGAGGGGTATGTGGGTGTACTTACCCCTCGACTTTTTTTGCCAAGCGTAGTAAAACAATACTCTCATTTGGCTTTTCCCTCTGGAAAAGACTATTGTTTTTCTACGGATTATTATTAGGCTTTCCCCTCTGGAAAAGACTATTGTTTTTCTAAGGATTATTATTATTTTTCTTTTGGGGGGGGGGGGGGGGGGTTAGGCTTTTCCCTCTGGAAAAGACTATTGTTTTTCTACGGATTATTTTTTTTTTGTTTTTTTTTTTTTGTTTTTTTTTTTTTCCACACATTTTGTCCGCACGATTCCGAAGCCATTTTCGGACCGATTTTCACAAAATTTTGCACACGCATAGAGGGGCACAAAATCTAAAAATGTACCGAAGCGGAATTTTCGATTTAACCCTTATTTCGTCAGAATTGGCAAAAAACTGTCAAAATTGGGGTTTATCGGCACTTTCTCGAAACACGTCTTGTAGATTTTTTTTAAACCTTCATCATTGATAGACCTGTCTGTGCCACGACCTTTGATACACATGGCATATCAGGCGATGCATATGGTAACCCTCCACAGGCTGCCAAACATCGAAATTTTGATGAAATGGGCCGATTTCAGGCCCCCAGAGCACCCAAACGATACACGAGAGATAAACATAACTTCCTTTATTTGAAGTGGAATTCACCGGAGATCATTTTTGTAAGTAATAATGGTGTTCAAAAAACCAAGCATTAACCCATTTTGGGGTGGTTAAACAGCAATATCCCCAAAAAGCTAAAAAATTCAGGTTTTCCGTGGATTTCTCTAAACGCGTCTTGTAGATTTTCATGAAAAAATTGTCACTCCCAGGCCTTGATGTAACAATAGAAGTTGCATGGACAAAATACTCCGGTGAGCATTTGTTAACCCTCCACGGGCTGCTAAAAGTCAAAATTGTGATAAAATGGGCTGTTTTTGGACGCCAACGGCACCCAACGGGTACGCCACAAAAAAAGTGGTTTCTTTTATCGAGCGCACAATCTATAGGGAAACATTTTTGTAAGTAGTAAGGGTATTCAAAAAACGAAGTCTTAACCCATTTTGGGCAGGCTAAAGAGAGAGACCCCTTAAAATCTAAAAATTCCCATTTTCTGTGGATTTCTCTAAATACATTCCATAGGTTTTCAAGAAAAATTGACTACTTGCAGGTCTTTGTGTGACATTACAAGTGGCATGGACAAAATATTCCGCTGAGCGTTTATTAACCCTCTACAGAATGCCAAGCATCATAATTTTGTTGAAATGGGCTGTTTTCGGACACACACAGCACGCAATGTATGTCCGAGAGTTACACATAATCTCCTTTGTTGGAAGTGGAATTCACTGAGGACCATTTTTGTAAGTAATAAGGGTATTCAAAAACCCAAGCGTTAACCCCTTTTGGGGTGGTTATTAGCGATACCCATCAAAAGCTAAAAAAAATCATGTTTTCCGTGGATTTCGTTACGAACATCTTGTAAGTTTTCAACAGAAAATGGCCATTGATAGGTCTTGGAGTCACATTACCGGTTGCATGGATAAAATATTCCAGTAAGCATTTGTTAACCCTCCAGGGGCTGCTAAATGTCAACATTTTGAAAAAATAGTCTGTTTTTGGACGCCAACAACAACAAATGGGAATGCCACAGAGATACATAACTTCTTTTACCGGATGCAAAACTGACAGAGAAAAATTTAGTAAGTAGTAAGGGTATTCCAAAAATCGAGGTCTTAACCCATTTTCGCCTGGTTAAGATGTACCCCTTAAAAGCTTAAAATTCCAGTTTTCTGTGGATTTCTCCAAAAAATCTAGTAAGTATTCAAGAAAAATTGACCATTTGCAGGTCTTGGAGTGACATTACAAGTTACATAGACAAAATATTCCGGTAAGCGTTAGTAAACTCTCCAGAGGCTGCAAAGCATAGAAATTTTGAGAAAATGGACTGTCCTTGGGCACCCATTGCACGCAATGTGTACCTGCGAGATAATCATAACCTCCTTCTTTGGCAGTGGAATTCATCAGACCAAGCATTAACCCTTTTAGAGCTGGTCTTAACCCGTTTTGGGCTGGTTAAACAGCAGTACCCATCAAAGACTTAAAATTTCATGCTTTTCCTGGATTTCTTTAAAAACATCTTGTAGTTTTCAAGAAAAATGGCCATTTACGGGTCTTCATGTGACATTACAAGTTACATGGACAAAATATTCCGTTGAGCATTCGTTAACTCTCCACGAGCTGCTAAACATCAAAATGTTGATAAAATGGATTGTTTTCAGACACCAAGAGCACCCAATGGATATGTAACAGAGAAATATAACTTCTTTTACTGCGCGTAGAATTCACAGAGGATCAGTTTTGTAAGTAGTAAGGGTATTTAAAAGAATGAAACTTAACCTATTTTAGACTGGATAAGGAGAGATACCCCTTAAAAGCTTAAAATTTACATTTTCTGTGGATTTCGCTAACTGCTTGTTGGCAATTTTCAAGAACAATTGGACATTGGCAGGTCTTACAAATTGCATAGATAGAATATTCCGCTAGTCGTTTGTTAATCCCGCTACAGGCTGCTAAACGTCAAAATTTTGATAAAATCGGCTGTTTTCGGGCAGCAAATGGGTGTGTAATAGGTAAACATAACCTCTTTTATCAGACTCAGAATCCATGAGGGATAATGTATGATAGTGTTAAGGGTATTCAAGGGAGCGTGGTGGCTCAGTGGTAGACTGTTGTACTTCTATGCTAGAGGTCCCGAGTTCGATCCCCGTCCGGGACGACTCACGTTGTGTCCTTGGGCAAGGCTCTTTAGCCCGGTTGCCGACATGGGGGCACGATGACGCCGTGTACTAAGGCATACTGCACGTCGATGGTACATATGTCTTCACCCTCTGTAACCCTGCTTGAGCGGAGCTTGAACAGAGTTAGAATGTTGAGGAGCTGACAGTTGCTCGTCGATGCTTGGTGGTTCTCTCCGTGTACTTCCTCCACCTATAAAACTGTCACGACCACGATTAGCCATTATGCATAAGTATGTGACCTTAAACACCAATAAACATATAAATAAATAAATAAATAAATAAATAAGGGTATTCAAAAACCAAGCCTTAACCCTGTTTATAGGATTAAAGACAGACAGCCCATGCCGTGTACGCTGCCTACATTACTTGTAAAATCGACACCCCCACTAAATCTACTTCGAGGTGCGGTGTCGGACCCGACCACCTGACGGTTCTGACCTCATTAGATAACACTCCTTCGTTGTATTATCAGCATGGATTTCCCCAAGAAGCAAAGACAAAAATACGTCTGCGAAAAATTATGGCAAATATTTTATTTAGTCTGTATTTTGTCCGTGTAGAAAATGTCTCGCCCACATATACCTAAACATGATTCAATGATACAATTGGACATATTTCTCTTGTAAAACCTGAAACAAGACTTGATTTATTTCATTTTAGGATTGCGCGTGTATATTCTTAGAAGATTCTCTGCGTGTTATTAATATACAGCGTCAGTCTTTGATCTCGTTTGGGACGATCAGTGATTAACACCTTTTCGACAAGAGCCATCGAAATTGAAAATAAAAAAATAATAATCAAATTTCACTAAAACCTTTGGCAGAATCGTGTTTTTCAGAAAACTCTTTCGCGATTGCATGTGTCGTTTTCAAAATTCCGATCAGTAATCACGAAATTATAAATATGTTGTTGTCAATAACAAAATTGAAAGCGTGTCCGTCAAACTTGCATGACGTCAGAACTCGACTCGGGTGAAATACTGCAGTGAAAGGACGAGAATAATAAACGCTGATATCGCAGTAGGCTTTAAACTGGCCATGGAATGGTCCTAAAATCATGTTTATATTTGCAGCTTTACTGCAAATAGGTTTCCCGTTGTTTCTTCTTGAAGTGTTGTTTCCGTCAAGGCCAAGTACCATAGAAAATTTGGAACACCGAGCAGTGGGCCTGCCCCATGAACACCTGCCCGTTATTAAAATTAATTAGCGGGGACATCTGCCCCACCCCCTTCCTGCTATTTTTTTTTACCTAGGACACCTGCTCCCTATTGTTTCTTTTACCTAGGACACGTGCCCCCCCCCCCTGCTGTTTTTCACCAACTACACCTGCCCCCGTTTGTTTGCTAACGGGCCCCTCCCCATTGACCTTTCTATCTTTAGAAACACCCGGGACGACGGGGAGAGGGCGTGGTTGTGAGCATGGCTAGATTTCGCTGAAGGAAGGTACCCTCAAATCTGGGTCGAAAGTGGCGAAAATGACAAAAGGCCACTTCAACATGTGGTAACGGTATAAACTTCAGACGATCTGGGCGATGTACAGACGAAAGATCATACCTTGGAGCCGGTTAGGTAATTTGGCACAAAAAACTCCGATTTTATGCTCAATCGCTGCTCTACAATAGTCTACAATAGTGCCCAATTCCATTCCATTCCAAACTGATAGAGTCGGGACGAATAGTACTCTCACTTTCCACGCGATGCGTGGTGTTCTCCACGAGGTCTCGACACTTGCAACAGATGCCAAAATGTCGGCCAGGGTGTGTAGAACAAGTTCTGAAAATTAGAAGTCGCTGCCTTCGGCGGTCTGGACACGGTTCGTGTTTGTGAGAAGTGCAATTTTAATGTCAAATTGGCACATTTTCGTTAATCGTTTCCCGCCAAAACACCTACTCACCGTCGATTTCTTTTCACTGCAACTTCTTCCGATTATCTAAGGTTTAAAGATAGTGTCAGGATACCCCCCCCCCCCCCCGCTACAGCCCCCACCCCCCCACCCCGCACTTCCTCACTTTGGCGGCGTTCTGGGTTGAAAGTCTCGAAAATGGCAAGAGGCTACATTAACGTACGGCAACGGTATAAACTACAAGTAGTAAGGACGATATTGAGACAAAAAATCATACAATGGAGCCGCTTAGGCAATGAGGCACCGAAACCTGGGACTTTATGCTCAATCGCAGCTCCACAGTCGTCTACAACACTGCCCATGTCCATTCTGAACTGATAGAGTCGGGACGAATAGTACTCTCTCATTCCAAGCGATGCGTGGTGTTTTCCAGGCGGCTCGGACGCTCCAAACATATCCCAAAATGTCGGCCAGGGTTCGTAGAACAAGTTCTGAAATTTTCAAGTCGCTGCCTCCAGCGGTCTGGACATGGTTCGTGTATGTCAGAAGTGCTATTTTAATGTCCAATATGCAAATCTTCGTCAATCTTTTCCTGCCTGCCAGAAACCCAATCACCGCCAATTTCTTTTCACTTTAAACTTCTGACGATTCTCTTAGGTTTAAAGGTTGTGTTGGGATCCCTGGGTGGCGGTCTTAAAGAAGCAACTTCCATTTACGGAGAGAGGGGTGGGGGGGGGGGGGGGGGCTCTAAAGGAGTCTGCGCCCATTCACGACGTCTTTTTTCGAACTGGCTTGAAAAGGAAGGACCAAATTCAAACAGTTACCTCCTCTCTTCAAAACGCTATATCCCAACCGATTCTGGGCAGATTTCCATGAAATTTTCACTCGTTGTTCATGGATAGTTGCGGCATCACTTTCCATGAAGAGCGATACGAATTTCGCATTTCGTCACGTCGAATTCGAAAAGAGCGCATGCGCATGGATTTCTCTGAAAACATCTTATAGATTTTAAGTAAAAATGGCCATTCGCACTTTTTGCTTTGAAATTGCAAGTTGCATGAATACATATGCCTGTTAGCACATGTTAACCCTCTACAATCTGCCAGACATCAATATTTTGGATACATTTGAGATAAAATGGACCATTTTCAAATAGACAGAGCACTCAAATGGTATGTGTCAAACAAACATAACTCCTTTTGTCGGTCATTAACTTGTGGGACGACGATATTGATATTAACCCACTCTACCATTAATGATGGTTTTTACCTAAACAATTTTTTTTTATAAAACTGAGTCATTTGAGACTACTATAACCACCTTTCTCATAACATCAATGAAAGAACTTCAGTGAGACAGTTAAAAACAATTCATCAGACACAGTGGGGGCATGAAAAATCAAGGAATCTCATCGGGTAAAGCCATGATTCTCCAGAATCATAAAGTCTAGTTTGGATTTTCCTGAAAGGAAAATCTATTTGTTATTGCCAAGATTATTATTCTTTTTTTTGGATTTTCCTGAAAGGAAAATCTATTTGTTATTGCCAAGATTATTTGGATTTTCCTGAAAGGAAAATCTATTTGTTATTGCCAAGATTATTTGGATTTTCCTGAAAGGAAAATCTATTTGTTATTGCCAAGATTATTATTCTTTTTTGGATTTTCCTGAAAGGAAAATCTATTTGTTATTGCCAAGATTATTATTCTTTTTTTTTTTTTTTTTTTTTTTTTTTTTTTTTTTTGTTTTTCCAACACATCGGGGAAAGAGATTTCTCGAAAACGGTCTTTAAGATTTTTTTCAAACTTTGCACGATCAATGACGGCCATGAGTTCTAATAAATAAAACCATCAGTATTTGGGGAAAAATGTTTCTTGGTGGGCAAAAACGCCCAAAAACGCCCAAAGCTTCGTAGGCCAATATCTCATGAAAGAAAAAAGCTATCGATTTAATTTTTTTACAGACTTGTCAGAATTACACTTGTCTAAAACAAATATAATCGGTATTTTTTTCCATTTTTTATGTTTTCTGCCAAAATTTTTCACAAAACGGAAAGTTATCTCAAAAATCGGCCATTTTGGATTGAAATATCGAGATTTAAATATAACGAGCCCTCTAAAAGGGTTCCAAATTGAAGGAAGTAATACCGCTTTATAAAAAAAATCGAAAGAATTTCGTTTCGATTTTTCGGTAATCCAAAATGGCGGCCGAAAAATCGAATTTTTATTTTCGGTTATTTATGTGTTTCAGGCCATTTGGAGACGAAAAAAAAAATTTTTTTGCACCAGAAAAATTTTCGGTTTTGACTTAAAAATTTTCGACCAAAAGTCGGAATTTTTTGTTTCCACCGGGCTACTTTGCCGTCACAGTACTCAACAAGTGGGACGATTTGAAAGCTTCTAAGGGTAGAAATGTTGAAGTCACAGTGTACATGAACAGTTATCATCTTTTGGAAATGGAGTTGTTCTTAATTTGGCTTCCGCTAGTAGTCAAACATGGCTTCAGGACACTGTGACCAAAAATTGAAAAAAAATTTCTTGTTTTTTTTTTACTTTATTATGTCTAGATTCATTATTTCTCATAAATAAAAACTATCAATGACGGCCATGAGTCCTAATAAATGAAACCAACAGTATTTGGGGGAAAATGTTTCTTGGTGGGCAAAAACGCCCAAAGCTTCGTAGGCCGATATCTCATGAAAGAAAAAAGCTATTGACTTAATTTTTTGACAGACTTGTCAGAATTACTCTTGTCTAAAACAAATATAATCAGTATTTTTTCCATTTTTTATGTTTTCTGCCAAAATTTTTCACAAAACGGAAAGTTATCTAAAAAATCGGCCATTTTGGATTGAAATATCGAGATTTAAATATAATGAGCCCTCTAAAAGAGTTCCAATTTGAAGGCAGTAATATCGCTTTATAAAAAAAATCGAAAGAATTTCGTTTCGATTTTTCGTCAATTCAAAATGGCGGCCAAAAAATCGAAATTTTGTTTTTCGTTTTTTATGCGCTTTGTTCAATTTTGAGACGAAAAAACATTTTTTTTTTACGCTGAAAATTTTCGGTCCGATTCGGACTTCCGAAATTTTCGACCAAAATTCGGAAATTTTTGTTTTTGTTTTTTATGTGTTTTGTTCAATTTTGAGACAAAAAATTTTTTTTTTTTTTTTTACACTACACCACCAAAAAACGAAAATTGGTCTTCAGACTGGTACTTTGACCTAATTATACTGTACTACCGGAGCGGGTTAAAAGCGGTGATGATTGCGAATGTGTAGCGCATATGTAGGTAAAAAGATTCCCCATAGTTTGGAAGCACAATTTTGTTGCGTTTGACTTCGGGCGGTCGCCAAAAGTACACTCTCGGCCTCTCAACCATGCGAACACCCTCTTTTTGGCATGAAAATACTCGACGTTCTTGAATCATATAAGGCTTCCGTGGTTGAAATGGCAACATTCACCGCCTCTTTAAACCGTTCCTCCACCCCACAGGAATAGGATTTTATTTCACTTGGGTTCTGATGGCTGGAAAACTACCACTCCGGTTCAGACTTGGAAAATTTTCAACAAAAATGGGATTTTTTTTTTTTTGGTTTTCTACGCGTTTTGGTCAAGTTTGAGACGAAAAAAATTGTTTTTTTTACCTGGAAGTTTTTGGTCGGGTCTTCGGACAGGTACTATGACCTCATTATACTTTGCTACCGGAGTGGGTTAAAAGCGGTGGTGATTGAAAATCTGTAGCCCGTATATAGATAAAAAGATTCCCCGGAGTGTGGAAGCACAATCCTGTTGCATTTGGCTTCGGGTGGTCGCCAAATGTACACTCTCGGCCTCCCAACGGTCCGTACACCCTCATTTTGGCATGAGAATAATCGACGTTCTTGAATCGTATAAGGCTTCCGTGGTTGAAATGGCAACATTCGCGGTCTCTTTAAACCTTCCCCATCCCATGGGAATAGGGTTTTATTCCACTTGGCTTCTGATGGCTGGAGAACTACCACTCAGGTTCGGACTTGGAAACTTTTGAACAAAAATCGGATTTTTTTTTCGGTTTTCTATGCGTTTTGGTAAATTTTGAGACAAAAAAATATTTTTTGTTACCTGGAAATTTTTTGGTCCGGTTGGGACTGAAAATGTTGGATCAAAAACCAAACTTCTTTCTTTCGATCGCCACTTTGATCTGACGAAACTGTACTACGAGACGGATTAAAGTGGCCGTAATTCAGAATTTGGATGTTGAGGCTCTTCCTCCACCTGTAAAACTATCAGACGCGACTGCCCAACCCCCACCCAACACAAACACCCATTAGTTGGACTCTACATCTCGGGCGTCCATGCCAGGAAACACGTCTGAAAAACATTGATCATTTTGCACCCGGCGACCTCAACTTCAGTGAACGCTGTACATAATTTGAAATCAAAATTTTCAGTAAAACCCGCAAACATTGGTATTCGCGTTTCTTTTAAATATTTAGTATTACTTAATCAGTCCTTGCTGATAGAACACCAATTCAAATGATTTGTTGTAATTTGTAATATATTCAAAAAAATATGCGCTTTTAGATTGTATAGTGTAGGCGTTAAGTGTCATTTTACGTTTTGAGTGAAAAATCATTGAAACATTAAGGGTGTCTAATTATAAGAAATAACCCGACAATTACCTTCCTGCAACTATCCATTTGCTTCCTAACATTCTGACATGGAAGCCAAAAGTAATAGAGCACCACGAAGGCCTGGAATTAGTTGCTGTAGCCAAATTGAGGACTGGGAAACTCTGCCCCCCCCCCCCCCCAAAAAAAAGGTGGGTGTGCGACGGTGGCGAACCGCGACCCCAATAAACATCTGTGTCGAAAATTTAAACATTCTGTCGGAAAATAATTTCCGACCAGTGTGGCATAGACTCAGAGCCAGCAGCCGACGAAGCTAACAATTGTCCAATGACCTCCTATATAACTTTTAGAATATCATGATTGTCAAAGAACTCATTATTCAAGTCGGCAAGGAGATTTCCCAACACCAGACCAGAACCGAGACCGGAAAGTGCGGGATTTAGAAATGTCACACGCCATTACGCAGAGCCATGACAAGACTCAAATGAGAATTGTTATCAGTGCCTCTTATTTAAAAAAAGTCGGGAAGAGGAGCCCCCCCCCCCCCCCCCTCAAATACCCTCCCACATCTCGGGGCTATGCACTTTGGATATGCCTAATATGTTACGGACTTTGGGTCCAAGTTTGAATTAGCTTTAAGTATACATATGCCCACCCCCCCCCCCCCCCCCTCACCCCACACACATGTCAAATTTTTAAATACTGCTGACTTCGAGCCTGGGAAGTTGCCTTCTGGTACCGCGTTTCAATTTCAGGCTTTCACTATAAGAGCTCATGGCATAGATAAATAACTGAGAATTATTCATCTACCCGAAGACCCTGCAACGTACATGTAGATAAGAAGCAGCAGGAAGGGTTGTGGCAATATGACCAATACCTGGTGGAATTCCTCTAAAGCGGATAACAGTATATAAGTGTTTAATCTTGACTTTCGGCCTGTACTTGTTCTGGTCGTACAATCAAATCCATCAGGTTTATTGAAGGAGAAGTAGAACTTATTAAGAAATGACATAAACTAACACTCCTCATACTGATTTGTCAGCTCCCACCCGAACCACCCCTCCACCCCCCCCCCCCACGCCCACTCCCACCCAATTACGTGCTCGTTTTTTATTTCTGAACTCTAGATATTTCTTCTGCAATCGTGAGGAACCACGACATCACTGCCCATCATGTAGTGTTTCCGCCTCCACGCATAAGAATCGGATGCAAAAGCATTTGGAAATCTTCAAAAGTAACCTTCATTGAAACACTTATGGTAGCAGTTGTTTTGGACTTCTGAATGGGAATTACAACTGACATGGATTTACTGGCAAATGTCGTCCACTCGTTGACATTTAATGAGGTCGACATAGTAATAATGCGCAGTTTGGAATGGCTATGGTTGTTCCAATGTATGGAGTCTTGGCGGTCAGTACAGAATATCATTAGATGTGACCTCTGGGAGCTGGCATACTGCATAGAGGTCTTGCAATGATATCTTCTACCGTCAGTATGTTGATAGGCTCATCAAAAATCCGTTTTTCTGTGTTCTTCCCAATTTTGAGACGAAAACGCTCGGGAACTGAAAATACGAGGAAAATCCTGTGTATTGTGCGGGCACAATCACTTCATCTAGTTTTTTTTTTTTTTTTTTTTTTTTTTTTTTTTTTCTTTCCAACACATCGGGGAAAGAGTTTTCTCGAAAACGGTCTTTAAGATTTTTTTCAAACTTTGCACGATCAATGACGGCCATGAGTTCTAATAAATAAAACCATCAGTATTTGGGGGAAAATGTTTCTTGGTGGGCAAAAACGCCCAAAAACGCCCAAAGCTTCGTAGGCCAATATCTCATGAAAGAAAAAAGCTATGGACTTAATTTTTTGACAGACTTGTCAGAATTACTCTTGTCTAAAACAAATATAATCGGTATTTTTTTCCATTTTTTATGTTTTCTGCCAAAATTTTTCACAAAACGAAAAGTTATCTCAAAAATCGGCCATTTTGGATTGAAATATCGAGATTTAAATATAACGAGCCCTCTAAAAGGGTTCCAAATTGAAGGAAGTAATACCGCTTTATAAAAAAAATCGAAAGAATTTCGTTTTTGCACCAGAAAAATTTTCGGTTTGGACTTAGAAATTTTCGACCAAAAGTCGGAATTTTTTGTTTCCACCGGGTTACTTTGCCGTCACAGTACTCAACAAGTGGGACGATTTGAAAGCTTCTAAGGGTAGAAATGTTGAAGTCACAGTGTACATGAACAGTTATCATCTTTTGGAAATGGAGTTGTTCTTAATTTGGCTTCCGCTAGCAGTCAAACATGGCTTCGGGACACTGTGACCAAAAATTGAAAAAAAATTTCTTGTTTTTTTTTTACTTTATTATGTCTAGATTCATTATTTCTCATAAATAAAAACTATCAATGACGGCCATGAGTCCTAATAAATAAAACCATCAGTATTTGGGGGAAAATGTTTCTTGGTGGGCAAAAACGCCCCAAAACGCCCAAAGCTTCGTAGGCCAATATCTCATGAAAGAAAAAAGCTATCGACTTAATTTTTTGACAGACTTGTCAGAATTACTCTTGTCTAAAACAAAAATAATCGGTATTTTTTTCCATTTTTTATGTTTTCTGCCAAAATTGTTCACAAAACGGAAAGTTATCTCAAAAATCGGCCATTTTGGATTGAAATATCGAGATTTAAATATAATGAGCCCTCTAAAAGAGTTCCAAATTGAAGGCAGTAATACCGCTTTATAAAAAAATCGAAAGAATTTCGTTTCGATTTTTCGTTAATCCAAAATGGCGGCCAAAAATCGAATTTTTTTTTTCGTTTTTTATGTGTTTTGTTCAATTTTGAGACGAAAAAAAAAAATTTTTTTTGCACTGAAAATTTTCGGTCCGGTTCGGACTTTCGAAATTTTCGACCAAAATTCGGAAATTTTTATTTTTGTTTTTTATGTGTTTTGTTCAATTTTGAGACGAAAAAAAAAAATTTTTTTTTTTTTTTTACACACCACCAAGAAACGAAAATTGGTCTTCAGACTGGTACTTTGACCTAATTATACTGTACTACCGGAGTGGGTAAAAAGCGGCGGTGATTGCGAATGTGTAGCGCATATATAGGTAAAAAGATTCCCCATAGTTTGGAAGCACAGTTTTGTTGCGTTTGCCTTCAGACGGTCGCCAAAAGTACACTCTCGGCTTCTTAACGGTCCGTACACCCTCTTTTTGGCATGCGAATACTTGGCGTTCTTGACTCGTATAAGGATTTCGTGATTCATATGGTATCATTCACGGTCTGTTTAAACCTTTCCCCACCCCATGGGAATAAGGTTTTATTTCACTTGGCTTCTGATGGCTGGCGAACTACCACTCCGGTTCGGACTTTTCGACCAAAATCCGGAAATTTTTGTTTTTGTTTTTTATGTGTTTTGTTCACTTTTGAGACGAAAAAAAATTTTTTTTTTTTTTTTGCACTACACCAAAAAACGAAAAATCGGTCTTCAGACTGGTACTTTGACCTAATTATACTGTTCTAGCGGAGTGGGTTAAAAGCGGTGGTGATTGAGAATGTGTAGCCCGTATACAAGTAAAAGGATTCCCCGTAGTTTGGAAGTACAATTTTGTTGAGTTTGGCTTCGGGCGGTCGCCAAAATACACTCTCGGCCTCCCAACGGTCCGTACACCCTCTTTTCGGCATGAGGATACTGGGCGTTCTTGAATCGTATAAGGCTTCCGTGATTGAAATGGCAACATTCACGGTATCTTTAAACCTTTCCTCACCAAATGGGAATAGGGTTTTATTTCACTTGGCTTCTGATGGCTGGAGAACTACCACTCCGGTTCGGACTTTTAGACCAAAATTCGGAAATTTTTGTTTCTGTTTTTTTATGTGTTTTGTTCAATTTTGAGACGAAAACAATTTTTTTTACCTGGAAACTTTTTGGTCCGGTTTGGACTGAAAATTTTTGATCAAAAAACAAACTTTTTTTTTTAGATCACCACTTTGACCTGACAAAACTGTACTACGAGGCGGGTTAAAGTAGCCGTTATTCAGAATTTGGATGTTGAGGCTCTTCCTCCACCAGTAAAACTATCCGACACGACTGCCCAACCCCCACCCAAGGCAAACACGCATTATATTAGACTCTACAGATTCTGGCGTCGAAGCCAGGAAACACGTCTGAAAAACCTTGATCATTTTGCACCCGGCGACCTCAATTTCAGTGAACGTTGTTCATAATGTTACATGGTATTTTGTGTCCTAAACTGAAATCGAAAGTAGAACACTGAGAGTCTGTTATTTTTTATGGGAATATGACTCCAGCTACTCATCCTCTCCCCCGTCCTCATTGAATTTGGTGACGGTGGCAATTCCGACGGTATTGCCAGATTGTTACTAACTGTGTAGACATTACATAGCGACACATCCCTAATTAGCCTGGCTGCCATTACCGAATCGGACTGTATCAAATTTTTGCGGCAAACCACGAAGCGATTTGGAACAATTCTCACACGTTTACGGCTCATCGTTACAAACAATATTTACGCGAACCATCAAAAACTTTGCGCGAACCGTCAGGGATTTCGAAGCAACACATTTTTCGTTCGCGTATTTTTCAATTCAGGCGACCTCCAAGCGAACCAAAAGATCGTTCGCTTAAAAAGCAGGCCTACTGTGTTAACCATTGACTGAATGCAGAGCCATGACAATCCTCAAATGAGGCATTATGAGGCTCTAGAATAGTTATCAGAGACTCTTATTAAAAACAAACGGGAAGGGGGGACCCCCTCCAATACCCTCCCTCACCTCGGCGGGGCTGTGCATTTTGGGTATGCCTTATATATTACGGAATTTGGGTCCAAGTTCGAATTAGCCTTAGGTACAGAATTGCCCCCCCCCCCCCCTCTCCCCACACCCATGTCGAATTTTTAAATAATGCTGACTTCGGGCCGGGGAAGTTGCCTTCTGGTACCGCGTTTCAATTTCAGGCTTTCACCATAAGAGCTCACGGCATAGATAAACAACTGAGAATTATTCATCTACCCTGCGACGTACATGTAGATAAGAAGCAACAGGAAGAGTTGGGGAAATATGACCAATGTCTGGTGGAATTCCCCTGAAGTGACAACAGAATACATGATTGGTTAATCTTGATTTTAGGCCTACACATGTTGTACTCATACAAATCCATGTTTGTCATTGTCAGAATGGCAGGAGGGCCATAATGTTCCGCCTAAAATGAGTCCAGGTGGGCCATTTTTGGTCCACCTTTATTCATTAAAGGCGGGCAACTTTCTTGAGTTGACACGAAGTTAGTTGAGCATTGCCAATCCAGTGAATCGTGGTGTCCCACAAATATCAAATAGTTTACCTTGGGTACCGGCAAGAAATTTGGTGACCCCCCCTCCCCCCCCCCCCCCCCCCCCAAAGAACAATACATAGTGGTAAATATATTGGAAGAATTTTTACTCAATAAAGAAATATTTTGATATGCTGTTATTTCGAAAACAAAACGTTTCAAAAAACGGAATTGTGAAAGCAAGAAAGGAAACTTGGAATCCGATGCTGAAAACAAAGCTCTGCACATCAAGGGAGAGTACTCATCACAATTCTCTTGCCAAGGCCATCTGTTTCAAAAACGCAGTGTCATTCACTTCACGTGGTTAGAAGCCTCTGCACTGCTCAACACGGCGTTATGACAATTTGTCTCTGTCACATTGAGACATGCTGGCACTCGGATCTAAATAAATTTATGACAGAGAACAGTTATATTCAGAAAAATATGCGCTTTTAGATTATACAGGGTAGGCGTTCAGTGTCATTTTTCGTTTTGAGTGAAAAATCATTGAAACTTTGATTACAGGAAATATCCGGACAGTTACCTACCTGCAAAAACCCATTTGCTTCCTAACATTCTGACATGGAAGCCAAAAGTAATACAGCACCACGAAGGCCTGGAATTATACTTCTGAATGGGAATTACAAGTGACATGGATTTACTGTCAAATGTCGTCCACTCGTTGACATTTAATGAGGTCGACATAGTAATAACGCGCAGTTTGAAATGTCTATGGTTGTTCCAATGTATGGAGCCTTGGCGGTCAGTACAGAATTTCATTAGATGCGACCTCTGGGAGCTGGCAGACTGCATAGAGATCCTGCCGACATTGCTGCTGTTTTGATTCAGTAGTATAGCCACGGAATTAAGGGGGGGGGGGGGGGGGGGGGCGAGGGGGCCAAGTCCCCCAAATGTTCCCCCCCCCCCCCCCAAAAAAAAAGAAAAAAAAATTGTCCCAGTGCAATTTCATACAACTTAGAGCCCCCACAAATGCTCTCCAATATAGGGCAGCACATGCTACAACTGCTCAGATTGAATCTTAAGAGTACTGAACTTTGCAAAATATTCTCGGGTAGACTTTGTCCTTACTAGGAGTCTATGACCCTCTGGACATTACCCCCTCTGCAAATTTCTCTGTACTAATCCCGAAACCCGGCAACAACCTTCCAAATTTCATGGTAGCTACCACACTTCTCTCCTGAACAATAGCTGCTGGTCAAACGAGAAGACACCAGTCATTTACATCAAACAACAGGGTTTCTGTAAAAAAAATCTTGACATTATATCGTCTACCGTCAATATGTTAATAGGCTCATCAAAAATCCGTTTTTCTGCGTTCTTCTCAATTTTGAGACGAAAAATAGGAGGAAAATCCTGTGTATTGTGCGGGCACAATCACTTCATCTAGTTATATGGATTTTCCTGAAAGGAAAATCTATTTGTTATTGCCAAGATTATTTGGATTTTCCTGAAAGGAAAATCTATTTGTTATTGCCAAGATTATTTGGATTTTCCTGAAAGGAAAATCTATTTGTTATTGCCAAGATTATTATTCTTTTTTTTTTTTTTTTTTTTTTTTTTTTTTTTTTTTTTTTGTTTTTCCAACACATCGGGGAAAGAGTTTTCTCGAAAACGGTCTTTAAGATTTTTTTCAAACTTTGCACGATCAATGACGGCCATGAGTTCTAATAAATAAAACCATCAGTATTTGGGGGAAAATGTTTCTTGGTGGGCAAAAACGCCCAAAAACGCCCAAAGCTTCGTAGGCCAATATCTCATGAAAGAAAAAAGCTATGGACTTAATTTTTTGACAGACTTGTCAGAATTACTCTTGTCTAAAACAAATATAATCGGTATTTTTTTCCATTTTTTATGTTTTCTGCCAAAATTTTTCACAAAACGGAAAGTTATCTCAAAAATCGGCCATTTTGGATTGAAATATCGAGATTTAAATATAAAGAGCCCTCTAAAAGGGTTCCAAATTGAAGGAAATAATACCGCTTTATAAAAAAAATCGAAAGAATTTCGTTTCGATTTTTCGTTAATCCAAAATGGCGGCCAAAAAATCGAAATTTTGTTTTTCCGTTTTTTATGTTTTTTTCAATTTTGAGACGAAAAAAAAAATTTTTTTTTGCACTGAAAATTTTCGGTCCGGTTCGGACTTCCGAAATTTTCGACCAAAATTCGGAAATTTTTATTTTTGTTTTTTATGTGTTTTGTTCAATTTTGAGACGAAAAAAAAAAAATTTTTTTTTTTACACACCACCACCAAGAAACGAAAATTGGTCTTCAGACTGGTACTTTGACCTAATTATACTGTACTACCGGAGTGGGTAAAAAGCGGCGGTGATTGCGAATGTGTAGCGCATATATAGGTAAAAAGATTCCCCATAGTTTGAAAGCACAATTTTGTTGCGTTTGCCTTCAGGCGGTCGCCAAAAGTACACTCTCGGCCTCTCAACGGTCCGTACACCCTCTTTTTGGCATGCGAATACTCGGCGTTCTTGACTCGTATAAGGCTTCCGTGATTCAAATGGTATCATTCACGGTCTGTTTAAACCTTTCCCCACCCCATGGGAATAAGGTTTTATTTCACTTGGCTTCTGATGGCTGGAGAACTACCACTCCGGTTCGGACTTTTCGACCAAAATCCTGAAATTTTTGTTTTTGTTTTTTATGTGTTTTGTTCACTTTTGAGACGAAAAAAATTTTTTTTTTTTCCACTACACCAAAAAACGAAAAATCGGTCTTCAGACTGGTACTTTGACCTAATTATACTGTTCTACCGGAGTGGGTTAAAAGCGGTGGTGATTGAGAATGTGTAGCCCGTATACAGGTAAAAAGATTCCCCGTAGTTTGGAAGTACAATTTTGTTGAGTTTGCCCTCGGGCGGTCGCCAAAATACACTCTCGGCCTCTCAACGGTCCGTACACCCTCTTTTCGGCATGAGAATACTGGGCGTTCTTGAATCGTATAAGGCTTCCGTGATTGAAATGGCAACATTCACGGTATCTTTAAACCTTTCCTCACCAAATGGGAATAGGGTTTTATTTCACTTGGCTTCTGATGGCTGGAGAACTACCACTCCGGTTCGGACTTTTAGACCAAAATTCGGAACTTTTTGTTTCTGTTTTTTTGTGTGTTTTGTTCAATTTTGAGACGAAAACAATTTTTTTTTTACCTGGAAATTTTTTGGTCCGGTTTGGACTCAAAATTTTTGATAAAAAAACAAACTTTTTTTTTTAGATCACCACTTTGACCTGACAAAACTGTACTACGAGGCGGGTTAAAGTGGCCGTTATTCAGAATTTGGATGTTGAGGCTCTTCCTCCACCAGTAAAACTATCCGACGCGACTGCCCAACCCCCACCCAAGGCAAACACGTATTAGATTAGACTCTACAGACTCTGTCGTCCAAGCCAGGAAACACGTCTGAAAAACCTTGATCATTTTGCACCCGGCGACCTCAATTTCAGTGAACGTTGTTCATAATGTTACATGGTATTTTGTATCCTAAACTGAAATCGAAAGTAGAACACTGAGAGTCTGTTATTTTTTATGGGAATATGACTCCAGCTACTCATCCCCTCCCCCGTCCTCATTGAATTTGATGACGGTGGCAATTCCGACGGTATTGCCAGATTGTTACTAACTGTGTAGACATTACATAGCGACACATCCCTAATTAGCCTGGCTGCCATTACCGAATCGGAATGTATCAAATTTTTGCGGCAATCCACGAAGCGATTTGGAACAATTCTCACACGTGTACGGCTCATCGTTACAAACAATATTTACGCGAACCATCATAAACTTTGCGCGAACCGTCGGGAATTTCGAAGCAACCCATTTTTCGTTCGCGTATTTTTCAGTTCAGGCGACCTCCAGGCGAACCAAAAGATCGTTCGCTTAAAAAGCAGGCCTATTGTGTTAACCATTGACTAAACGCAGAGCCATGACAATTCTCAAATGAGGCATTATAAGGCTCTAGAATAGTTATCAGAGACTCTTATTAAAAAAAATCGGGAAGGGGGGACCCCCTCGAATACCCTCCCTCACCTCGGCGGGGCTGTGCATTTTGGGTATGCCCAATATATTACGGACTTTGGGTCCAAGTTCGAATTAGCCTTAGGTACAGAATTGTCCCCCCCCCCCTCTCCCCACACCCATGTCGAATTTTTAAATAATGCTGGCTTCGGGCAGGGGAAGCTGCCTTCTGGTACCGCGTTTCAATTTCAGGCTTTCACCATAAGAGCTCACGGCATAGATAAATAACTGAGAATTATTCATCTACCCTGCGACATACATGTAGATAAGAAGCAACAGGAAGGGTTGGGGAAATATGATCAATGTCTGGTGGAATTCCCCTGAAGTGACAACAGAATACATGATTGGTTAATCTTGATTTAAGGCCTACACATGTTGTACTCGTACAAATCCATGTTTGTCATTGTCAGAATGGCAGGAGGGCCATAATGTTCCGCCTAAAATGAGTCCAGGTGGGCCATTTTTGGTCCACCTTTATTCATTAAAGGCGGGCAACTTTCTTGAGTTGACACGAAGTTAGTTGAGCATTGCCAATCCAGTGAATAGTGATGTCCCACAAATATCAAATAGTTTACCTTGGGTGCCGGCAAGAAATTTGGTGACCCCCCCCCCCCCCCCCCCCAAAGAACAATACATAGTGGTAAATATATTGGAAGAATTGTTACTCAATAAAGAAATATTTTGATATGCTGTTATTTCGAAAACAAAACGTTTCAAAATACGGAATTGTGAAAGCAAGAAAGGAAACTTGGAATCCGATGCTGAAAACAAAGCTCTGGACATCAAGGGAGAGTGCTCATCACAATTCTCTTGCCAAAGCCATCTGTTTCAAAAACGCATTGTCATTCACTCCACGTGGTTAGAAGCCTCTGCACTGCTCAACACGGCGTTATGGCAATTTGTCTCTGTCACATTGAGACATGCTGGCACTCGGATCTAAATAAATTTATGACAGAGAACAGTTATATTCAGAAAAATATGCGCTGTTAGATTATACAGGGTAGGCGTTCAGTGTCATTTACGTTTTGAGTGAAAAATCATTGAAACTTTGGGGTGTCTGATTACAGGAAATATCCGGACAGTTACCTACCTGCAAAAACCCATTTGCTTCCTAATATTCTGACATGGAAGCCAAAAGTAATACAGCACCACGAAGGTCTGGAATTATACTTCTGAATGGGAATTACAAGTGACATGGATTTATTGCCAAATGTCGTCCACTCGTTGACATTTAATGAGGTCGACATAGTAATAACGCGCAGTTTGAAATGTCTATGGTTGTTCCAATGTATGGAGCCTTGGCGGTCAGTACAGAATTTCATTAGATGCGACCTCTGGGAGCGGGCATACTGCATAGAGATCCTGCCGACATTGCTGCTGTTTTGATTCAGTAGTATAGCCACGGAATTAAGGGGGGGGGGGGGCAAGTCCCCTAAATGCCCCCCCCCCCCCCCGCAAAAAAAAAAAAATAAAAAATTGACCCAGTGCAATTTCATACAACTTAGAGCCCCCACAAATGCTCTCCAATATAGGGCAGCACATGTTACAACTGCTCAGATTGAATCTTAAGAGTACTGAACTTTGCAAAATATTCTCGGGTAGACTTTGTCCTTACTTGGAGTCTATGACCCTCTGAACATTACCCCCTCCGCAAATTCTTCTGTACTAACCCCGAAACCCGACAACAACCTTCCAAATATCATGGTAGTTATCACACTTCTCTCCTGAACAACAGCTGCTGGTCAAACGAGAAGACCCCAGTGATTTACATCAAACAACAGGGTTTCTGTAAAAAAAAATATTTACTTTATATCGTCGACCGTCAATGTGTTAATAGGCTCATCAAAAATCCGTTTTTCTGCGTTCTTCTCAATTTTGAGACGAAAAATAGGAGGAAAATCCTGTGTATTGTGCGGGCACAATCACTTCATCTAGTTATTCTTTTTTTTTTTTTTTTTTTTTTTTTTTTTTTTGTTTTTCCAACACATCGGGGAAAGAGTTTTCTCGAAAACGGTCTTTAAGATTTTTTTCAAACTTTGCACGATCAATGACGGCCATGAGTTCTAATAAATAAAACCATCAGTATTTGGAGGAAAATGTTTCTTGGTGGGCAAAAACGCCCAAAAACGCCCAAAGCTTCGTAGGCCAATATCTCATGAAAGAAAAAAGCTATCGATTTAATTTTTTGACAGACTTGTCAGAATTACTCTTGTCTAAAACAAATATAATCGGTATTTTTTTCCATTTTTTATGTTTTCTGCCAAAATTTTTCACGAAACGGAAAGTTATCTCAAAAATCGGCCATTTTGGATTGAAATATCGAGATTTAAATATAACGAGCCCTCTAAAAGGGTTCCAAATTGAAGGAAGTAATACCGCTTTATAAAAAAAATCGAAAGAATTTCGTTTCGAATTTTCGGTAATCCAAAATGGCGGCCGAAAAATCGAATTTTTATTTTCGGTTATTTATGTGTTTCAGGCCATTTGGAGACGAAAAAAAAAAATTTTTTGCACCAGAAAAATTTTCGGTTTGGACTTCGAAATTTTCGACCAAAAGTCGGAATTTTTTGTTTCCACCGGGCTACTTTGCCGTCACAGTACTCAACAAGTGGGACGATTTGAAAGCTTCTAAGGGTAGAAATGTTGAAGTCACAGTGTACATGAACAGTTATCATCTTTTGGAAATGGAGTTGTTCTTAATTTGGCTTCCGCTAGCAGTCAAACATGGCTTCGGGACACTGTGACCACAAATTGAAAAAAAATTTCTTGTTTTTTTTTACTTTATTATGTCTAGATTCATTATTTCTCATAAATAAAAACTATCAATGACGGCCATGAGTCCTAATAAATAAAACCATCAGTATTTGGGGGAAAATGTTTCTTGGTGGGCAAAAACGCCCAAAAACGCCCAAAGCTTCGTAGGCCAATATCTCATGAAAGAAAAAAGCTATCGACTTAATTTTTTGACAGACTTGTCAGAATTACTCTTGTCTAAAACAAATACAATCAGTATTTTTTTTCCATTTTTTATGTTTTCTGCCAAAATTTTTCACAAAACGGAAAGTTATCTCAAAAATCGGCCATTTTGGATTGAAATATCGAGATTTAAATATAATGAGCCCTCTAAAAGAGTTCCAAATTGAAGGCAGTAATACCGCCTTATAAAAAAAAATCGAAAGAATTTCGTTTCGATTTTTCGTCAATCCAAAATGGCGGCCAAAAAATCGAAATTTTTTTTTCGTTTTTTATGCGTTTTGTTCAATTTTGAGACGAAAAAACATTTTTTTTTTACACTGAAAATTTTCGGTCCGGTTCGGACTTCCGAAATTTTCGACCAAAATTCGGAAATTTTTGTTTTTGTTTTTTATGTGTTTTGTTCAATTATGAGACGAAAACAATTTTTTTTTTTTTTTACACTACACCACCAAAAAACGAAAATTGGTCTTCAGACTGGTACTTTGACCTAATTATACTGTACTACCGGAGTGGGTTAAAAGCGGTGATGATTGCGAATGTGTAGCGCATATATAGGTAAAAAGATTCCCCATAGTTTGGAAGCACAATTTTGTTGCGTTTGCCTTTGGGCGGTCGCCAAAAGTACACTCTCGGCCTCTCAACGGTCCGTACACCCTCTTTTTGGCATGAGAATACTCGGCGTTCTTGACTCGTATAAGGCTTCCGTGATTCAAATGGCAACATTCACGGTCTCCTTTAACCTTTCCCCACCCCATGGGAATAAGGTTTCATTTCACTTGGCTTCTGATGGCTGGAGAACTACCACTCCGGTTCGGACTTTTCGACCAAAATCCGGAAATGTTTGTCTTAATTTTTTATGTGTTTTGTTCAATTTTGAGACGAAAAAAAATTTTTTTTTTTCTTTACACTACACCAAAAAAACGAAAAATCGGTCTTCAGACTGGTACTTTGACCTAATTATACTGTACTACCGGAGTGGGTTAAAAGCGGCGGTGATTGAGAATGTGTAGCCCATATATAGGTAAAAAGATTCCCCGTAGTTTGGAATCACAATTTTGTTGAGTTTGGCTTAGGGAGGTCGCCAAAATACACTCTCGGCCTCTCAACGGCCCGTACACCCTCCTTTCGGCATGAGAATACTCGGCGTTCTTGAATCGTATAAGGTTTCTGTGATTGAAATGGCAACATTCACGGTCTCTTTAAACCTTTCCCCTCCCCAGGGGAATAGGGTTTTATTTCACTTGGCTTCTGATGGCTGGAGAACTACCGCTCCGGTTCGGACTAGAAAAATTTTGAACAAAAATCGGATTTTTTTTTTCGGTTTTCTGTGCGTTTTGGTCAATTTTGAAACGAAAAAAAAATTCTTTACCTGGAAGTTTTTGGTCCGGTCTTCGGTCAGCTACTACGACCTGATTATACTTTACTACCGGAGTGGGTTAAAAGCGGTGGTGATTGAAAAATGTGTAGCCCATATATAGACAAGAAGATTCCCCATAGTGTGGAAGCACAACCTTGTTGCATTTGGATTCGGGCGGTCACCAAATGTACACTCTCGGCCTCTCAACCATGCGAACACCCTCTTTTTGGCATGAAAATACTCGACGTTCTTGAATCATATAAGGCTTCCGTGGTTGAAATGGCAACATTCACCGCCTCTTTAAACCGTTCCCCCACCCCACGGGAATAGGATTTTATTTCACTTGGGTTCTGATGGCTGGAAAACTACCACTCCGGTTCGGACTTGGAAAATTTTCAACAAAAATGGGATTTTCTTTTTTTGGTTTTCTACGCGTTTTGGTCAAGTTTGGGACGAAAAAAATTGTTTTTTTACCTGGAAGTTTTTGGTCGGGTCTTCGGACAGGTACTATGACCTCATTATCCTTTGCTACCGGAGTGGGTTAAAAGCGGTGGTGATTGAAAATCTGTAGCCCGTATATAGATAAAAAGATTCCCCGGAGTGTGGAAGCACAATCCTGTTGCATTTGGCTTCGGGTGGTCGCCAAATGTACACTCTCGGCCTCCCAAAGGTCCGTACACCCTCATTTTGGCATGAGAATAATCGACGTTCTTGAATCGTATAAGGCTTCCGTGGTTGAAATGGCAACATTCGCGGTCTCTTTAAACCTGCCCCATCCCATGGGAATAGGGTTTTATTCCACTTGGCTTCTGATGGCTGGAGAACTACCACTCCGGTTCGGACTTGGAAACTCTTGAACAAAAATCGGATTTTTTTTTTCGGTTTTCTATGCGTTTTGGTAAATTTTGAGACAAAAAAATCTTTTTTGTTACCTGGAAATTTTTTGGTCCGGTTGGGACTGAAAATGTTTGATCAAAAACCAAACTTCTTTCTTTCGATCGCCACTTTGATCTGACGAAACTGTACTACGAGAAGGGTTAAAGTGGCCGTAATTCAGAATTTGGATGTTGAGGCTCTTCCTCCACCTGTAAAACTATCAGACGCGACTGCCCAACCCCCCACCCAACACAAACACCCATTAGTTGGACTCTACATCTCGGGCGTCCATGCCAGGAAACACGTCTGAAAAACATTGATCATTTTGCACCCGGCGACCTCAACTTCAGTGAACGCTGTACATAATTTGAAATCAAAATTTTCAGTAAAACCCGCAAACATTGGTATTCGCGTTTCTTTTAAATATTTAGTATTACTTAATCAGTCCTTGCTGATAGAACACCAATTCAAATGATTTGTTGTAATTTGTAATATATTCAAAAAAATATGCGCTTTTAGATTGTATAGTGTAGGCGTTAAGTGTCATTTTACGTTTTGAGTGAAAAATCATTGAAACATTAAGGGTGTCTAATTATAAGAAATAACCCGACAATTACCTACCTGCAACTATCCATTTGCTTCCTAACATTCTGACATGGAAGCCAAACGTAATAGAGCACCACGAAGGCCTGGAATTAGTTGCTGTAGCCAAATTGAGGACTGGGAAACTCTGCCCCCCCCCCCCCCCCCGAAAAAAAGGTGGGTGTGCGACGGTGGCGAACCGCGACCCCAATAAACATCTCTGTCGAAAATTTACACATTCTGTCGGAAAATAATTTCTGACCAGTGTGGCATAGACTCAGAGCCAGCAGCCGACGAAGCTAACAATTGTCCAATGACCTCCTATATAACTTTTAGAATATCATGATTGTCAAAGAACTCATTATTCAAGTCGGCAAGGAGATTTCCCACACCAGACCAGAACCGAGACCGGAAAGTGCGGGATTTAGAAATGTCACACGCCATTACGCAGAGCCATGACAAGCCTCAAATGAGAATTGTTATCAGTGCCTCTTATTTAAAAAAAAAAGTCGGGAAGGGGAGCCTCCCCCCCCCCCCTCAAATACCCTCCCACATCTCGGGGCTATGCACTTGGGATATGCCTAATATGTTACGGACTTTGGGTCCAAGTTTGAATTAGCTTTAGGTATACATATGCCCCCCCCCCTCACCCCACACACATGTCAAATTTTTAAATACTGCTGACTTCGACTTCGAGCCTGGGAAGTTGCCTTCTGGTACCCGCGTTTCAATTTCAGGCTTTCACCATAAGAGCTCATGGCATAGATAAATAACTGAGAATTATTCATCTACCCGAAGACCCTCAACGTACATGTAGATAAGAAGCAACAGGAAGGGTTGTGGCAATATGACCAATACCTGGTGGAATTCCTCTAAAGCGGACAACAGTATACATAAGTGTTTAATCTTGACTTTCGGCCTGCACTTGTTGTGGTCGTACAATCAAATCCATCAGGTTTATTGAAGGAGAAGTAGAACTTATTAAGAAATGACATAAACTAACACTCCTCATACTGATTTGTCAGCTCCCACTCGAACCACCCCCCCCCCCCCCACTCCCACCCAATTACGCGCTCGTTTTTTATTTCTGTACTCTAGATATTTCTTCTGCAATCGTGAGGAACCACGACATCACTGCCCATCATGAAGTGTTTCCGCCTCCACGAATAAGAATCGGATGCAAAAGCATTTGGAAATCTTCAAAAGTAACCTTCATTGAAACACTTATGGTAGCAGTTGTTTTGGACTTCTGAATGGGAATTACAACTGACATGGATTTACTGGCAAATGTCGTCCACTCGTTGACATTTAATGAGGTCGACATAGTAATAATGCGCAGTTTGGAAGAATGGCTATGGTTGTTCCAATGTATGGAGCCTTGGCGGTCAGTACAGAATATCATTAGATGTGACCTCTGGGAGCTGGCATACTGCATAGAGGTCTTGCAATTATATCTTCTACCGTCAGTATGTTGATAGGCTCATCAAAAATCCGTTTTTCTGTGTTCTCAATTTTGAGACGAAAACGCTCAGGAACTGAAAATACGAGGAAAATCCTGTGTATTGTGCGGGCACAATCACTTCATCTAGTTTGGATTTTCCTGAAAGGAAAATCTATTTGTTATTGCCAAGATTATTATTCTTTTTTTTTTTTTTTTTCTTTTTCTTTTTTGGATTTTCCTGAAAGGAAAATCTATTTGTTATTGCCAAGATTATTATTCTTTTTTTTTTTTTTTTTTTTTTTTTTTTTTTTTTTGTTTTTCCAACACATCGGGGAAAGAGTTTTCTCGAAAACGGTCTTTAAGATTTTTTTCAAACTTTGCACGATCGATGACGGCCATGAGTTCTAATAAATAAAACCATCAGTATTTGGGGGAAAATGTTTCTTGGTGGGCAAAAACGCCCAAAAACGCCCAAAGCTTCGTAGGCCAATATCTCATGAAAGAAAAAAGCTATCGACTTAATTTTTTGACAGACTTGTCAGAATTACTCTTGTCTAAAACAAATATAATCGGTATTTTTTTCCATTTTTTATGTTTTCTGCCAAAATTTTTCACAAAACGGAAAGTTATCTCGAAAATCGGCCATTTTGGATTGAAATATCGAGATTTAAATATAACGAGCCCTCTAAAAGGGTTCCAAATTGAAGGAAGTAATACCGCTTTATAAAAAAAAATCGAAAGAATTTCGTTTCGATTTTTCGGTAACCCAAAATGGCGGCCGAAAAATCGAATTTTTATTTTCGGTTATTTATGTGTTTCAGGCCATTTGGAGACGAAAAAAAAAAATTTTTTTGCACCAGAAAAATTTTCGGTTTGGACTTAGAAATTTTCGACCAAAAGTCGGAATTTTTTGTTTCCACCGGGCTAATTTGCCGTCACAGTACTCAACAAGTGGGACGATTTGAAAGCTTCTAAGGGTAGAAATGTTGAAGTCACAGTGTACATGAACAGTTATCATCTTTTGGAAATGGAGTTGTTCTTAATTTGGCTTCCGCTAGCAGTCAAACATGGCTTCGGGACACTGTGACCAAAAATTGAAAAAAAATTTCTTGTTTTTTTTTTACTTTATTATGTCTAGATTCATTATTTCTCATAAATAAAAACTATCAATGTCGGCCATGAGTCCTAATAACTAAAACCATCAGTATTTGGGGGAAAATGTTTCTTGGTGGGCAAAAACGCCCAAAAACGCCCAAAGCTTCGTAGGCCAATATCTCATGAAAGAAAAAAGCTATCGACTTCATTTTTTGACAGACTTGTCAGAATTACTCTTGTCTAAAACAAATATAATCGGTATTTTACCATTGTTTATGTTTTCTGCCAAAATTTTTCACAAAACGGAAAGTTATCTCAAAAATCGGCCATTTTGGATTGAAATATCGAGATTTAAATATAATGAGCCCTCTAAAAGAGTTCCAAATTGAAGGCAGTAATACCGATTTATAAAAAAAATCGAAAGAATTTCGTTTCGATTTTTCGTCAATGCAAAATGGCGGCCAAAAAATCGAATTTTTTTTTTTTCGTTTTTTATGCGTTTTGTTCAATTTTGAGACGAAAAAACATTTTTTTTTTTACACTGAAAATTTTCGGTCCGGTTCGGACTTCCGAAATTTTCGACCAAAATTCGGAAATTTTTGTTTTTGTTTTTTATGTGTTTTGTTCAATTTTGAGACGAAAAAAATTTTTTTTTTTTTTTTTAAACTACACCACCAAAAAACGAAAATTGGTCTTCAGACTGGTACTTTGACCTAATTATACTGTACTACCGGAGTGGGTTAAAAGCGGTGATGATTGTGATTGTGTAGCGCATATATAGGCAAAAAGATTCCCCATAGTTTGGAAGCACAATTTTGTTGCGTTTGCCTTCGGGCGGTCGCCAAAAGTACACTCTCGGCCTCTCAACGGTCCGTACACCCTCTTTTTGGCATGAGAATACTCGACGTTCTTGACTCGTATAAGGCTTCCGTGATTCAAATGGCAACATTCACGGTCTCCTTTAACCTTTCCCCACCCAATGGGAATAAGGTTTTATTTCACTTGGCTTCTGATGGCTGGAGAACTACCACTCCGGTTCGGACTTTTCGACCAAAATCCGGAAATGTTTGTCTTTATTTTTATGTGTTTTGTTCAATTTTGAGACGAAAAAAATTTTTTTTTTTTTTTTTACACTACACCATAAAAACGAAAAATCGGTCTTCAGAATGGTAATTTGACCTAATTATACTGTACTACTGGAGTGGGTTAAAAGCGGCGGTGATTGAGAATGTGTAGCCCATATATAGGTAAAAAGATTCCCCGTAGTTTGGAAGCACAATTTTGTTGAGTTTGGCTTAGGGAGGTCGCCAAAATACACTCTCGGCCTCTCAACGGTCCGTACACCCTCCTTTCGGCATGAGAATACTCGGCGTCATTGAATCGTATAAGGTTTCTGTGATTGAAATGGCAACATTCACGGTCTCTTTAAACCTTTCCCCTCCCCAGGGGAATAGGGTTTTATTTCACTTGGCTTCTGATGGTAGGAGAACTACCGCTCCGGTTCGGACTTAAAAAATTTTGAACCAAAATCGGAATTTTTTTTTCGGTTTTCTGTGCGTTTTGGTCAATTTTGAAACGAAAAAAATTTCTTTACCTGGAAGTTTTTGGTCCGGTTTTCGGTCAGCTACTACGACCTGATTATACTTTACTACCGGAGTGGGTTAAAAGCGGTGGTGATTGATAAATGTGTAGCCCGTATAAAGACAAGAAGATTCCCCATAGTGAGGAAGCACAACCTTGTTGCATTTGGATTCGGGCGGTCACCAAATGTACACTCTCGGCCTCTCAACCATGCGAACACCCTCTTTTTGGCATGAAAATACTCGACGTTCTTGAATCATATAAGGCTTCCGTGGTTGAAATGGCAACATTCACCGCCTCTTTAAACCGTTCCCCCACCCCACGGGAATAGGATTTTATTTCACTTGGGTTCTGATGGCTGGAAAACTACCACTCCGGTTCGGACTTGGAAAATTTTCAACAAAAATGGGATTTTTTTTTTATGGTTTTCTACGCGTTTTGGTCAAGTTTGAGACAAAAAAAATTGTTTTTTTACCTGGAAGTTTTTGGTCGGGTCTTCGGACAGCTACTATGACCTCATTATACTTTGCTACCGGAGTGGGTTAAAAGCGGTGGTGATTGAAAATCTGTAGCCCGTATATAGATAAAAAGATTCCCCGGAGTGTGGAAGCACAATCCTGTTGCATTTGGCTTCGGGTGGTCGCCAAATGTACACTCTCGGCCTCCCAACGGTCCGTACACCCTCATTTTGGCATGAGAATAATCGACGTTCATGAATCGTATAAGGCTTCCGTGGTTGAAATGGCAACATTCGCGGTCTCTTTAAACCTTCCCCATCCCATGGGAATAGGGTTTTATTCCACTTGGCTTCTGATGGCTGGAGAACTACCACTCCGGTTCGGACTTGGAAACTTTTGAACAAAAATCGGATTTTTTTTTTCGGTTTTCTATGCGTTTTGGTAAATTTTGAGACAAAAAAATATTTTTTGTTACCTGGAAATTTTTTGGTCCGGTTGGGACTGAAAATGTTTGATCAAAAACCAAACTTCTTTCTTTCGATCGCCACTTTGATCTGACGAAACTGTACTACGAGACGGGTTAAAGTGGCCGTAATTCAGAATTTGGATGTTGAGGCTCTTCCTCCACCTGTAAAACTATCAGACGCGACTGCCCAACCCCCACCCAACACACACCCATTAGTTGGACTCTACATCTCGGGCGTCCATGCCAGGAAACACGTCTGAAAACCATTGATCATTTTGCACCCGGCGACCTCAACTTCAGTGAACGCTGTACATAATTTGAAATCAAAATTTTCAGTAAAACCCGCAAACATTGGTATTCGCGTTTCTTTTAAATATTTAGTATTACTTAATCAGTCCTTGCTGATAGAACACCAATTCAAATGATTTGTTGTAATTTGTAATATATTCAAAAAAAATATGCGCTTTTAGATTGTATAGTGTAGGCGTTAAGTGTCATTTTACGTTTTGAGTGAAAACTCATTGAAACATTAAGGGTGTCTAATTATAAGAAATAACCCGACAATTACCTACCTGCAACTATCCATTTGCTTCCTAACATTCTGACATGGAAGCCAAAAGTAATAGAGCACCACGAAGGCCTGGAATTAGTTGCTGTAGCCAAATTGAGGACTGGGAAACTCTGCCCCCCCCCCCCCCCCAAAAAAAAAGGTGGGTGTGCGACGGTTGCGAACCGCGACCCCAATAAACATCTCTGTCGAAAATTTACACATTCTGTCGGAAAATAATTTCTAACCAGTGTGGCATAGACTCAGAGCCAGCAGCCGACGAAGCTAACAATTGTCCAATGACCTCCTATATAACTTTTAGAATATCATGATTGTCAAAGAACTCATTATTGAAGTCGGCAAGGAGATTTCCCAACACCAGACCAGAACCGAGACCGGAAAGTGCGGGATTTAGAAATGTCACACGTCATTACGCAGAGCCATGACAAGCCTCAAATGAGAATTGTTATCAGTGCCTC
The DNA here is from genome assembly GCA_031216915.1 of Pictodentalium vernedei. Lineage (NCBI taxonomy): Eukaryota > Metazoa > Mollusca > Scaphopoda > Dentaliida > Dentaliidae > Pictodentalium > Pictodentalium vernedei. The sequence continues at coordinate 297,391,176 of CM062294.1, forward strand.
TTATTTAAAAAAAAGTCGGGAAGGGGAGCCCCCCCCCCCCCCCTGTCATACCCTCCCACATCTCGGGGCTATGCACTTTGGATATGCCTAATATGTTACGGACTTTGGGTCCAAGTTTGAATTAGCTTTAGGTATACATATGCCCCCCCCCCCCCCTCACCCCACACACATGTCAAATTTTTAAATACTGCTGACTTCGAGCCTGGGAAGTTGCCTTCTGGTACCGCGTTTCAATTTCAGGCTTTCACCATAAGAGCTCATGGCATAGATAAATAACTGAGAATTATTCATCTACCCGAAGACCCTCAACGTACATGTAGATAAGAAGCAACAGGAAGGGTTGTGGCAATATGACCAATACCTGGTGGAATTCCTCTAAAGCGGATAACAGTATACATAAGTGTTTAATCTTGACTTTCGGCCTGTAATTGTTGTGGTCGTACAATCAAATCCATCAGGTTTATTGAAGGAGAAGTAGAACTTATTAAGAAATGACATAAACTAACACTCCTCATACTGATTTGTCAGCTCCCACCCGAACCACCCCCCCCCCCCCCCCACTCCCACCCAATTACGCGCTCGTTTTTTATTTCTGAACTCTAGATATTTCTTCTGCAATCGTGAGGAACCACGACATCACTGCCCATCATGTAGTGTTTCCGCCTCCACGCATAAGAATCGGATGCAAAAGCATTTGGAAATCTTCAAAAGTAACCTTCATTGAAACACTTATGGTAGCAGTTGTTTTGGACTTTTGAATGGGAATTACAACTGACATGGATTTACTGGCAAATGTCGTCCACTCGTTGACATTTAATGAGGTCGACATAGTAATAATGCGCAGTTTGGAATGGCTATGGTTGTTCCAATGTATGGAGCCTTGGCGGTCAGTACAGAATATCATTAGATGTGACATCTGGGAGCTGGCATACTGCATAGAGGTCTTGCAATTATATCTTCTACCGTCAGTATGTTGATAGGCTCATCAAAAATCCGTTTTTCTGTGTTCTCAATTTTGAGACGAAAACGCTCAGGAACTGAAAATACGAGGAAAATCCTGTGTATTGTGCGGGCACAATCACTTATCTAGTTTTTTTTTTGTTTTTCCAACACATCGGGGAAAGAGTTTTCTCGAAAACGGTCTTTAAGATTTTTTTCAAACTTTGCACGATCAATGACGGCCATGAGTTCTAATAAATAAAACCATCAGTATTTGGGGGAAAATGTTTCTTGGTGGGCAAAAACGCCCAAAAAACGCCCAAAGCTTCGTTGGCCAATATCTCATGAAAGAAAAAAGCTATTGACTTAATTTTTTGACAGACTTGTCAGAATTACTCTTGTCTAAAACAAATATAATCGGTATTTTTTTCCATTTTTCATGTTTTCTGCCAAAATTTTTCACAAAACGGAAAGTTATCTCAAAAATCGGCCACTTTGGATTGAAATATCGAGATTTAAATATAAAGAGCCCTCTAAAAGGGTTCCAAATTGAAGGAAGTAATACCGCTTTATAAAAAAAATCGAAAGAATTTCGTTTCGATTTTTCGTTAATCCAAAATGGCGGCCAAAAAATCGAAATTTTTTTTTTTGTTTTTTATGTGTTTTGTTCAATTTTGAGACAAAAAAAAAAAAAAAATTTTTGCACTGAAAATTTTCGGTCCGGTTCGGACTTCCGAAATTTTCGACCAAAATTCGGAAATTTTTGTTTTTGTTTTTTATGTGTTTTGTTCAATTTTGAGACGAAAAAAAAAATTTTTTTTTTACACACCACCACCAAGAAACGAAAATTGGTCTTTAGACTGGTACTTTGACCTAATTATACTGTACTACCGGAGTGGGTAAAAAGCGGCGGTGATTGCGAATGTGTAGCGCATATATAGGTAAAAAGATTCCCCGCAGTTTGGAAGCACAATTGTGTTGCGTTTGCCTTCGGGCGGTCGCCAAAAGTACACTCTCGGCCTTTCAACGGTCCGTACACCCTCTTTTTTTGGCATGAGAATACTCGGCGTTCTTGACTCGTATAAGGATTTCGTGATTCATATGGGATCATTCACGGTCTGTTTAAACCTTTCCCCGCCCCATGGGAATAAGGTTTTATTTCACTTGGGTTCTGATGGCTGGAGAACTACCACTCCGGTTCGGACTTTTCGACCAAAATCCGGAAATTGTTTTTGTTTTTTATGTGTTTTGTTCACTTTTGAGAGGAAAAAATTTTTTTTTTTTTTTACACTTCACCAAAAAACGAAAAATCGGTCTTCAGACTGGTACTTTGACCTAATTATACTGTACTACCGGAGTGGGTTAAAAGCGGTGGTGATTGAGAATGTGTAGCCCGTATACAGGTAAAAAGATTCCCCATAGTTTAGAAGTACAATTTTGTTGAGTTTGGCTTCGGGCGGTCGCCAAAATACACTCTCCCCCTCTCAACGGTCCGTACACCCTCTTTTTGGCATGAGAATACTCGGCGTTCTTGACTCGTATATGGCTTCTGTGATTCAAATGGCAACATTCACGATCTCCTTTAACCTTTCCCCACCCCATGGGAATAAGGTTTTATTTCACTTGGCTTCTGATGGCTGGAGAACTACCACTTCGGTTCGGACTTTTCGACCAAAATCCGGAAATGTTTGTCTTTATTTTTTATGTGTTTTGTTCAATTTTGAGACGAAAAAAATTTTTTTTTTTTTTTTTTTACACTACACCAAAAAAAACGAAAAATCGGTCTTCAGACTGGTACTTTGACCTAATTATACTGTACTACCGGAGTGGGTTAAAAGCGGCGGTGATTGAGAATGTGTAGCCCATATATAGGTAAAAAGATTCCCCGTAGTTTGGAAGCACAATTTTGTTGAGTTTGGCTTAGGGAGGTCGCCAAAATACACTCTCGGCCTCTCAACGGTCCGTACACCCTACTTTCGGCATGAGAATACTCGGCGTTCTTGAATCGTATAAGGTTTCAGTGATTGAAATGGCAACATTCACGGTCTCTTTAAACCTTTCCCCTCCCCAGGGGAATAGGGTTTTATTTCACTTGGCTTCTGATGGCTGGAGAACGACCGCTCCGGTTCGGACTTGAAAAATTTTGAACCAAAATCGGAATTTTTTTTTCGGTTTTCTGTGCATTTTGGTCAATTTTGAAACGAAAAAAAATTCTTTACCTGGAAGTTTTTGGTCCGGTCTTCGGTCAGCTAATACGACCTGATTATACTTTACTACCGGAGTGGGTTAAAAGCGGTGGTGATTGAAAAATGTGTAGCCAGTATATAGACAAGAAGATTCCCCATAGTGTGGAAGCACAACCTTGTTGCATTTGGATTCGGGCGGTCACCAAATGTACACTCTCGGCCTCTCAACCATGCGAACACCCTCTTTTTGGCATGAAAATACTCGACGTTCTTGAATCATATAAGGCTTCCGTGGTTGAAATGGCAACATTCACCGCCTCTTTAAACCGTTCCCCCACCCCACGGGAATAGGATTTTATTTCACTTGGGTTCTGATGGCTGGAAAACTACCACTCCGGTTCGGACTTGGAAAATTTTCAAGAAAAATGGGATTTTTTTTTTTTGGTTTTCTACGCGTTTTGGTCAAGTTTGAGACGAAAAAAATTGTTTTTTTACCTGGAAGTTTTTGGTCGGGTCTTCGGACAGGTACTATGACCTCATTATACTTTGCTACCGGAGTGCGTTAAAAGCGGTGGTGATTGAAAATCTGTAGCCCGTATATAGATAAAAAGATTCCCCGGAGTGTGGAAGCACAATCCTGTTGCATTTGGCTTCGGGTGGTCGCCAAATGTACACTCTCGGCCTCCCAACGGTCCGTACACCCTCATTTTGGCATGAGAATAATCGACGTTCTTGAATCGTATAAGGCTTCCGTGGTTGAAATGGCAACATTCGCGGTCTCTTTAAACCTTCCCCATCCCATGGGAATAGGGTTTTATTCCACTTGGCTTCTGATGGCTGGAGAACTACCACTCCGGTTCGGACTTGGAAACTTTTAAACAAAAATCGGATTTTTTTTTTCGGTTTTCTATGCGTTTTGGTAAATTTTGAGACAAAAAAATATTTTTTGTTACCTGGAAATTTTTTGGTCCGGTTGGGACTGAAAATGTTTGATCAAAAACCAAACTTCTTTCTTTCGATCGCCACTTTGATCTGAGGAAACTGTACTACGAGATGGGTTAAAGTGGCCGTAATTCAGAATTTGGATGTTGAGGCTCTTCCTCCACCTGTAAAACTATCAGACGCGACTGCCCAACCCCCACCCAACACAAACACCCATTAGTTGGACTCTACATCTCGGGTGTCCATGCCAGGAAACACGTCTGAAAAACATTGATCATTTTGCACCCGGCGACCTCAACTTCAGGGATCGCTGTACATAATTTGAAATCAAAATTTTCAGTAAAACCCGCAAACATTGGTATTCGCGTTTCTTTTAAATATTTAGTATTACTTAATCAGTCCTTGCTGATAGAACACCAATTCAAATGATTTGTTGTAATTTGTAATATATTCAAAAAAATATGCGCTTTTAGATTGTATAGTGTAGGCGTTAAGTGTCATTTTACGTTTTGAGTGAAAAATCATTGAAACATTAAGGGTGTCTAATTATAAGAAATAACCCGACAATTACCTACCTGCAACTATCCATTTGCTTTCTAACATTCTGACATGGAAGCCAAAAGTAATAGAGCACCACGAAGGCCTGGAATTAGTTGCTGTAGCCAAATTGAGGACTGAGAAACTCTGCCCCCCCCCCCCCCCCCCCACAAAAAAAGGTGGGTGTGCGACGGTGGCGAACCGCGACCCCAATTAAACATCTCTGTCGAAAATTTACACATTCTGTCGGAAAATAATTTCTGACCAGTGTGGCATAGACTCAAAGCCAGCAGCCGACGAAGCTAACAATTGTCCAATGACCTCCTATATAACTTTTAGAATATCATGATTGTCAAAGAACTCATTATTCAAGTCGGCAAGGAGATTTCCCAACACCAGACCAGAACCGAGACCGGAAAGTGCGGGATTTAGAAATGTCACACGCCATTACGCAGAGCCATGACAAGCCTCAAATGAGAATTGTTATCAGTGCCTCTTATTTAAAAAAAAAGTCGGGAAGGGGAGCCTCCCCCCACCCCCCTCAAATACCCTCCCACATCTCGGGGCTATGCACTTTGGATATGCCTAATATGTTACGGACTTTGGGTCCAAGTTTGAATTAGCTTTAGGTATACATATGCCCCACCCCCCCTCACCCCACACACATGTCAAATTTTTAAATACTGCTGACTTCGAGCCTGGGAAGTTGCCTTCTGGTACCCGCGTTTCAATTTCAGGCTTTCACCATAAGAGCTCATGGCATAGATAAATAACTGAGAATTATTCATCTACCCGAAGACCCTCAACGTACATGTAGATAAGAAGCAACAGGAAGGGTTGTGGCAATATGACCAATACCTGGTGGAATTCCTCTAAAGCGGATAACAGTATACATAAGTGTTTAATCTTGACTTTCGGCCTGTACTTGTTGTGGTCGTATAATCAAATCCATCAGGTTTATTGAAGGAGAAGTAGAACTTATTAAGAAATGACATAAACTAACACTCCTCATACTGATTTGTCAGCTCCCACCCGAACCACCCCCCCCCCCCACTCCCACCCAATTACGCGCTCGTTTTTTATTTCTGAACTCTAGATATTTCTTCTGCAATCGTGAGGAACCACGACATCACTGCCCATCATGTAGTGTTTCCGCCTCCACGCATAAGAATCGGATGCAAAAGCATTTGGAAATCTTCAAAAGTAACCTTCATTGAAACACTTTTGGTAGCAGTTGTTTTGGACTTCTGAATGGGAATTACAACTGACATGGATTTACTGGCAAATGTCGTCCACTCGTTGACATTTAATGAGGTCGACATAGTAATAATGCGCAGTTTGGAATGGCTATGGTTGTTCCAATGTATGGAGCCTTGGCGGTCAGTACAGAATATCATTAGATGTGACTCTGGGAGCTGGCATACTGCATAGAGGTCTTGCAATTATATCTTCTACCGTCAGTATGTTGATAGGCTCATCAAAAATCCGTTTTTCTGTGTTCTCAATTTTGAGACGAAAACGCGCAGGAACTGAAAATACGAGGAAAATCCTGTGTATTGTGCGGGCACAATCACTTCATCTAGTTCTTTTTTTTTTTTTTTTTTTTTTTTTTTTTTTTTTTGTTTTTCCAACACATCGGGGAAAGAGTTTTCTCGAAAACGGTCTTTAAGATTTTTTTCAAACTTTGCACGATCAATGACGGCCATGAGTTCTAATAAATAAAACCATCAGTATTTGGGGGAAAATGATTCTTGGTGGGCAAAAACGCCCAAAAACGCCCAAAGCTTCGTAGGCCAATATCTCATGAAAGAAAAAAGCTATCGACTTAATTATTAGACAGACTTGTCAGAATTACTCTTGTCTAAAACAAATGTAATCGGTATTTTTTTCCATTTTTTATGTTTTCTGCCAAAATTTTTCACAAAACGGAAAGTTATCTCAAAAATCGGCCATTTTAGATTGAAATATCGAGATTTAAATATAACGAGCCCTCTAAAAGGGTTCCAAATTGAAGGAAGTAATACCGCTTTATAAAAAAAATCGAAAGAATTTCGTTTCGATTTTTCGGTAATCCAAAATGGCGGCCGAAAAATCGAATTTTTATTTTCGGTTATTTATGTGTTTCAGGCCATTTGGAGACGAAAAAAAAAATTTTTTTGCACCAGAAAAATTTTCGGTTTGGACTTAAAAATTTTCGACCAAAAGTCGGAATTTTTTGTTTCCACCGGGCTACTTTGCCGTCACAGTACTCAACAAGTGGGACGATTTGAAAGCTTCTAAGGGTAGAAATGTTGAAGTCACAGTGTACATGAACAGTTATCATCTTTTGGAAATGGAGTTGTTCTTAATTTGGCTTCCGCTAGCAGTCAAACATGGCTTCGGGACACTGTGACCAAAAATTGAAAAAAAATTTCTTGTTTTTTTTTTACTTTATTATGTCTAGATTCATTATTTCTCATAAATAAAAACTATCAATGACGGCCATGAGTCCTAATAAATAAAACCATCAGTATTTGGGGGAAAATGTTTCTTGGTGGGCAAAAACGCCCAAAAACGCCCAAAGCTTCGTAGGCCAATATCTCATGAAAGAAAAAAGCTATCGACTTAATTTTTTGACAGACTTGTCAGAATTACTCTTGTCTAAAACAAATATAGTCGGTATTTTTTTCCATTTTTATATTTTCTGCCAAAATTTTTCACAAAACGGAAAGTTATCTCAAAAATCGGCCATTTTGGATTGAAATATCGAGATTTAAATATAATGAGCCCTCTAAAATAGTTCCAAATTGAAGGCAGTAATACCGCTTTATAAAAAAAATCGAAAGAATTTCGTTTCGATTTTTCGTCAATGCAAAATGGCGGCCAAAAAAATCGAAATTTTTTTTTTCGTTTTTTATGTGTTTTGTTCAATTTTGAGACGAAAAAAAATTTTTTTTTTTTTTTTACACTACACCACCAAAAAACGAAAATTGGTCTTCAGACTGGTACTTTGACCTAATTATACTGTACTACCGGAGTGGGTTAAAAGCGGTGATGATTGCGAATGTGTAGCGCATATATAGGTAAAAAGATTCCCCATAGTTTGGAAGCACAATTTTGTTGCGTTTGCCTTCGGGCGGTCGCCAAAAGTACACTCTCGGCCTCTCAACGGTCCGTACACCCTCTTTTTGGCATGAGAATACTCGGCGTTCTTGACTCGTATAAGGCTTCCGTGATTCAAATGGCAACATTCACGGTCTCCTTTAACCTTTCCCCACCCCATGGGAATAAGGTTTTATTTCACTTGGCTTCTGATGGCTGGAGAACTACCACTCCGGTTCGGACTTTTCGACCAAAATCCGGAAATGTTTGTCTTTATTTTTTATGTGTTTTGTTCAATTTTGAGACGAAAAAAAATGTTTTTTTTTTTTTTACACTTCACCAAAAAAACGAAAAATCGGTCTTCAGACTGGTACTTTGACCTAATTATACTGTACTACCGGAGTGGGTTAGAAGCCGCGGTGATTGAGAATGTGTAGCCCATATATAGGTAAAAAGATTCCCCGTAGTTTGGAAGCACAATTTTGTTGAGTTTGGCTTAGGGAGGTCGCCAAAATACACTCTCGGCCTCTCAACGGTCCGTACACCCTCCTTTCGGCATGAGAATACTCGGCGTTATTGAATCGTATAAGGTTTCTGTGATTAAAATGGCAACATTCACGGTCTCTTTAAACCTTTCCCCTCCCCAGGGGAATAGGGTTTTATTTCACTTGGCTTCTGATGGCTGGAGAACTACCGCTCCGGTTCGGACTTGAAAAATTTTTAACCAAAATCGGATTTTTTTTTTCGGTTTTCTGTGCGTTTTGGTCAATTTTGAAACGAAAAAAAATTCTTTACCTGGAAGTTTTTGGTCCGGTCTTCGGTCAGCTACTACGACCTGATTATACTTTACTACCGGAGTGGGTTAAAAGCGGTGGTGATTGAAAAAGGTGTAGCCCGTATATAGACAAGAAGATTCCCCATAGTGTGGAAGCACAACCTTGTTGCATTTGGATTCGGGCGGTCACCAAATGTACACTCTCGGCCTCTCAACCATGCGAACACCCTCTTTTTGGCATGAAAATACTCGACGTTCTTGAATCATATAAGGCTTCCGTGGTTGAAATGGCAACATTCACCGCCTCTTTAAACCGTTCCCCCACCCCACGGGAATAGGATTTTATTTCACTTGGGTTCTGATGGCTGGAAAACTACCACTCCGGTTAGGACTTGGAAAATTTTCAACAAAAATGGGATTTTTTTTTTTTGGTTTTCCACGCGTTTTGGTCAAGTTTGAGACGAAAAAATTGTTTTTTTACCTGGAAGTTTTTTGTCGGGTCTTCGGACAGGTACTATGACCTCATTATACTTTGCTACCGGAGTGGGTTAAAAGCGGTGGTGATTGAAAATCTGTAGCCCGTATATAGATAAAAAGATTCCCCGGAGTGTGGAAGCACAATCCTGTTGCATTTGGCTTCGGGTGGTCGCCAAATGTACACTCTCGGCCTCCCAACGGTCCGTACACCCTCATTTTGGCATGAGAATAATCGACGTTCTTGAATCGTATGAGGCTTCCGTGGTTGAAATGGCAACATTCGCGGTCTCTTTAAACCTTCCCCATCCCATGGGAATAGGGTTTTATTCCACTTGGCTTCTGATGGCTGGAGAACTACCCCTCCGGTTCGGACTTGGAAACTTTTGAACAAAAATCGGATTTTTTTTTTCGGTTTTCTATGCGTTTTGGTAAATTTTGAGACAAAAAAATATTTTTTGTTACCTGGAAATTTTTTGGTCCGGTTGGGACTGAAAATGTTTGATCAAAAACCAAACTTTTTTCTTTCGATCGCCACTTTGATCTGACGAAACTGTACTACGAGACGGGTTAAAGTGGCCGTAATTCAGAATTTGGATGTTGAGGCTCTTCCTCCACCTGTAAAACTATCAGACGCGACTGCCCAACCCCCACCCAACACAAACACCCATTAGTTGGACTCTACATCTCGGGCGTCCATGCCAGGAAACACGTCTGAAAAACATTGATCATTTTGCACCCGGCGACCACAACTTCAGTGAACGCTGTACATAATTTGAAATCAAAATTTTCAGTAAAACCCGCAAACATTGGTATTCGCGTTTCTTTTAAATATTTAGTATTACTTAATCAGTCCTTGCTGATAGAACACCAATTCAAATGATTTGTTGTAATTTGTAATATATTCAAAAAAATATGCGCTTTTAGATTGTATAGTGTAGGCGTTAAGTGTCATTTTACGTTTTGAGTGAAAAATCATTGAAACATTAAGGGTGTCTAATTATAAGAAATAACCCGACAATTACCTACCTGCAACTATCCATTTGCTTCCTAACATTCTGACATGGAAGCCAAAAGTAATAGAGCACCACGAAGGCCTGGAATTAGTTGCTGTAGCCAAATTGAGGACTGGGAAACTCTGCCCCCCCCCCCCCCCCCCCCCCCAAAAAAAAAAAAAAAAAAACAGGTGGGTGTGCGACGGTGGCGAACCGCGACCCCAATAAACATCACTGTCGAAAATTTACACATTCTGTCGGAAAATAATTTCTGACCATTGTGGCATAGACTCAGAGCCAGCAGCCGTCGAAGCTAACAATTGTCCAATGACCTCCTATATAACTTTTAGAATATCATGATTGTCAAAGAACTCATTATTCAAGTCGGCAAGGAGATTTCCCAACACCAGACCAGAACCGAGACCGGAAAGTGCGGGATTTAGAAATGTCACACGGCATTACGCAGAGCCATGACAAGCCTCAAATGAGAATTGTTATGAGTGCCTCTTATTTAAAAAAAAGTCGGGAAGGGGAGCCTCCCCCCCCCCCTCAAATACCCTCCCACATCTCGGGGCTATGCACTTTGGATATGCCTAATATGTTACGGACTTTGGATCCAAGTTTGAATTAGCTTTAGGTATACATATGCCCCCCTCCCCCCCCCTCACCCCCCCCCCCCCCCTCACTCCACACACATGTCAAATTTTTAAATACTGCTGACTTCGAGCCTGGGAAGTTGCCTTCTGGTACCCGCGTTTCAATTTCAGGCTTTCACCATAAGAGCTCATGGCATAGATAAATAACTGAGAATTATTCATCTACCTGAAGACCCTCAACGTACATGTAGATAAGAAGCAACAGGAAGGGTTGTGGCAATATGACCAATACCTGGTGGAATTCCTCTAAAGCGGATAACAGTATACATAAGTGTTTAATCTTGACTTTCGGCCTGTACTTGTTGTGGTCGTACAATCAAATCCATCAGGTTTATTGAAGGAGAAGTAGAACTTATTAAGAAATGACATAAACTAACACTCCTCACACTGATTTGTCAGCTCCCACCCGAACCACCCCCCCCCCACTCCCACCCAATTACGCGCTCGTTTTTTTATTTCTGAACTCTAGATATTTCTTCTGCAATCGCGAGGAACCACGACATCACTGCCCATCATGTAGTGATTCCGCCTCCACGCATAAGAATCGGATGCAAAAGCATTTGGAAATCTTCAAAAGTAACCTTCATTGAAACACTTATGGTAGCAGTTGTTTTGGACTTCTGAATGGGAATTACAACTGACATGGATTTACTGGCAAATGTCGTCCACTCGTTGACATTTAATGAGGTCGACATAGTAATAATGCGCAGTTTGGAATGGCTATGGTTGTTCCAATGTATGGAGCCTTGGCGGTCAGTACAGAATATCATTAGATGTGACCTCTGGGAGCTGGCATGCTGCATAGAGGTCTTGCAATTATATCTTCTACCGTCAGTATGTTGATAAGCTCTTCAAAAATCCGTTTTTCTGTGTTCTCAATTTTGAGACGAAAACGCTCAGGAACTGAAAATACGAGGAAAATCCTGTGTATTGTGCGGGCACAATCACTTCATCTAGTTTTTTTTTTTTTTTTTGTTTTTCCAACACATCGGGGAAAGAGTTTTCTCGAAAACGGTCTTTAAGATTTTTTTCAAACTTTGCACGATCAATGACGGCCATGAGTTCTAATAAATAAAACCATCAGTATTTGGGGGAAAATTTTTCTTGGTGGGCAAAAACGCCCAAAAACGCCCAAAGCTTCGTAGACCAATATCTCATGAAAGAAAAAAGATATCGACTTAATTTTTTGACAGACTTGTCAGAATTACTCTTGTCTAAAACAAATATAATCGGTATTTTTTTCCATTTTTTATGTTTTCTGCCAAAATTTTTCACAAAACGGAAAGTTATCTCAAAAATCGGCCATTTTGGATTGAAATATCGAGATTTAAATATAATGAGCCCTCTAAAAGAGTTCCAAATTGAAGGCAGTAATACTGCTTTATAAAAAAAATCGAAAGAATTTCGTTTCGATTTTTTGTCAATGCAAAATGGCGGCCAAAAAATCGAAATTTTTTTTTTCGTTTTTTATGCGTTTTGTTCAATTTTGAGACGAAAAAACATTTTTTTTTTACACTGAAAATTTTCGGTCCGGTTCGGACTTCCGAAATTTTCGACCAAAATTCGGAAATTTTTGTTTTTGTTTTTTATGTGTTTTGTTCAATTGTGAGACGAAAAAAAATTTTTTTTTTTTTTACACTACACCACCAAAAAAAACGAAAATTGGTCTTCAGACTGGTACTTTGACCTAATTATACTGTACTACCGGAGTGGGTTAAAAGCGGTGATGATTGCGAATGTGTAGCGCATATATAGGTAAAAAGATTCCCCATAGTTTGGAAGCACAATTTTGTTGCGTTTGCCTTCGGGCGGTCGCCAAAAGTACACTCTCGGCCTCTCAACGGTCCGTACACCCCCTTTATGGCATGAGAATACTCGGCGTTCTTGACTCGTATAAGGCTTCCGTGATTCAAATGGCAACATTCACGGTCTCATTTAACCTTTCCCCACCCCATGGGAATAAGGTTTTATTTCACTTGGCTTCTGATGGCTGGAGAACTACCACTCCGGTTCGGACTTTTCGACCAAAATCCGGAAATGTTTGTCTTTATTTTTTATGTGTTTTGTTCAATTTTGAGACGAAAAATTTTTTTTTTTTTTTACACTACACCAAAAAAACGAAAAATCGGTCTTCAGACTGGTACTTTGACCTAATTATACTGTACTACTTCATCTAGTTATTTGGATTTTCCTGAAAGGAAAATCTATTTGTTATTGCCAAGATTATTTGGATTTTCCTGAAAGGAAAATCTATTTGTTATTGCCAAGATTATTTGGATTTTCCTGAAAGGAAAATCTATTTGTTATTGCAAAGATTATTATTCTTTTTTTTTTTTTTTTTTTTTTTTTTTAGTTTTTTTTGTTTTTCCAACACATCGGGGAAAGAGTTTTCTCGAAAACGGTCTTTAAGATTTTTTTCAAACTTTGCACGATCAATGACGGCCATGAGTTCTAATAAATAAAACCATCAGTATTTGGAGGAAAATGTTTCTTGGTGGGCAAAAACGCCCCAAAACGCCCAAAGCTTCGTAGGCCAATATCTCATGAAAGAAAAAAGCTATCGATTTAATTTTTTGACAGACTTGTCAGAATTACTCTTGTCTAAAACAAATATAATCGGTATTTTTTTCCATTTTTTATGTTTTCCTGCCAAAATTTTTCACAAAACGGAAAGTTATCTCAAAAATCGGCCATTTTGGATTGAAATATCGAGATTTAAATATAACGAGCCTTCTAAAAGGGTTCCAAATTGAAGGAAGTAATACCGCTTTATAAAAAAAATCGAAAAAATTTCGTTTCGATTTTTCGGTAATCCAAAATGGCGGCCGAAAAATCGAACTTTTATTTTCGGTTATTCATGTGTTTCAGGCCATTTTGAGACGAAAAAAAAAAATTTTTTGCACCAGAAAAATTTTCGGTTTGGACTTAGAAATTTTCGACCAAAAGTCGGAATTTTTTGTTTCCACCGGGCTACTTTGCCGTCACAGTACTCAACAAGTGGGACGATTTGAAAGCTTCTAAGGGTAGAAATGTTGAAGTCACAGTGTACATGAACAGTTATCATCTTTTGGAAATGGAGTTGTTCTTAATTTGGCTTCCGCTAGCAGTCAAACATGGCTTCGGGACACTGTGACCAAAAATTGAAAAAAAAATTCTTGTTTTTTTTTTACTTTATTATGTCTAGATTCATTATTTCTCATAAATAAAAACTATCAATGACGGCCATGAGTCCTAATAAATAAAACCATCAGTATTTGGGGGAAAATGTTTCTTGGTGGGCAAAAACGCCCAAAAACGCCCAAAGCTTCGTAGGCCAATATCTCATGAAAGAAAAAAGCTATCGACTTAATTTTTTGACAGACTTGTCAGAATTACTCTTGTCTAAAACAAATATAATCAGTATTTTTTTCCATTTTTTATGTTTTCTGCCAAAATTTTTCACAAAACGGAAAGTTATCTCAAAAATCGGCCATTTTGGATTGAAATATCGAGATTTAAATATAATGAGCCCTCTAAAAGAGTTCCAAATTGAAGGCAGTAATACCGCCTTATAAAAAAAAATCGAAAGAATTTCGTTTCGATTTTTCGTCAGTCCAAAATGGCGGCCAAAAAATCGAAATTATTTTTTCGTTTTTTATGCGTTTTGTTCAATTTTGAGACGAAAAAACATTTTTTCTTAACACTGAAAATTTTCGGTCCGGTTCGGACTTCGAAATTTTCGACCAAAATTCGGAAATTTTTGTTTTTGTTTTTTATGTGTTTTGTTCAATTTTGAGACGAAAAAATTTTTTTTTTTTTTTTTACACTACAACACCAAAAACGAAAATTGGTCTTCAGACTGGTACTTTGACCTAATTATACTGTACTACCGGAGTGGGTTAAAAGCGGTGATGATTGCGAATGTGTAGCGCATATATAGGTAAAAAGATTCCCCATAGTTTGGAAGCACAACTTTGTTGCGTTTGCCTTTGGGCGGTCGCCAAAAGTACACTCTCGGCCTCTCAACGGTCCGTACACCCTCTTTTTGGCATGAGAATACTCGGCGTTCTTGACTCGTATAAGGCTTCCGTGATTCAAATGGCAACATTCACGGTCTCCTTTAACCTTTCCCCACCCCATGGGAATAAGGTTTCATTTCACTTGGCTTCTGATGGCTGGAGAACTACCACTCCGGTTCGGACTTTTCGACCAAAATCCGGAAATGTTTGTCTTTTTTTTATGTGTTTTGTTCAATTTTGAGACGAAAAGAAATTTTTTTTTTTTCTTGACACTACACCAAAAAAACGAAAAATCGGTCTTCAGACTGGTACATTGACCTAATTATACTGTACTACCGGAGTGGGTTAAAAGCGGCGGTGATTGAGAATGTGTAGCCCATATATAGGTAAAAAGATTCCCCGTAGTTTGGAATCACAATTTTGTTGAGTTTGGCTTAGGGAGGTCGCCAAAATACACTCTCGGCCTCTCAACGGCCCGTACACCCTCCTTTCGGCATGAGAATACTCGACGTTCTTGAATCGTATAAGGTTTCTGTGATTGAAATGGCAACATTCACGGTCTCTTTAAACCTTTCCCCTCCCCAGGGGAATAGGGTTTTATTTCACTTGGCTTCTGATGGCTGGAGAACTACCGCTCCGGTTCGGACTTGAAAAATTTTGAACAAAAATCGGAATTTTTTTTTCGGTTTTCTGTGCGTTTTGGTCAATTTTGAAACGAAAAAAAAATTTTTTACCTGGAAGTTTTTGGTCCGGTCTTCGGTCAGCTACTACGACCTGATTATACTTTACTACCGGAGTGGGTTAAAAGCGGTGGTGATTGAAAAATGTGTAGCCCGTATATAGACAAGAAGATTCCCCATAGTGTGGAAGCACAACCTTGTTGCATTTGGATTCGGGCGGTCACCAAATGTACACTCTCGGCCTCTCAACCATGCGAACACCCTCTGTTTGGCATGAAAATACTCGACGTTCTTGAATCATATAAGGCTTCCGTGGTTGAAATGGCAACATTCACCGCCTCTTTAAACCGTTCCCCCACCCCACGGGAATAGGATTTTATTTCACTTGGGTTCTGATGGCTGGAAAACTACCACTCCGGTTCGGACTTGGAAAATTTTCAACAAAAATGGGATTTTT
The DNA here is from genome assembly GCA_031216915.1 of Pictodentalium vernedei. Classification (NCBI taxonomy): domain Eukaryota; kingdom Metazoa; phylum Mollusca; class Scaphopoda; order Dentaliida; family Dentaliidae; genus Pictodentalium; species Pictodentalium vernedei. Next base: position 297,406,896 of record CM062294.1, read on the forward strand.
TTTTTTTGGTTTTCTACGCGTTTTGGTCAAGGTTGAGACGAAAAAAATTGTTTTTTTACCTGGAAGTTTTTGGTCGGGTCTTCGGACAGGTACTATGACCTCATTATACTTTGCTACCGGAGTGGGTTTAAAGCGGTGGTGATTGAAAATCTGTAGCCCGTGTATAGATAAAAAGATTCCCCGGAGTGTGGAAGCACAATCCTGTTGCATTTGGCTTCGGGTGGTCGCCAAATGTACACTCTCGGCCTCCCAACGGTCCGTACACCCTCATTTTGGCATGAGAATAATCGACGTTCTTGAATCGTATAAGGCTTCCGTGGTTGAAATGGCAACATTCGCGGTCTCTTTAAACCTTCCCCATCCCATGGGAATAGGGTTTTATTCCACTTGGCTTCTGATGGCTTGAGAACTACCACTCCGGTTCGGACTTGGAAACTCTTGAACAAAAATCGGATTTTTTTTTTCGGTTTTCTATGCGTTTTGGTAAATTTTGAGACAAAAAAATATTTTCTGTTACCTGGAAATTTTTTGGTCCGGTTGGGACTGAAAATGTTTGATCAAAAACCAAACTTCTTTCTTTCGATCGCCACTTTGATCTGACGAAACTGTACTACGAGACGGGTTAAAGTGGCCGTAATTCAGAATTTGGATGTTGAGGCTCTTCCTCCACCTGTAAAACTATCAGACGCGACTGCCCAACCCCCACCCAACACAAACACCCATTAGTTGGACTCTACATCTCGAGCGTCCATGCCAGGAAACACGTCTGAAAAACATTGATCATTTTGCACCCGGCGACCTCAACTTCAGTGAACGCTGTACATAATTTGAAATCAAAATTTTCAGTAAAACCCGCAAACATTGGTATTCGCGTTTCTTTTAAATATTTAGTATTACTTAATCAGTCCTTGCTGATAGAACACCAATTCAAATGATTTGTTGTAATTTGTAATATATTCAAAAAAATATGCGCTTTTAGATTGTATAGTGTAGGCGTTAAGTGTCATTTTACGTTTTGAGTGAAAAATCATTGAAACATTAAGGGTGTCTAATAAGAAATAACCCGACAATTACCTACCTGCAACTATCCATTTGCTTCCTAACATTCTGACATGGAAGCCAAAAGTAACAGAGCACCACGAAGGCCTGGAATTAGTTGCTGTAGCCAAATTGAGGACTGGGAAACTCTGCCCCCCCCCCCCCCCCCAAAAAAAAGGTGGGTGTGCGACGGTGGCGAACCGCGACCCCAATAAACATCTCTGTCGAAAATTTACACATTCTGTCGGAAAATAATTTCTGACCAGTGTGGCATAGACTCAGAGCCAGCAGCCGACGAAGCTAACAATTGTCCAATGACCTCCTATATAACTTTTAGAATATCATGATTGTCAAAGAACTCATTATTCAAGTCGGCAAGGAGATTTCCCAACACCAGACCAGAACCGAGACCGGAAAGTGCGGGATTTAGAAATGTCACACGCCATTACGCAGAGCCATGACAAGCCTCAAATGAGAATTGTTATCAGTGCCTCTTATTTAAAAAAAAGTCGGGAAGGGGAGCCTCCCCCCCCCCCCCCCTCAAATACCCTCCCACATCTCGGGGCTATGCACTTTGGATATGCCTAATATGTTACGGACTTTGGGTCCAAGTTTGAATTAGCTTTAGGTATACATATACCCCCCCCCCCCCCTCACCCCAAACACATGTCAAATTTTTAAATACTGCTGACTTCGAGCCTGGGAAGTTGCCTTCTGGTACCGTGTTTCAATTTCAGGCTTTCACCATAAGAGCTCATGGCATAGATAAATAACTGAGAATTATTCATCTACCCGAAGACCCTCAACGTACATGTAGATATGAAGCAACAGGAAGGGTTGTGGCAATGTGACCAATACCTGGTGGAATTCCTCTAAAGCGGATAACAGTATACATAAGTGTTTAATCTTGACTTTCGGCCTGTACTTGTTGTGGTCGTACAATCAAATCCATCAGGTTTATTGAAGGAGAAGTAGAACTTATTAAGAAATGACATAAACTAACACTCCTCATACTGATTTGTCAGCTCCCACCCGAACCAACCCCCCCCCCCCCCACTCCCACCCAATTACGCGCTCGTTTTTTATTTCTGAACTCTAGATATTTCTTCTGCAATCGTGAGGAACCACGACATCACTGCCCATCATGTAGTGTTTCCGCCTCCACGCATAAGAATCGGATGCAAAAGCATTTGGAAATCTTCAAAAGTAACCTTCATTGAAACACTTATGGTAGCAGTTGTTTTGGACTTCTGAATGGGAATTGCAACTGACATGGATTTACTGGCAAATGTCGTCCACTCGTTGACATTTAATGAGGTCGACATAGTAATAATGCGCAGTTTGGAATGGCTATGGTTGTTCCAATGTATGGAGCCTTGGCGGTCAGTACAGAATATCATTAGATGTGACCTCTGGGAGCTGGCATACTGCATAGAGGTCTTGCAATTATATCTTCTACCGTCAGTATGTTGATAGGCTCATCAAAAATCCGTTTTTCTGTGTTCTCAATTTTGAGACGAAAACGCTGAGGAACTGAAAATACGAGGAAAATCCTGTGTATTGTGCGGGCACAATCACTTCATCTATTCTTTTTTTTTTTTTTTTTTGTTTTTCCAACACATCGGGGAAAGAGTTTTCTCGAAAACGGTCTTTAAGATTTTTTTCAAACTTTGCACGATCAATGACGGCCATGAGTTCTAATAAATAAAACCATCAGTATTTGGGGGAAAATGTTTCTTGGTGGGCAAAAACGCCCAAAAACGCCCAAAGCTTCGTAGGCCAATATCTCATGAAAGAAAAAAGCTATCGACTTAATTTTTTGACAGACTTGTCAGAATTACTCTTGTCTAAAACAAATATAATCGGTATTTTTTTCCATTTTTTATGTTTTCTGCCAAAATTTTTCACAAAACGGAAAGTTATCTCAAAAATCGGCCATTTTGGATTGAAATATCGAGATTTAAATATAAAGAGCCCTCTAAAAGGGTTCCAAATTGAAGGAAATAATACCGCTTTATAAAAAAAATCGAAAGAATTTCGTTTCGATTTTTCGTTAATCCAAAATGGCGGCCAAAAAATCGATATTTTTTTTTTCGTTTTTCATGTTTTGTTCAATTTTGAGACGAAAAAAAAAAAATTTTTTTGCACTGAAAATTTTCGGTCCGGTTCGGACTTCCGAAATTTTCTACCAAAATTCGGAAATTTTTGTTTTTGTTTTTTTATGTGTTTTGTTCAATTTTGAGACGAAAAAAAAAAATTTTTTTTTTTACACATCACCACCAAGAAACGAAAATTGGTCTTCAGACTGGTACTTTGACCTAATTATACTGTACTACCGGAGTGGGTAAAAAGCGGCGGTGATTGCGAATGTGTAGCGCATATATAGGTAAAAATATTCCCCGTAGTTTGGAAGCACAATTTTGTTGCGTTTGCCTTCAGGCGGTCGCCAAAAGTACACTCTCGGCCTCTCAACGGTCCGTCCACCCTCTTTTTGGCATGCGAATACTCGGCGTTCTTGACTCGTATAAGGATTTCGTGATTCATATGGTATCATTCACGGTCTGTTTAAACCTTTCCCCACCCCATGGGAATAAGGTTTTATTTCACTTGGCTTCTGATGGCTGGAGAACTACCACTCCGGTACGGACTTTTCGACCAAAATCCGGAAATTTTTGTTTTTGTTTTTTATGTGTTTTGTTCACTTTTGAGACGAAAAAATTTTTTTTTTTTTTTGCACTACACCAAAAAACGAAAAATCGGTCTTCAGACTGGTACTTTGACCTAATTATACTGTACTACCGGAGTGGGTTAAAAGCGGTGGTGATTGAGAATGTGTAGCCCGTATACAGGTAAAAAGATTCCCCGTAGTTTGGATTTACAATTTTGTTGAGTTTGGCTTGGGGCGGTCGCCAAAATACACACTCGGCCTCTCAACGGTCCGTACACCCTCTTTTCGGCATGAGAATACTGGGCGTTCTTGAATCGTATAAGGCTTCCGTGATTGAAATGGCAACATTCACGGTATCTTTAAACCTTTCCTCACCAAATGGGAATAGGGTTTTATTTCACTTGGCTTCTGATGGCTGTAGAACTACCACTCCGGTTCGGACTTTAAGACCAAAATTCGGAAATTTTTGTTTCTGTTTTTTTATGCGTTTTGTTCAATTTTGAGACGAAAACAATTTTTTTTTTACCTGGAAATTTTTTGGTCCGGTTTGGACAGAAAGTTTTTGATAAAAAAACAAACTTTTTTTTTTAGATCACCACTTTGACCTGACAAAACTGTACTACGAGACGGGTTAAAGTGGCCGTTATTCAGAATTTGGATGTTGAGGCTCTTCCTCCACCAGTAAAACTATCCGACGCGACTGCCCAGCCCCCACCCAAGGCAAACACGCATTAGATTTTAGACTCCACAGACTCTGGCGTCCAAGCCAGGAAACACGTCTGAAAAATCTTGATCATTTTGCACCCGGCGACCTCAATTTCAGTGAACGTTGTCATAATGTTACATGGTATTTTGTATCCTAAACTGAAATCGAAAGTAGAACACTGAGAGTCTGTTATTTTTTATGGGAATATGACTCCAGCTACTCATCCCCTCCCCCGTCCTCATTGAATTTGATGACGGTGGCAATTCCGACGGTATTGACAGATTGTTACTAACTGTGTAGACATTACATAGCGACACATCCCTAATTAGCCTGGCTGTCATTACCGAATCGGACTGTATCAAATTTTTGCGGCAATCCACGAAGCGATTTGGAACAATTCTCACACGTGTACGGCTCATAGTTACAAACAATATTTACGCGAACCATCAAAAACTTTGCGCGAACCGTCGGGGATTTCGAAGCAACCCATTTTTCGTTCGCGTATTTTTCAACTCAGGCGACCTCCAGGCGAACCAAAAGATTGTTCGCTTAAAAAGCAGGCCTATTGTGTTAACCATTGACTAAACGCAGAACCATGACAATCCTCAAATGAGGCATTATGAGGCTCTAGAATAGTTATTAGAGACTCTTATTAAAAAAAATCGGGAAGGGGGGACCCCCTCCAATACCCTCCCTCACCTCGGCGGGGCTGTGCATTTTGGGTATGCCCAATATATTACGGACTTTGGGTCCAAGTTCGAATTAGCGTTAGGTACAGAATTGTCCCCTCCCCCCACCCATGTCGAATTTTTAAATAATGCTGACTTCGGGCCGGGGAAGTTGCCTTCTGGTACCGCGTTTCAATTTCAGGCTTTCACCATAAGAGCTCACGGCATAGATAAATAACTGAGAATTATTCATCTACCCTGCGACGTACATGTAGATAAGAAGCAACAGGAAGGGTTGGGGAAATATGACCAATGTCTGGTGGAATTCCCCTAAAGTGACAACAGAATACATGATTGGGTAATCTTGATTTTAGGCCTACACATGTTGTGGTCATACAAATCCATGTTTGTCATTGTCAGAATGGCAGGAGGGCCATAATGTTCCGCCTAAAATGGGTCCAGGTGGGCCATTTTTGTTCAACCTTAATTCATTAAAAGCGGGCGACTTTCTTGAGTTGACACGAAGTTAGTTGAGCTTTACCAATCCAGTGAATAGTGATGTCCCACAAATATCAAATAGTTTACCTTGGGTACCGGCAAGAAATTTGGTGCCCCCCCCCCCCCCCCCCCACAAATTTTTACTCAATAAAGAAATATTTTGATATGCTGTTATTTAGAAAACAAAACGTTTCAAAAAACGGAATTGTGAAGGCAAGAAAGGAAACTTGGAATCCGATACTGAAAACAAAGCTCTGCACATCAAGGGAGAGTACTCATCACCATTCTCTTGCCAAAGCCATCTGTTTCAAAAACGCACTGTCATTCACTTCACGTGGTAAGAAGCCTCTGCACTGCTCAACACGGCGTAATGACAATTTGTGTCTGTCACATTGAGACATGCTGGCACTCGGATCTAAATACATGCATTTATGACAGAGAACAGTTATATTCAGAAAAATATGCGCTTTTAGATTATACAGGGTAAGCGTTCAGTGTCATTTTACGTTTTGAGTGAAAAATCATTGAAACTTTGATTACAGGAAATATCCGGACAGTTACCTACCTGCAAAAACCCATTTGCTTCCTAACATTCTGACATGGAAGCCAAAAGTAATACAGCACCACGAAGGCCTGGAATTATACTTCTGAATGGGAATTACAAGTGACATGGATTTACTGCTAAATGTCGTCCACTCGTTGACATTTAATGAGGTCGACGTAGTATAACGCGCAGTTTGAAATGTCTATGGTTGTTCCAGTGTATGGAGCCTTGGCGGTCAGTACAGAATTTCATTAGATGCGACCTCTGGGAGCGGACATACTGCATAGAGATCCTGCCGACATTGCTGTTGTTTTGATTCAGTAGTATAGCCACGGAATTAAGGGGGGGGGGGGGGGGGGCAAGTTCCCTAAATGCACCCCCCCCCCCAAAAAAAAAAAAAATTGACCCAGTGCAATTTCATACAACTTAGAGCCCCCACAAATGCTCTCCAATATAGGGCAGCACATGCTACAACTGCTCAGATTGAATCTTAAGAGTACTGAACTTTGCAAAATATTCTCGGGTAGACTTTGTCCTTACTAGGAGTCTATGACCCTCTGGACATTACCCCCTCCGCAAATTTTTCTGTACTAACCCCCGAAACCCGACAACAACCTTCCAAATATCATGGTAGTTATCACACTTCTCTCCTGAACAATAGCTGCTGGTCAAACGAGAAGACCCCAGTGATTTACATCAAACAACAGGGTTTCTGTAAAAAAAATCTTGACATTATATCGTCGACCGTCAATGTGTTAATAGGCTCATCAAAAATCCGTTTTTCTGCGTTCTTCTCAATTTTGAGACGAAAAATAGGAGGAAAATCCTGTGTATTGTGCGCGCACAATCACTTCATCTAGTTATTCTTTTTTTTTTTTTTTTTTTTTTTTTTTTTTTTTTTTGTTTTTCCAACACATCGGGGAAAGAGTTTTCTCGAAAACGGTCTTTAAGATTTTTTTCAAACTTTGCACGATCAATGACGGCCATGAGTTCTAATAAATAAAACCATCAGTATTTGAGGGAAAATGTTTCTTGGTGGGCAAAAACGCCCAAAAACGCCCAAAGCTTCGTAGGCCAATATCTCATGAAAGAAAAAAGCTATCGACTTAATTTTTAGACAGACTTGTCAGAATTACTCTTGTCTAAAACAAATATAATCGGTATTTTTTTCCATTGTTTATGTTTTCTGCCAAAATTTTTCACAAAACGGAAAGTTATCTCAAAAATCGGCCATTTTGGATTGAAATATCGAGATTTAAATATAACGAGCCCTCTAAAAGGGTTCCAAATTGAAGGAAGTAATACCGCTTTATAAAAAAAATCGAAAGAATTACGTTTCGATTTTTCGGTAATCCAAAATGGCGGCCGAAAAATCGAATTTTTATTTTCGGTTATTTATGTGTTTCAGGCCATTTGGAGACGAAAAAAAAAATTTTTTTGCACCAGAAAAATTTTCGGTTTGGACTTAGAAATTTTCGACCAAAAGTCGGAATTTTTTGTTTCCACCGGGCTACTTTGCCGTCACAGTACTCAACAAGTGGGACGATTTGAAAGCTTCTAAGGGTAGAAATGTTGAAGTCACAGTGTACATGAACAGTTATCATCTTTTGGAAATGGAGTTGTTCTTAATTTGGCTTCCGCTAGCAGTCAAACATGGCTTCGGGACACTGTGACCAAAAATTGAAAAAAAATTTCTTGTTTTTTTTTACTTTATTATGTCTAGATTCATTATTTCTCATAAATAAAAACTATCAATGACGGCCATGAGTCCTAATAAATAAAACCATCAGTATTTGGGGGAAAATGTTCCTAGGTGGGCAAAAACGCCCAAAAACGCCCAAAGCTTCGTAGGCCAATATCTCATGAAAGAAAAAAGCTATCGACTTAATTTTTTGACAGACTTGTCAGAATTACTCTTGTCTAAAACAAATATAATCAGTATTTTTTTCCATTTTTTATGTTTTCTGCCAAAATTTTTCACAAAACGGAAAGTTATCTCAAAAATCGGCCATTTTGGATTGAAATATCGAGATTTAAATATAATGAGCCCTCTAAAAGAGTTCCAAATTGAAGGCAGTAATACCGATTTATAAAAAAAATCGAAAGAATTTCCTTTCGATTTTTCGTCAATCCAAAATGGCGGCCAAAAAATCGAAATTTTTTTTTTCGTTTTTTATGCGTTTTGTTCAATTTTGAGACAAAAAAACATTTTTTTTTCACACTGAAAATTTTCGGTCCGGTTCGGACTTCCGAAATTTTCGACCAAAATTCGGAAATTTTTGTTTTTGTTTTTTATGTGTTCTCTTCAATTTTGAGACGAAAACAATTTTTTTTTTTTTTTTTAACACTACACCACCAAAAAACGAAAATTGGTCTTCAGACTGGTACTTTGACCTAATTATACTGTACTCCCGGAGTGGGTTAAAAGCGGTGATGATTGCGAATGTGTAGCGCATATATAGGTAAAAAGATTCCCCATAGTTTGGAAGCACAATTTTGTTGCGTTTGCCTTCGGGCGGTCGCCAAAAGTACACTCTCGGCCTCTCAACGGTCCGTACACCCTCTTTTTGGCATGAGAATACTCGGGGTTCTTGACTCGTATAAGGCTTCCGTGATTCAAATGGCAACATTCACGGTCTCCTTTAACCTTTCCCCACCCCATGGGAATAAGGTTTTATTTCACTTGGCTTCTGATGGCTGGAGAACTACCACTCCGGTTCGGACTTTTCGACCAAAATCCGGAAATGTCTGTCTTTATTTTTTATGTGTTTTGTTCAATTTTTTTTTTTTTTTTTACTCTACACCAAAAAAACGAAAAATCGGTCTTCAGACTGGTACTTTGACCTAATTATACTGTACTACCGGAATGGGTTAAAAGCGGCGGTGATTGAGAATGTATAGCCCATATATAGGTAAAAAGATTCCCCGTAGTTTGGAAGCACAATTTTGTTGAGTTTGGCTTAGGGAGGTCGCCAAAATACACTCTCGGCCTCTCAACGGTCCGTACACCCTCCTTTCGGCATGAGAATACTCGGCGTTCTTGAATCGTATAAGGTTTCTGTGATTGAAATGGCAACATTCACGGTCTCTTTAAACCTTTCCCCTCCCCAGGGGAATAGGGTTTTATTTCACTTGGCTTCTGATGGCTGGAGAACTACCGCTCCGGTTCGGACTTGAAAAATTTTGAACAAAAATCGGAATTTTTTTTCGGTTTTCTGTGCGTTTTGGTCAATTTTGAAACGAAAAAAAATTCCTTACCTGGAAGTTTTTGGTCCGGTCTTCGGTCAGCTACTACGACCTGATTATACTTTACTACCGGAGTGGGTTAAAAGCGGTGGTGATTGAAAAATGTGTAGCCCGTATATAGACAAGAAGATTCCCCATAGTGTGGAAGCACAACCTTGTTGCATTTGGATTCGGGCGGTCACGAAATGTACATTCTCGGCCTCTCAACCATGCGAACACCCTCTTTTTGGCATGAAAATACTCGACGTTCTTGAATCATATAAGGCTTCCGTGGTTGAAATGGCAACATTCACCGCCTCTTTAAACCGTTCCCCCACCCCACGGGAATAGGATTTTATTTCACTTGGGTTCTGATGGCTGGAAAACTACCACTCCAGTTCGGACTTGGAAAATTTTCAACAAAAATGGGCTTTCTTTTTTTGGTTTTCTACGCGTTTTGCTCAAGTTTGAGACGAAAAAAATTGTTTTTTTACCTGGAAGTTTTTGGTCGGGTCTTCGGACAGGTACTACGACCTCATTATACTTTGCTACCGGAGTGGGTTAAAAGCGGTGGTGATTGAAAATCTGTAGCCCGTATATAGATAAAAAGATTCCCCGGAGTGTGGAAGCACAATCCTGTTGCATTTGGCTTCGGGTGGTCGCCAAATGTACACTCTCGGCCTCCCATCGGTCTGTACACGGTACACCCTCATTTTGGCATGAGAATAATCGACGTTCTGAATCGCATAAGGCTTCCGTGGTTGAAATGGCAACATTCGCGGTCTTTTTAAACCTTCCCCATCCCACGGGAATAGGGTTTTGTTCCACTTGGCTTCTGATGGCTGGAGAACTACCACTCCGGTTCGGACTTGGAAACTTTTGAACAAAAATCGGATTTTTTTTTTCGGTTTTCTATGCGTTTTGGTAAATTTTGAGACAAAAAAATATTTTTTGTTACCTGGAAATTTTTTGGTCCGGTTGGGACTGAAAATGTTTGATCAAAAACCAAACTTCTTTCTTTCGATCGCCACTTTGATCTGACGAAACTGTACTACGAGACGGGTTAAAGTGGCCGTAATTCAGAATTTGGATGTTGAGGCTCTTCCTCCACCTGTAAAACTATCAGACGCGACTGCCCAACCCCCACCCAACACAAACACCCATTAGTTGGACTCTACATCTCGGGCGTCCATGCCAGGAAACACGTCTGAAAAACATTGATCATTTTGCACCCGGCGACCTCAACTTCAGTGAACGCTGTACATAATTTGAAATAAAAATTTTCAGTAAAACCCGCAAACATTGGTATTCGCGTTTCTTTTAAATATTTAGTATTACTTAATCAGTCCTTGCTGATATATGGAAGCGTATTGGTGTCACAGGAGAAATTTTTTTCCCTCTTACGTAGGAGTTAGGATCTCTTACGTAAGAGTTAATATGTCTTACGTAGGAGATAATTTTTCTTACGTAGGAGATAATTTCTCTTACGTATGAGTTAGTATGTCTTACGTAGGAGATAGTATGTCTTACGTAGGAGTTAGTATGTCTTACGTAAGAGATAATATCTCTTACATAGGAGTTAGTATGTCAGTTGATTGAGATGGGGAATTCTGTCATATAGTATAAGGGATTCTGTCTTATGGGGCTTTTGTTCGTTGTGATTTCGTCCTTTGAAGGCTTTTTCCTATTGTGATGTTGTCCGTCTCCCATAAATTTGCTATGGCCACTCCGTTGGAAGAGTGAGTGTATGTATTTAAGATTAGAAATTCGCACTGGCACATACATTTCCTACTGAAATGTTTTTTTCGTGTAATAACCCGCCGAAATATTGTTTTCGTGAAAATATACATTTACTTAACCTTGATGGGTTTCAAGCATGATACAAAATACACAAAATTGTTTAAACTAAGTGATGGGCTTAGGAACTGGTTAAACTGACTGGCAATAATTTAAGTTATTCATTGAAGGGCTCTAATTTAGTCCTTACAATGATATTACGCAAGCTTTTGTTTTTCTTATATTTTGATATTCGTTCTGTTGTATGTTAAAGTGAAAGGAATGATGGACCCCCTTTCGATGTCTCCCTCTGATATGTTCATATCAAATGGCTAAAGGATCAAAAAGCTACACGTCTTTTTCTAAATTCATCCGTTTCTTCTAATGTGTCTTTAAATGGTGGTTGTTCAATAGGCTGGACTTCGAAATCATCCAAAGAATGACCTGGGAAGTTAAAATGTTGCGCTACTGAGGCATCAGCATTATGTTTTATATCATGTTTGTATCTAGTAGAACCTTTTCTGAAAGGATTTTGACTTTGACCAACATACTGCTTCCGACAGCGTTTACAAGTGATAGGGTAAATAATATTTTGTGAATCTCAATGGAGGGAGTTACGGATCTGATAACGATTTTCCGTTTGTTCGGAGGAAACTTTCTCTTTCTGATCAGGCATAAAAGTATGCAATCTACAACGAGGCGTTTTGCAATTCAATACCGCCCCACCACGGCCGGGGTGGATGGTTGGGTGACAGGGATCGTTGGGTGGGGTGGAGGCTGTGTGGAGGGGAGGGATCACCTTGAAGGCTATAATTACACATGGAACATGTCATAATTCATGATACCATACATTGGAAGAAAGATGTGATTTATACACTGGTTGAGTTGGGAGTGGAGTGGGGTTTCAGGTGAGGGAACTACTCCGAACGTTTGGTTAGGCATGCCAGATAGAGGTGTACAGTGACCATTTCGTAGTAAGTAACCGCAACCACTGCTAAGGAGTGTTATAAATCCGATGAATGTCTGATTTGCAGTCAATATTTTGTGAAAGGGGAGGGATGTGATCCTTTGACGCTCAGTCTCAAGTAGAATCACATACACCCTGACTTATCTGGGCTAGTTGACGCCCAGGTAGATCTGGGTGTATATTTGTCTTCCATAGACTACCAGACCCACACCACACAGAGGGATGACCGAATCCAAGTGTAGGAGCCTCTCTCTCATCTCCTCTACCAAAATGAATCCATTGCCCACACCCCTGCCAATAAAACCCACCTGCTAACAATTCACGCCGCCACCTGTACATTTCCTGTGAGATCTGAAGCTGAAGCTCCGTTGTGGTACTTCTATGTATTTATTTATTGTTCCTTAACGCCACACCAGCAGCTAAGGCTATATAGAGAAGAGAAGTGAATAACTTCTAAATTAACCTGAGGAATTGAGACTTGATGAGTCCAGATTAAAAGAGTAAAACAATTTTAAAATTTATTTAAAAGGTTGATTTCCTTCAAGAACGACAGAACTTTATGAGGATTTGTTTTGTAAAATAGGTCTCTAGGGGACACAACATTAAAATACTGTCGTCTACTAAGATTAAAATCAGTACAATGTAAAAAAAATGTGTTCCACTGACAGCACCTACTGGCAGGGAATACATTCTGGTCGCACAATACCCTCCAACAAAAAAGAATGTGTTAGTAGTGTATGACCAATACGACACCGTGTCAAAATTGCAAGATCCTTTCTACTAAGATTACTGGACGGGTAGTGATCTGAAATAGTTGGTCGGAACCGATGAAGCTTGTTATTTGTCGCCCCATCCCATTCCGCCTGCCACATAGATTTGATGTAACTACTGATATGAGGCTTGAAATCACTGAACGGAATCTTAAAATCAGTGAGAGGATAAAGCCTGTTTTGCTGCACTGTCTGCTCTGGTGTTACCAGCGATACCTACATGTCCGGGTAACCAGCAAAACACGATATCACATTGGTCAGACATGAGAGTTGATAACTTCTCACGAAGTTCCAAAATGACAGGGTTGTTCAACCTGGGGTTGAGTCAAGTAAGTAAAGTGGAAAGACAGTCGGAAAAATAATTGACTTGTTTTCCTGTACATTCTCGATGTGTTCAAGGGTGAGTTGTACAGCTTTAACTTCAGCTGTGAAAATAGAACTCTGATTCGGTATTCTGACTGAGGTGATATGATCACCAGTAACAGCAGCTGATGATACTTTGTCACCATCTTTAGATCCATATGTATAGATCCTTGTATATGCAATAGACCTGGACTTTATTTCGGCATATTTTCTTTTATACTGCAAGGAATTGGTATCAGATTTTTTGAAGAAGCAAGGTCCAAAGTAACTGTAGGTTTTCTAAGATGCCGAGGAGGAATATGAGTTTTACGGTTTTCTCTTACAGAATCAGAATCAATTTTGGCAGATTCCATGTGGGATTTAATTCTAATTCCCAATGGAGGAATATGTTTCTGATGGCGATTAAAAAATTCAACATTTTGAGGTTCTGAAACACAATTAAAAGCAGGATTTGATTTATTAGCTAAGAGTTTAGTTACATATTGGAGAGATAGTTTAATTCGCCGATGCTCAAGTGAAGGCTCCTCAGCTTCAACAAGCATTGAATCTATTGGTGATGTTCGAAATACACCTAGACTAATTCTAATGCCGCTATTATGAATCGCATCAAATGGCTTCAGATACGACTTCCTTGCAGATCCTTAAACTACACAACCGTAATCTAATTTAGATCTAACAAATGATCTGTACAGATGAAGTAATGTTTTTTTGGTCAGCACCCAATCAGTGCTACCAACAACCTTCAGGAGGTTTAATGCTCTCTTACATTTAACTTTCAGTTGTTTTATGTGAGAAGTGAAATTTAGTTTGCTGTCAAACAACAAACCTAAGAATTTCACTTCCTTTACAACTTTAATGCTATTTCCATCCATTTTCAACTCTGGATCAAGATGATGTTTCCGGAGCTTACAGAAATGAACACAATTAGTTTTGGTCTTTGAAAACTTAAAATCGTTTTCTGTAGCCCATTTCTGGATTCTGTTTGAACACAGCTGAAGTTTGCGCTCTTTAGCATTCATTTTTTGCTGCTATAGCATGATTAAAAAATCATCAACATACAATGGAGAATCTACCAAATTCTCAGTTGCATCGATGATACTATTGATTTTTATTGAAAACAGGGTAACGGACAAAATGATTAAATAGGGGAGGGCAGTCAATCCCCAATCCCTGCTCGTGAGGATCGGATAGCGTTGACCCAACACGAACCTGAAATTGGCGGTCCTTTAAAAAGTGTTCAATAAAAAGTTGATGTTAAAAAATCTTTTAAAATCCCATACGTCCACATTGTATCATCTGCCTTCTCTAGATCAAAGAAGATGGCGACCACATGTTCTTTTCTGGCGAAGGCAATTTTAATAAACGTTTCGAGGCTGACCAAATGATCCACAGTACTTCTCTGGCCTCTGAAACCACACTGAACATCCGTAAGTAGATTGTTCGATTCCAGAAACCAGACAAGTCGGTCACTGATCATCCCCTCCATGGTTTTGCGCAGACAACTGGTTAAGGCAATAGGCCTGTAATTGCTTGGGTTGCTGTGATCTTTATCAGGCTTAGGAATAGGACGTATTGTTGCTTTACGCCAGGATGATGGAAACTGGCCAGTCACCCAAATGCCATTAAAAATTGATAATAAAAATTCCAGTGAAGATTGAGGCAGATGCTTTAAAATTTGGTAGTGAATTTCATCTGGACCAGTGGCAGTATCCTTTGCTCTATGAAAAGAGTTACGTAACTGTTTGAGAAAATTGTACTTGGCAAGGGACTTAAATATATACCAACGCCGCAAAGGCCCACCAGGTCTTTCCTCACTGATACTTATATCACATTAGCCTTCATTGCATGAAGGCCCACACATCTGCACAATACAGGGCGGCGTTAACCTCATTTCTGAGCTCCGGGCCATCGGCCCTCAGGGGCTGACCTCAGATTCACCTATGGTGACCACATGTTGAAATTCACCGACGGTGTCTGTTACGAAGTAGTATCCATGGGCACCCCGCCCATCTATAAGCATGGGAATTCACCTATGGACCACACTCAAGCGTCCCCCACCTCATTTCTACATAGAATTGGGACGCGTACTAGCATGCGCGACAACGGACATACCCCTACGTGGTCCAGCCACGCTCGTGGTACAGCCATAAACGAACTTATGTAACCCACTTACCGCGGGTCTTATTCACCACACTACTTAAGACGCCCCTAGAGACGCTTCGCTGCACAGAGATATGGGCTGCCGGTGCCCACCTCATCTTACAACCGTCAGATGCCATACCTGAAGCTTGAGGGCAAGCCTACTGGTCTCACCATCCCTTTCTTATCAATTCCATATGTGCTCACTTTCATAAACTTCCATGGCTGCTCTGGGCTTCTCGGTGGTTGACTGCCCTCCCCTATTTAATCATTTTGTCCGTTACCCCGTTTCGATAAAAATCAATAGCATCATCGATGTAATTGAGAATATGGTAGATTCTTCATTGTATGCTGATGATTTTTTAAACTGCTACAGCAGCAAAAAATGCTATAGAGCGCAAACTTCAGCTGTGTTTAAACAAAATCCGGAAATGGGCTACAGAAAACGGTTTTAAGTTTTCAAAGACCAAACCTAATTGTGTTCATTTCTGTAAGCTTCGGAAGCATCATCTTGATCCAGAGTTGAAAATGGATGGAAATAGCATTAAAGTTGTAAAGGAAGTGAAATTCTTAGGTTTGTTGTTTGACAGCAAACTGAATTTCACTTCTCACATCATAAAACAACTGACAGTTAAATGTAAGAGAGCATTAAACCCCCTGAATGTTGTTGGTAGCACTGATTGGGGTGCTGACCAAAACACATTACTTCATCTGTACAGATCATTTGTTAGATCTAAATTAGATTACGGTTGTGTAGTTTACGGATCTGCAAGGAAGTCGTATCTGAAGCCACTTGATGCGATTCATAATAGCGACATTAGAATTAGTCAAGTTGCATTTCGAACATCACCAATAGATTCAATGCTTGTTGAAGCTGAGGAGCCTTCTCTTGAGAAGCGTCGAATTAAACTATCTCTCCAATATGTAACTAACTTTTAGCTAATAAGTCAAATCTTACTTTTAATTGTGTTTCAGAACCTCAAAATGTTGAATTTTTTAATCGCCACCAGAAACATATTCCTCCAGTGGGAATTAGAATTAAACCCCACATGGAATCTGCCAAAATTGATTCTGATTCTGTAAAAGAAAACCGTAAAACACAAATTACTCCTGGGCATCTTAGAAAACCTACAGCTATTTTGGACTTTGCTTCTTCAAAAACTCTGATACCAATTCCTTGCAGTTTAAACAAAAATATGCCGAAATAAAGTCCAGGTATAGGGCATATACAAGGATCTATACAGATGGATCTAAAGATGGTGACAAAGTATCATTAGCTGCTGTTACTGGAGATCATATCACCTCAATCAGAATACCGAATCAGAGTTCTATTTTCACAGCTGAAGTTAAAGCTATACAACTCGCACTTGAACACATCGAGAATGTACAGGAAAAGAAGTCAATTATTTTTTCCGACTCTCTTTCCACTTTTCTTACTTTACTCAACACCAGGTTGAAGAACATTGTCATTTTGGAACTTCGTGAGAAGTTATCAACTCTCATGTCTGACCAATGTGATATCGTGTTCTGCTGGTCACCCGGACATGTAGGTATTGCCGATAACACCAGAGCAGACAGTGCAGCAAAACAGGCTTTATCCTCTCACTGATTTTAAGATTCCGTTCAATGATTTCAAGCCTCATATCAGTAGTTATATCAAATCTATGTGGCAGGCGGAATGGGATGGAGCGACAAATAACAAGCTTCATCGCTTCCGACCAACTATTTTAGATCACTACCCGTCTAGAAACCTTTGTAGAAAGGATCTTGCAATTTTGACACGGCGTCGTATTGGCCATACACGACTAACATATTATTTTTTGCTGGTGGGTACTGTGCGACCAGAATGTATTCCCTGCCCGCAGATGTTGTCAGTGGAACACATTCTTTCACATTGTACTGATTTTAATCTTAGTAGACGACAGTATTTTAATGTTGTGTCTCTTCGAGACCTATTTTACAAAACAAATCCTCATAACGTTCTTTCGTTCTTGAAGGAAATCAACCTTTTAAATAAATTTTAAAATTGTTTTACTCTTTTAATCTGGACTCATCAAGTCTCAATTCCTCGGGTTAATTTAGAAGTTATTCTCTTCTCTTCTCTACCCATTGTGGTTTAAATCATTCCGGTCTTTGACAGATCTATTGTAGTTATTTTCTATTTGTATTCAATATTTTTACTTCTCAAATGATAATGACTTTTTACATTCCACTGTTTTCTCGCCACATCATAGCCTTAGCTGCTGATGTGACGTTAAGGACCAATAAATAAATAAATAGAAGTACCACAACGGAGTTTCAGCTTCAGATCTCGCAAGAAATGTACAGGTGGCGATGTGAATTGTAAGCAGGTGGGTTTTATTGGCAGGGGTGTGGGCAATGGATTCATTTTGGTAGAGAAGATGAGAGAGAGGCTCCTACACTTGGATTCGGTCATCCCTCTGTGTGGTGTGGGTCTGGTAGTCTATGGAAGACAAATATACACCCAGATCTACCAGGGGATCAACTAGCCCAGATAAGTCAGGGTGTATATGATTCTTCTAGAGACTGTGCGTCAAAGGATCACATCCCTCCCCTTTCACAAAATATTGACTGCAAATCAGACATTCTTCGTATTTGTAACACTCCTTAGCAGTGGTTGCAGTTCCTTACTGCGAGATGGTCACTGTACACCTCTATCTGCCATGCATAACCAAACGTTCGGAGTGGTTCCCCAACCTGAAACCCCAGCCCACTCCCAACTCAACCAGTGTGTATCGTATATCACATCTTTCTTCCAATATATGGTATCGTGAATTATGACATGTTCCATGTTTAATTATAGCCTTCAAGTTGATCCCTCCCCTACGCACAGCCCCCACCCCACCCAAATCTGGACTCATCAAGTCTCAATTTCTCAGGTTAATTTAGAAGTTATTCACTTCTCTTCTCTACCCATGGTTGTTTAAAACATTCCGGTCTTTGACAGATCTATTGTAGTTATTTTCTATTTTTATTCAATCTTTTTACTTCTCAAATGATAATAACTTTTTACATTCCACTGTTTTCTCGCCACAATATAGCCTTAGCTGCTGGTGTGGCGTTAAGCAACAATACATAAATACATAGAAGTACCACAACGGAGCTTCAGCTTCAGATCTCACAGGAAATGTACAGGTGGCGGTGTGAATTGTAAGCAGGTGGGTTTTATTGGCAGGGGTGTGGGCAATGGATTCATTTTGGTAGAGGGATAAGAGAGAGGCTCCTACACTTGGATTCGGTCATCCCTCTGTGTGGTGTGGGTCTGGTAGTCTGTGGAAGACAAATATACACCCAGATCTACCTGGGCGTCAACTAGCCCAGATAAGTCAGGGTGTATGTGATTTTTCTTGCTTGAGACTGAGCGTCAAAGGATCACATCCCTCCCCTTTCACAAAATATTGACTGCAAATCAGACATTCATCGTATTTATAACACTCCTTAGCAGTGGTTGCGGTTACTTACTACGAAATGGTCACTGTACACCTCTATCTGGCATGCCTAACCAAACGTTCTGAGTGGTTCCCTCGCCTGAAACCCCACTCCACTCCCAACTCAACCAGTGTATATATCACATCTTTCTTCCAATATGTGAATTATGACATGTTCCTTGTGTAATTATAGCCTTCAAGTTGATCCCTCCCCTCCACACAGCCTCCACCCCACCCAACGATCTCTGCCACCCAACCATCCAACCGACCGTGGTGGCGCGGTATTGAATTGCAAAACGCCTCGTTGTAGATTCCATACTTTTATGCCTGATAAGAAAGAGAAAGTTTCCTCTGAACAAACGGAAAATCATTATCAGATCCGTAACCCCCTCTATTGTGATTCACAAAATATTATTTACCTTATCACTTGTAAACGCTGTCGGAAGCAGTATGTTGGTCAAAATGAATATCCTTTCGGAGAACGTTCTACTAGATACAAACATGATATAAAACATAATGTTGATGCCTCAGTAGCGCAACATTTTAACTTTCCAGGTCATTTTTGGATGATTTCGAAATCCAGCCTATTCAACAAATACCATTTAAAGACTCATTAGAAGAAACGGATGAATTTAGAAAAAAACGTGTAGCTTTTTGGATCCTTTAGCCATTTGATATGAACATATCAGAGGGAGAATGCGAAAGAGGGTCCATCATTCCTTTCACTTTAACATACAACAGAATGAATATCGAAATAGCAAAATTTTTAAAAGATGAATTCAGTTTAATGAACCTTTGAATCTTCGACCTGTCATCGCCTATAAGAAAAACAAAAGCTTGCGTAATATCATTGTAAGGACTAACTTAGAGCCCATCAATGAATAACATAAATTATTACCAGTCCGTTTAACCAGTTCCAAAGCTCATCGATTAGTTTAAACAATTTTGTGTATTTTGTATCATGTTTGAAACCCATTAAGGTTAAGTAAATGTATATTTTAAAACAATATTTCGGCGGGTTATTACACGAACAAAAGAAACATTTCAGTGCGAATTTTTAATCTTAAACATACATACACACACTCACTCTTCCAACGGAGTGACCATAGCAAATTTATGGGAGACGGACAACATCACAATAGGAAAAAGTCTTCAAAGGACGAAATCACAACGGACAAAAGCCCCATAAGACAGAATCCCATATACTATATGACAGAATTCCCCATCTCAATCAATTGACATACTAACTCCTACGTAAGAGATAATATCTCTTACGTAAGACATACTAACTCCTACGTAAGAGATAATATCTCTTACGTAAGACATACTAACTCCTACGTAAGAGATAATATCTCTTAGGTAAGACATACTAACTCCTACGTAAGACATACTATCTCATACGTAAGACATATTATCTCCTACGTAAGACATACTAACTCTTACGTAAGAGATCCTAACTCCTACGTAAGAGGGAAAAAAATTTCTCCTGTGACACCAATACGCTTCCATACTGATAGAACACCAATTCAAATGATTTGTTGGAATTTGTAATATATTCAAAAAAATATGCGCTTTTAGATTGTATAGTATATATGGAAGCGTATTGGTGTCACAGGAGAAATTTTTTCCCCTCTTACGTAGGAGTTAGTATCTCTTACGTAAGAGTTAGTATGTCTTACGTAGGAGATAATATGTCTTACGTATGAGATAGTATATCTTACGTAGGAGTTAGTATGTCTTACGTAAGAGATATTATCTCTTACGTAGGAGTTAGTATGTCTTACGTAAGAGATATTATCTCTTACGTAGGAGTTAGTATGTCTTACGTAAGATATATTATCTCTTACGTAGGAGTTAGTATGTCAATTGATTGAGATGGGGAATTCTATCATATAGTATATGGGATTCTGTCTTATGGGGCGTTTGTCCGTTGTGATTTCGTCCTTTGAAGACTTTTTCCTATTGTGATGTTGTCCGTCTCCCATAAATTTGCTATGGTCACTCCGTTGGAAGAGTGAGTGTATGTATGTATGTTTAAGATTAAAAATTCGCACTGAAATGTTTCTTTTGTTCGTGTAATAACCCGCCGAAATATTGTTTTCATAAAAATATACATTTACTTAACCTTAATGGGTTTCAAACATGATACAAAATACACAAAATTGTTTAAACTAATCGATGAGCTTTGGAACTGGTTAAACGGACTGGTAATAATTTATGTTATTCATTGATGGGCTCTAAGTTAGTCCTTACAATGATATTACGCAAGCTTTTGTTTTTCTTATAGGCGATGACAGGTCGAAGATTCAAAGGTTCATTAAACTGAATTCATCTTTTAAAAATTTTGCTATTTCGATATTCGTTCTGTTGTATGTTAAAGTGAAAGGAATGATGGACCCTCTTTCGCATTCTCCCTCTGATATGTTCATATCAAATGGCTAAAGGATCCAAAAAGCTACACGTTTTTTTTTCTAAATTCATCCGTTTCTTCTAATGTGTCTTTAAATGGTGGTTGTTGAATAGGCTGGATTTCGAAATCATCCAAAAATGATCTGGAAAGTTAAAATGTTGCGCTACTGAGGCATCAACATTATGTTTTATATCATGTTTGTATCTAGTAGAACGTTCTCCGAAAGGATATTGACTTTGACCAACATACTGCTTCCGACAGCGTTTACAAGTGATAAGGTAAATAATATTTTGTGAATCACAATAGAGGGGGTTACGGATCTAATAATGATTTTCCGTTTGTTCGGAGGAAACTTTCTCTTTCTGATCAGGCATAAAAGTATGGAATCTACAACGAGGGGTTTTGCAATTCAATACCGCGCCACCACGGTCGGGTGGATGGTTGGGTGGCAGAGATCGTTGGGTGGGGTGGAGCTGTGTGGAGGGGAGGGATCAACTTGAAGGCTATAATTACACATGGAACATGTCATAATTCATGATACCGTATATTGGAAGAAAGATGTGATATATACACTGGTTGAGTTGGGAGTGGAGTGGGGTTTCAGGTGAGGGAACCACTCCGAACGTTTGGTTAGGCATGCCAGATAGAGGTGTACAGTGACCATTTCGTAGTAAGTAACCGCAACCACTGCTAAGGAGTGTTATAAATACGATGAATGTCGGATTTGCAGTCAACATTTTGTGAAAGGGGAGGGATGTGCTCCTTTGACGCTCAGTCTCAAGCAAGAAGAATCACATACACCCTGACTTATCTGGGCTAGTTGACGCCCAGGTAGATCTGGGTGTATATTTGTCTTCCATAGACTACCAGACCCACACCACACAGAAGGATGACCGAATCCAAGTGTAGGAGCCTCTCTCTCATCTCCTCTACCAAAATGAATCCATTGACCACACCCCTGCCAATAAAACCCACCTGCTTACAATTCACACCGCCACCTGTACATTTCCTGTGAGATCTGAAGCTGAAACTCCGTTGTGGTACTTCTGTGTATTTATGTATTGTTGCTTAACGCCACACCAGCAGCTAAGGCTACATTGTGGCGAGAAAACAGTGGAATATAAAAAGTTATTATCATTTGAGAAGTAAAAAGATTGAATAAAAATAGAAAATAACTACAAAAGATCTGTCAAAGACCGGAATGTTTTAAACAACCATGGAGAGAGAAGAGAAGTGAATAACTTCTAAATTAACCTGAGGAATTGAGACTTGATTAGTCCAGATTTGGGTGGGGTGGGGGCTGTGCGTAGGGGAGGGATCAACTTGAAGGCTATAATTAAACATGGAACATGTCATAATTCACGATACCATATATTGGAAGTAAGATGTGATATACGATACACACTGGTTGAGTTGGGAGTGGGGTGGGGTTTCAGGTTGGGGAACCACTCCGAACGTTTGGTTATGCATGCCAGATAGAGGTGTACAATGACCATCTCGCAGTAAGGAACTGCAACCACTGCTAAGGAGTGTTACAAATACGAAGAATGTCTGATTTGCAGTCAATATTTTGTGAAAGGGGAGGGATGTGATCCTTTGACGCACAGTGTCTAGAAGAATCATATACACCCTGACTTATCTGGGCTAGTTGATCCCCAGGTAGATCTGGGTGTATATTTGTCTTCCATAGACTACCTGACCCACACCACACAGAGGGATGACCGAATCCAAGTGTAGGAGCCTCTCTCCCATCTCCTCTACCAAAATGAATCCATTGCCCACACCCCTGCCAATAAAACCCACCTGCTTACAATTCACACCGCCACCTGTACATTTCTTGCGAGATCTGAAGCTGAAACTCCGTTGTGGTACTTCTATTTATTTATTTATTGGTCCTTAACGTCACATCAGCAGCTAAGGCTATGTCGTGGCGAGAAAACCGTGGAATGTAAAAAGTCATTATCATTTGAGAAGTAAAAATATTGAATAAAAATAGAAAATAACTACAATAGATCTGTCAAAGACCGGAATGATTTAAACCACAATGGGTAGAGAAGAGAAGAGAATAACTTCTAAATTAACCCGAGGAATTGAGACTTGATGAGTCCAGATTAAAAGAGTAAAACAATTTTAAAATTTATTTAAAAGGTTGATTTCCTTCAAGAACGAAAGAACGTTATGAGGATTTGTTTTGTAAAATAGGTCTCGAAGAGACACAACATTAAAATACTGTCGTCTACTAAGATTAAAATCAGTACAATGTGAAAGAATGTGTTCCACTGACAACATCTGCGGGCAGGGAATACATTCTGGTCGCACAGTACCCACCAGCAAAAAATAATATGTTAGTCGTGTATGGCCAATACGACGCCGTGTCAAAATTGCAAGATCCTTTCTACAAAGGTTTCTAGACGGGTAGTGATCTGAAATAGTTGGTCGGAAGCGATGAAGCTTGTTATTTGTCGCTCCATCCCATTCCGCCTGCCACATAGATTTGATATAACTACTGATATGAGGCTTGAAATCACTGAACGGAATCTTAAAATCAGTGAGAGGATAAAGCCTGTTTTGCTGCACTGTCTGCTCTGGTGTTATCGGCGATACCTACATGTCCGGGTGACCAGCAGAACACGATATCACATTGGTCAGACATGAGAGTTGATAACTTCTCAGGAAGTTCCAAAATGACAATGTTCTTCAACCTGGTGTTGAGTAAAGTAAGAAAAGTGGAAAGAGAGTCGGAAAAAATAATTGACTTCTTTTCCTGTACATTCTCGATGTGTTCAAGTGCGAGTTGTATAGCTTTAACTTCAGCTGTGAAAATAGAACTCTGATTCGGTATTCTGATTGAGGTGATATGATCTCCAGTAACAGCAGCTAATGATACTTTGTCACCATCTTTAGATCCATCTGTATAGATCCTTGTATATGCACTATACCTGGACTTTATTTCGGCATATTTTTGTTTAAACTGCAAGGAATTGGTATCAGAGTTTTTGAAGAAGCAAGGTCCAAAATAACTGTAGGTTTTCTAAGATGCCCAGGAGTAATTTGAGTTTTACGGTTTTCTTTTACAGAATCAGAATCAATTTTGGCAGATTCCATGTGGGGTTTAATTCTAATTCCCAATGGAGGAATATGTTTCTGGTGGCGATTAAAAAATTCAACATTTTGAGGTTCTGAAACACAATTAAAAGTAAGATTTGACTTATTAGCTAAAAGTTTAGTTACATATTGGAGAGACAGTTTAATTCGACGCTTCTCAAGAGAAGGCTCCTCAGCTTCAACAAGCATTGAATCTATTGGTGATGTTCGAAATGCAGCTTGACTAATTCTAATGTCGCTATTATGAATCGCATCAAGTGGCTTCAGATACGACTTCCTTGCAGATCCGTAAACTACACAACCGTAATCTAATTTAGAGCTAACAAATGATCTGTACAGATGAAGTAATGTGTTTTGGTCAGCACCCCAATCAGTGCTACCAACAACATTCAGGGGGTTTAATGCTCTCTTACATTTAACTGTCAGTTGTTTTATGATGTGAGAAGTGAAATTCAGTTTGCTGTCAAACAACAAACCTAAGAATTTCACTTCCTTTACATCTTTAATGCTATTTCCATCCATTTTCAACTCTGGATCAAGATGATGCTTCCGAAGCTTACAGAAATTAACACAATTAGGTTTGGTCTTTGAAAACTTAAAACCGTTTTCTGTAGCCCATTTCCGGATTTTGTTTAAACACAGCTGAAGTTTGCGCTCTATAGCATTTTTTGCTGCTGTAGCAGTTTAAAAAATCATCAACATACAATGAAGAATCTACCATATTCTCAATTACATCGATGATGCTATTGATTTTTATCGAAACGGGGTAACGGACAAAATGATTAAATAGGGGAGGGCAGTCAACCACCGAGTAGCCCAGAGCAGCCATGGAAGTTTATGAAAGTGAGCACATATGGAATTGATAAGAAAGGGATGGTGAGACCAGTAGGCTCGCCCTCAAGCTTCAGGTATGGCATCTGACGGTTGTAAGATGAGATGGGCACCGGCAGCCCATATCTCTGTGCAGCGAAGCGTCTCTAGGGGCGTCTTAAGTAGTGTAGTGAATGAGACCCGCGGTAAGTGGGTTACATAAGTTCGTTTATGGCTGTACCACGAGCGTGGCTGGACCACGAAGGGGTATGTCCGTTGTCGCGCATGCTTGTACGCGTCCCAATTCTATGTAGAAATGAGATGGGGGACGCTTGAGTGTGGTCCATAGGTGAATTCCCATGCTTATAGATGGGCGGGGTGCCTATGGATAGTACTTCGTAACAGACACCGTCGTGAATTTCAACATGTGGTCACCATAGGTGAATCTGAGGTCAGCCCCTGAGGGCCGATGGCCCGGAGCTCAGAAATGAGGTTAACGCCGCCCTGTATTGTGCAGATGTGTGGGCCTTCATGCAATGAAGGCTAATGTGATATAAGTATCAGTGAGGAAAGACCTGGTGGGCCTTTGCGGCGTTGGTATATATTTAAGTCCCTTGCCAAGTACAATTTTCTCAAACAGTTACGTAACTCTTTTCATAGAGCAAAGGATACTGCCACTGGTCCAGATGAAATTCACTACCAAATGTTAAAGCATCTGCCTCAATCTTCACTAGAATTTTTATTATCAATTTTCAATGGCATTTGGGTGACTGGCCAGTTTCCACCATCCTGGCGTAAAGCAACAATACGTCCTATTCCTAAGCCTGATAAAGATCACCGCAACCCAAGCAATTACAGGCCTATTGCCTTAACCAGTTGTCTGCGCAAAACCATGGAGGGGATGATCAGTGACCGACTTGTCTGGTTTCTGGAATCGAACAATCTACTTGCGGATGTTCAGTGTGGTTTCAGAGGCCAGAGAAGTACTGTGGATCATTTGGTCAGTCTCGAAACGTTTATTAAAATTGCCTTCGCCAGAAAAGAACATGTGGTCGCCATCTTCTTTGATCTGGGGAAGGCAGATGATACAATATGGACGTATGGGATTTTAAAAGATTTTTTAACATCAACTTTTTATTGAACACTTTTTAAAGGACCGCCAATTTTAGGTTCGTGTTGGGTCAACGCTATCCGATCCTCACGAGCAGGGATTGGGGATTGACTGCCCTCCCCTATTTAATCATTTTGTCCGTTATCCTGTTTTCAATAAAAATCAATAGTATCATCGATGCAGCTGAGAATTTGGTAAATTCTCCATTGTATGTTGATGATTTTTTAATCATGCTATAGCAGCACAAAATGAATGCTAAAGAGCGCAAACTTCAGCTGTGTTTAAACAAAATCCAGAAATGGGCTACAGAAAACGATTTCAAGTTTTCAAAGACCAAAACTAATTGTGTTCATTTCTGTAAGCTCCGGAAGCATTATCTTGATCCAGAGTTGAAAATGGATGGAAATAGCATTAAAGTTGTAAAGGAAGTGAAATTCTTAGGTTTGTTGTTTGACAGCAAACTAAATTTCACTTCTCACATAAAACAACTGAAAGTTAAATGTAAGAGAGCATTAAACCTCCTGAAGGTTGTTGGTAGCACTGATTGGGGTGCTGACCAAAAAACATTACTTCATCTGTACAGATCATTTGTTAGATCTAAATTAGATTACGGTTGTGTAGTTTACGGATCTGCAAGGAAGTCGTATCTGAAGCCATTTGATGCGATTCATAATAGCGGCATTAGAATTAGTCTAGGTGTATTTCGAACATCACCAATAGATTCAATGCTTGTTGAAGCTGAGGAGCCTTCACTTGAGCATCGGCGAATTAAACTATCTCTCCAATATGTAACTAAACTCTTAGCTAATAAATCAAATCCTGCTTTTAATTGTGTTTCAGCAGAACCTCAAAATGTTGAATTTTTTAATCGCCATCAGAAACATATTCCTCCATTGGGAATTAGAATTAAACCCCACATGGAATCTGCCAAAATTGATTCTGATTCTGTAAGAGAAAACCGTAAAACTCATATTCCTCCTCGGCATCTTAGAAAACCTACATTTACTTTGGACCTTGCTTCTTCAAAAAATCTGATACCAATTCCTTGCCGTATAAACCAAAATATGCCGAAATAAAGTCCAGGTCTAATGCATATACAAGGATCTATACATATGGATCTAAAGATGGTGACAAAGTATCATCAGCTGCTGTTACTGGTGATCATATCACCTCAGTCAGAATACCGAATCAGAGTTCTATTTCACAGCTGAAGTTAAAGCTGTATAACTCACCCTTGAACACATCGAGAATGTACAGGAAAAGAAGTCAATTATATTTCCGACTGTCTTTCCACTTTACTCACTTGACTCAACCCCAGGTTGAAGAACCCTGTCATTTTGGAACTTCGTGAGAAGTTATCAACTCTCATGTCTGACCAATGTGATATCGTGTTTTGCTGGTTACCCGGACATGTAGGTATCGCTGGTAACACCAGAGCAGACAGTGCAGCAAAACAGGCTTTATCCTCTCACTGATTTTAAGATTCCGTTCAGTGATTTCAAGCCTCATATCAGTAGTCACATCAAATCTATGTGGCAGGTGGAATGGGATGGGGCGACAAATAACAAGCTTCATCGGTTCCGACCAACTATTTCAGATCACTACCCGTCCAGTAATCTTAGTAGAAAGGATCTTGCAATTTTGACACGGTGTCGTATTGGTCATACACCACTAACACATTCTTTTTTGTTGGAGGGTATTGTGCGACCAGAATGTATTCCCTGCCAGCAGGTGCTGTCAGTGGAACATATTCTTTTCCATTGTACTGATTTTAATCTTGGTAGACGACAGTATTTTAATGTTGTGTCCCCTAGAGACCTCTTTTACAAAACAAATCCTCATAAAGTTCTGTCGTTCTTGAAGGAAATTAACCTTTTAAATAAATTTTAAAATTGTTTTACTCTTTTAATCTGGACTCATCAAGTCTCAATTCCTCAGGTTAATTTAGAAGTTATTCACTTCTCTTCTCTACCCATGGTTGTTTAAAACATTCCGGTCTTTGACAGATCTATTGTAGTTATTTTCTATTTTCATACAATCTTTTTACTTCTCAAATGATAATAACTTTTTACATTCCACTGTTTTCTCGCCACAATATAGCCTTAGCTGCTGGTGTGGCGTTAAGCAACAATAAATAAATACATAGAAGTACCACAACGGAGCTTCAGCTTTAGATCTCACAGGAAATGTACAGGTGGCGGTGTGAATTGTAAGCAGGTGGGTTTTATTGGCAGGGGTGTGGGAAATGGATTCATTTTGGTAGAGGAGATGAGAGAAAGGCTCCTACACTTGGATTCGGTCATCCCTCTGTGTGGTGTGGGTCTGGTAGTCTATGGAAGACAAATATACACCCAGATCTACCTGGGGATCAACTAGCCCAGATAAGTCAGGGTGTATATGATTCTTCTTGAGACTGAGCGTCAAAGGATCACATCCCTCCCCTTTCACAAAATATTGACTGCAAATCCGACATTCATCGTATTTATAACACTCCTTAGCAGTGGTTGCAGTTACTTACTGCGAAATGGTCACTGTACACCTCTATCTGGCATGCCTAACCAAACGTTCGGAGTGGTTCCCTCACCTGAAACCCCAGCCCACTCCCAACTCAACCAGTGTATATATCACATCTTTCTTCCAATGTATGGTATCATGAATTATGACATGTTCCATGTGTAATTATAGCCTTCAAGGTGATCCCTCCCCTCCACACAGCTCCACCCCACCCAATGATCCCTGTCACCCAACCATCCACCCCGGCCGTGGTGGCGCGGTATTGAATTGCAAAACGCCTCGTTGTAGATTGCATACTTTTATGCCTGATCAGAAAGAGAAAGTTTCCTCCGTAACTCCCTCCATTGTGATTCACAAAATATTATTTACCTTATCACTTGTAAACGCTGTCGGAAGCAGTATGTTGGTCAAAGTCAAAACCCTTTCAGAAAAGGTTCTACTAGATACAAACATGATATAAAACATAATGCTGATGCCTCAGTAGCGCAACATTTTAACTTCCCAGGTCATTCTTTGGATGATTTCGAAATCCAGCCTATTGAACAACCACCATTTAAAGACACATTAGAAGAAACGGATGAATTTAGAAAAAGACGTGTAGCTTTTTTGATCCTTTAGCCATTTGATATGAACATATCAGAGGGAGAATGCGAAAGGGGGTCCATCATTCCTTTCACTTTAACATACAACAGAACGAATATCAAAATATAAGAAAAACAAAAGCTTGCGTAATATCATTGTAAGGACTAAATTAGAGCCCTTCAATGAATAACTTAAATTATTGCCAGTCAGTTTAACCAGTTCCTAAGCCCATCACTTGGTTTAAACAACTTTGTGTATTTTGTATCATGCTTGAAACCCATCAAGGTTAAGTAAATGTATATTTTCACGAAAACAATATTTCGGCGGGTTATTACACGAAAAAAACATTTCAGTAGGAAATGTATGTGTCAGTGCGAATTTCTAATCTTAAACACACACACTCACTCTTCCAACTGAGTGGCCATAGCAAATTTATGGGAGACGGACAACATCACAATAGGAAAAAGACTTCAAAGGACGAAATCACAACGGACAAAAGCCCCATAAGACAGAATCCCTTATACTATATGACAGAATTCCCCATCTCAATCAACTGACATACTAACTCCTACGTAAGAGATATTATCTCTTACGTAAGACATACTAACTCCTACGTAAGACATACTATCTCATACGTAAGACATACTATCTCCTACCTAAGACATACTAACTCATACGTAAGAGAAATTATCTCCTACGTAAGAAAAATTATCTCCTACGTAAGACATATTAACTCTTACGTAAGAGATACTAACTCCTACGTAAGACATACTATCTCATATGTAAGACATACTATCTCCTACGTAAGACATACAAACTCATACGCAAGAGAAATTATCTCCTACGTAAGACATATTAACTCTTACGTAAGAGATACTAACTCCTACGTAAGAGGGAAAAAAATTTCTCCTGTGACACCAATACGCTTCCATAAGTATAGGCGTTAAGTGTCATTTTACGTTTTGAGTGAAAAATCATTGAAACATTAAGGGTGTCTAATTATAAGAAATAACCCGACAATTACCTACCTGCAACTATCCATTTGCTTCCTAACATTCTGACATGGAAGCCAAAAGTAATAGAGCACCACGAAGGCCTGGAATTAGTTGCTGTAGCCAAATTGAGGACTGGGAAACTCTGCCCCCCCCCCCCCCCCAAAAAAAAAAGGTGGGTGTGCGACGGTGGCGAACCGCGACCCCAATAAACATCTCTGTCGAAACTTTACACATTCTGTCGGAAAATAATTTCTGACCAGTGTGGCATAGACTCAGAGCCAGCAGCCGACGAAGCTAACAATTGTCCAATGACCTCCTATATAACTTTTAGAATATCATGATTGTCAAAGAACTCATTATTCAAGTCCGCAAGGAGATTTCCCAACACCAGACCAGAACCGAGACCGGAAAGTGCGGGATTTAGAAATGTCACACGCCATTACGCAGAGCCATGACAAGCCTCAAATGAGAATTGTTATCAGTGCCTCTTATTTAAAAAAAGTCGGGAAGGGGAGCCTCCCCCCCCCCCCCCCTCAAATACCCTCCCACATCTCGGGGCTATGCACTTTGGATATGCCTAATATGTTACGGACTTTGGGTCCAAGTTTGAATTAGCTTTAGGTATACATATGCCCCCTCACCCCAAACACATGTCAAATTTTTAAATACTGCTGACTTCGAGCCTGGGAAGTTGCCTTCTGGTACCCGCGTTTCAATTTCAGGCTTTCACCATAAGAGCTCATGGCATAGATAAATAACTGAGAATTATTCATCTACCCGAAGACCCTGCAACGTACATGTAGATAAGAAGCAACAGGAAGGGTTGTGGCAATATGACCAATACCTGGTGGAATTCCTCTAAAGCGGATAACAGTATACATAAGTGTTTAAACTTGACTTTCAGCCTGTACTTGTTGTGGTCGTACAATCAAATCCATCAGGTTTATTGAAGGAGAAGTAGAACTTATTAAGAAATGACATAAACTAACACTCCTCATACTGATTTGTCAGCTCCCACCCGAACCCCCCCCCCCCCCCCCCCCACTCCCACCCAATTACGCGTTCGTTTTTTTATTTCTGAACTCTAGATATTTCTTCTGCAATCGTGAGGAACCAAGACATCACTGCCCATCATGTAGTGTTTCCGCCTCCACGCATAAGAATCGGATGCAAAAGCATTTGGAAATCTTCAAAAGTAACCTTCATTGAAACACTTATGGTAGCAGTTGTTTTGGACTTCTGAATGGGAATTACAACTGACATGGATTTACTGGCAAATGTCGTCCACTCGTTGACATTTAATGAGGTCGACATAGTAATAATGCGCAGTTTGGAATGGCTATGGTTGTTCCAATGTATGGAGCCTTGGCGGTCAGTACAGAATATCATTAGATGTGACCTCTGGGAGCTGGCATACTGCATAGAGGTCTTGCAATTATATCTTCTACCGTCAGTATGTTGATAGGCTCATCAAAAATCCGTTTTTCTATGTTCTTCTCAATTTTGAGACGAAAACGCTCAGGAACTGAAAATACGAGGAAAATCCTGTGTATTGTGCGGGCACAATCACTTCATCTAGTTATTCTTTTTTTTTTTTTTTTTTTTTTTTTTTTTTTTTTTTTGTTTTTCCAACACATCGGGGAAAGAGTTTTCTCGAAAACGGTCTTTAAGATTTTTTTCAAACTTTGCACGATCAATGACGGCCATGAGTTCTAATAAATAAAACCATCAGTATTTGGGGGAAAATGTTTCTTGGTGGGCAAAAACGCCCAAAAACGCCCAAAGCTTCGTAGGCCAATATCTCATGAAAGAAAAAAGCTATCGACTTAATTTTTTGACAGACTTGTCAGAATTACTCTTGTCTAAAACAAATGTAATCGGTATTTTTTTCCATTTTTTATGTTTTCTGCCAAAATTTTTCACAAAACGGAAAGTTATCTCAAAAATCGGCCATTTTGGATTGAAATATCGAGATTTAAATATAACGAGCCCTCTAAAAGGGTTCCAAATTGAAGGAAGTAATACCGCTTTATCAAAAAAATCGAAAGAATTTCGTTTCGATTTTTCGGTAATGCAAAATGGCGGCCGAAAAATCGAATTTTTATTTTCGGTTAGTTATGTGTTTCAGGCCATTTGGAGACGAAAAAAAAAAAATTTTTTGCACCAGAAAAATTTTCGGTTTGGACTTAAAAAATTTCGACCAAAAGTCGGAATTTTTTGTTTCCACCGGGCTACTTTGCCGTCACAGTACTCAACAAGTGGGACGATTTGAAAGCTTCTAAGGGTAGAAATGTTGAAGTCACAGTGTACATGAACAGTTATCATCTTTTGAAAATGGAGTTGTTCTTAATTTGGCTTCCGCTAGCAGTCAAACATGGCTTCGGGACACTGTGACCAAAAATTGAAAAAAAATTTCTTTTTTTTTTTACTTTATTATGTCTAGATTCATTATTTCTCATAAATAAAAACTATCAATGACGGCCATGAGTCCTAATAAATAAAACCATCAGTATTTGGGGGAAACTGTTTCTTGGTGGGCAAAAACGCCCAAAAACGCCCAAAGCTTCGTAGGCCAATATCTCATGAAAGAAAAAAGCTATCGACTTAATTTTTTGACAGACTTGTCAGAATTACTCTTGTCTAAAACAAATATAATCGGTATTTTTTTTCCATTTTTTATGTTTTCTGCCAAAATTTTTCACAAAACGGAAAGTTATCTCAAAAATCGGCCATTTTGGATTGAAATGTCGAGATTTAAATATAACGAGCCCTCTAAAAGGGTTCCAAATTGAAGGAAGTAATACCGCTTTATAAAAAAAATCGAAAGAATTTCGTTTCGATTTTTCGGTAATCCAAAATGGCGGCCGAAAAATCGAATTTTTATTTTCGGTTAGTTATGTGTTTCAGGCCATTTGGAGAGGAAAAAAAAAATTTTTTGCACCAGAAAAATTTTCGGTTTGGACTTAAAAATTTTCGACCAAAAGTCGGAATTTTTTGTTTCCACCGGGCTACTTTGCCGTCACAGTACTCAACAAGTGGGACGATTTGAAAGCTTCTAAGGGTAGAAAGATTCCCCGTAGTTTGGAAGTACAATTTTGTTGAGTTTGGCTTCGGGCGGTCGCCAAAATACACTCTCGGCCTCTCAACGGTCCGTACACCCTCTTTTCGGCATGATAATACTGGGCGTTCTTGAATCGTATAAGGCTTCCGTGATTGAAATGGCAACATTCACGGTATCTTTAAACCTTTCCTCACCAAATGGGAATAGGGTTTTATTTCACTTGGCTTCTGATGGCTGGAGAACTACCACTCCGGTTCGGACTTTTAGACCAAAATTCGGAAAATTTTATTTCTGTTTTTTTATGTGTTTTGTTCAATTTTGAGACGAAAACAATTTTTTTTTTACCTGGAAACTTTTTGGTCCGGTTTGGACTGAAAATTTTTGATCAAAAAACAAACTTTTTTTTTAGATCACCACTTTGACCTGACAAAACTGTACTACGAGGCGGGTTAAAGTAGCCGTTATTCAGAATTTGGATGTTGAGGCTCTTCCTCCACCAGTAAAACTATCCGACACGACTGCCCAACCCCCATCCACCAAGGCAAACACGCATTAGATTAGACTCTACAGACTCTGGCGTTCAAGCCAGGAAACACGTCTGAAAAACCTTGATCATTTTGCACCCGGCGACCTCAATTTCAGTGAACGTTGTTCATAATGTTACATGGTATTTTGTGTCCTAAACTGAAATCGAAAGTAGAACACTGAGAGTCTGTTATTTTTTATGGGAATATGACTCCAGCTACTCATCCTCTCCCCCGTCCTCATTGAATTTGGTGACGGTGGCAATTCCGACGGTATTGCCAGATTGTTACTAACTGCGTAGACATTACATAGCGACACATCCCTAATTAGCCTGGCTGCCATTACCGAATCGGACTGTATCAAATTTTTGCGGCAAACCACGAAGCGATTTGGAACAATTCTCACACGTTTACGGCTCATCGTTACAAACAATATTTACGCGAACCATCAAAAACTTTGCGCGAACCGTCAGGGATTTCGAAGCAACCCATTTTTCGTTCGCGTATTTTTCAATTCAGGCGACCTCCAGGCGAACCAAAAGATCGTTCGCTTAAAAAGCAGGCCTACTGTGTTAACCATTGACTAAATGCAGAGCCATGACAATCCTCAAATGAGGCATTATGAGGCTCTAGAATAGTTATCAGAGACTCTTATTAAAAACAAACGGGAAGGGGGGACCCCCTCCAATACCCTCCCTCACCTCGGCGGGGCTGTGCATTTTGGGTATGCCTTATATATTACGGACTTTGGGTCCAAGTTCGAATTAGCCTTAGGTACAGAATTGTCCCCCCCCCCCCCCTCTCCCCACACCCATGTCGAATTTTTAAATAATGCTGACTTCGGGCCGGGGGAAGTTGCCTTCTGGTACCGCGTTTCAATTTCAGGCTTTCACCATAAGAACTCATGGCATAGATAAATAACTGAGAATTATTCATCTACCCTGCGACGTACATGTAGATAAGAAGCAACAGGAAGGGTTGGGGAAATATGACCAATGTCTGGTGGAATTCCCCTGAAGTTACAACAGAATACATGATTGGTTAATCTTGATTTTAGGCCTACACATGTTGTACTCATACAAATCCATGTTTGTCATTGTCAGAATGG
The DNA here is from genome assembly GCA_031216915.1 of Pictodentalium vernedei. Classification (NCBI taxonomy): domain Eukaryota; kingdom Metazoa; phylum Mollusca; class Scaphopoda; order Dentaliida; family Dentaliidae; genus Pictodentalium; species Pictodentalium vernedei. The sequence continues at coordinate 297,441,927 of CM062294.1, forward strand.
CAGGAGGGCCATAATGTTCCGCCTAAAATGAGTCCAGGTGGGCCATTTTTGGTCCACCTTTATTCATTAAAGGCGGGCAACTTTTTTGAGTTGACACGAAGTTAGTTGAGCATTGCCAATCCAGTGAATCGTGGTGTCCCACAAATATCAAATAGTTTACCTTGGGTACCGGCAAGAAATTTGGTGACCCCCCCCCCCCCCTCCCCCCCCCCCCCCCAAAGAACAATACATAGTGGTAAATATATTGGAAGAATTTTTACTCAATAAAGAAATATTTTGATATGCTGTTATTTCGAAAACAAAACGTTTCAAAAAACGGAATTGTGAAAGCAAGAAAGGAAACTTGGAATATAATGCTGAAAACAAAGCTCTGCACATCAAGGGAGAGTACTCATCACAATTCTCTTGCCAAGGCCATCTGTTTCAAAAACGCTTTGTCATTCACTTCACGTGGTTAGAAGCCTCTGCACTGCTCAACACGGCGTTATGACAATTTGTCTCTGTCACATTGAGACATGCTGGCACTCGGATCTAAATAAATTTATGACAGAGAACCGTTATATTCAGAAAAATATGCGCTTTTAGATTATACAGGGTAGGCGTTCAGTGTCATTTTTCGTTTTGAGTGAAAAATCATTGAAACTTTGATTACAGGAAATATCCGGACAGTTACCTACCTGCAAAAACCCATTTGCTTCCTAACATTCTGACATGGAAGCCAAAAGTAATACAGCACCACGAAGGCCTGGAATTATACTTCTGAATGGGAATTACAAGTGACATGGATTTTCTGTCAAATGTCGTCCACTCGTTGACATTTAATGAGGTCGACATAGTAATAACGCGCAGTTTGAAATGTCTATGGTTGTTCCAATGTATGGAGCCTTGGCGGTCAGTACAGAATTTCATTAGATGCGACCTCTGGGAGCTGGCAGACTACATAGAGATCCTGCCGACATTGCTGCTGTTTTGATTCAGTAGTATAGCCACGGAATTAAGGGGGGGGGGGGGGGCGAGGGGGCCAAGTCCCCCAAATGTCCCCCCCCCCCAAAAAAAGAAAAAAAAATTGTCCCAGTGCAATTTCATACAACTTAGAGCCCCCACAAATGCTCTCCAATATAGGGCAGCACATGCTAGAACTGCTCAGATTGAATCTTAAGAGTACTGAACTTTGCAAAATATTCTCGGGTAGACTTTGTCCTGACTAGGAGTCTATGACCCTCTGGACATTACCCCCTCCGCAAATTTCTCTGTACTGCTGGTCAAACGAGAAGACCCCAGTGATTTACATCAAACAGCAGGGTTTCTGTAAAAAAAAATCTTGACATTATATCGTCTACCGTCAATGTGGTGATAGGCTCATCAAAAATCCTTTTTTCTGCGTTCTTCTCAATTTTCAGACGAAAAAGAGGAGGAAAATCCTGTGTATTGTGCGGGCACAATCACTTCATCTAGTTATTTGGATTTTCCTGAAAGGAAAATCTATTTGTTATTGCCAAGATTATTATTCTTTTTTTTTTTTTTTTTTTTTTTTTTTTTTTTTTTGTTTTTCCAACACATCGGGGAAAGAGTTTTCTCGAAAACGGTCTTTAAGATTTTTTTCAAACTTTGCACGATCAATGACGGCCATGAGTTCTAATAAATAAAACCATCAGTATTTGGGGGAAAATGTTTCTTGGTGGGCAAAAACGCCCAAAAACGCCCAAAGCTTCGTAGGCCAATATCTCATGAACGAAAAAAGCTATCGACTTAATTTTTTGACAGACTTGTCAGAATTACTCTTGTCTAAAACAAATGTAATCGGTATTTTTTTCCATTTTTTATGTTTTCTGCCAAAATTTTTCACAAAACGGAAAGTTATCTCAAAAATCGGCCATTTTGGATTGAAATATCGAGATTTAAATATAACGAGCCCTCTAAAAGGGTTCCAAATTGAAGGAAGTAATACCGCTTTATAAAAAAAATCGAAAGAATTTCGTTTCGATTTTTCGGTAATCCAAAATGGCGGCCGAAAAATCGAATTTTTATTTTCGGTTATTTATGTGTTTCAGGCCATTTGGAGACGAAAAAAAAAATTTTTTTGCACCAAAAAAATTTTCGGTTTGGACTTAAAAATTTTCGACCAAAAGTCGGAATTTTTTGTTTCCACCGGGCTACTTTGCCGTCACAGTACTCAAAAAGTGGGACGATTTGAAAGCTTCTAAGGGTAGAAATGTTGAAGTCACAGTGTACATGAACAGTTATCATCTTTTGGAAATGGAGTTGTTCTTAATTTGGCTTCCGCTAGCAGTCAAACATGGCTTCGGGACACTGTGACCAAAAATTGAAAAAAAATTTCTTGTTTTTTTTTTACTTTATTATGTCTAGATTCATTATTTCTCATAAATAAAAACTATCAATGACGGCCATGAGTCCTAAGAAATAAAACCATCAGTATTTGGGGGAAAATGTTTCTTGGTGGGCAAAAACGCCCCAAAACGCCCAAAGCTTCGTAGGCCAATATCTCATGAAAGAAAAAAGCTATCGACTTAATTTTTTGACAGACTTGTCAGAATTACTCTTGTCTAAAACAAATATAATCGGTATTTTTTCCATTTTTTATGTTTTCTGCCAAAATTTTTCACAAAACGGAAAGTTATCTCAAAAATCGGCCATTTTGGATTGAAATATCGAGATTTAAATATAATGAGCCCTCTAAAAGAGTTCCAAATTGAAGGCAGTAATACCGCTTTATAAAAAAAATCGAAAGAATTTCGATTCGATTTTTCGTCAATCCAAAATGGCGGCCAAAAAATCGAAATTTTTTTTTTTTGTTCAATTTTGAGACGAAAAAACATTTTTTTTTTACACTGAAAATTTTCGGTCCGGTTCGGACTTCCGAAATTTTCGACCAAAATGCGGAAATTTTTGTTTTTGTTTTTTATGTGTTCCCTTCAATTTTGAGACGAAAACAATTTTTTTTTTTTTTACACTACACCACCAAAAAACGAAAATTGGTCTTCAGACTGGTACTTTGACCTAATTATACTGTACTACCGGAGTGGGTTAAAAGCGGTGATGATTGCGAATGTGTAGCGCATATATAGGTAAAAAGATTCCCCATTGCTTGGAAGCACAATTTTGTTGCGTTTGCCTTCGGGCGGTCGCCAAAAGTACACTCTCGGCCTCTGAACGGTCCGTACACCCTCTTTTGGGCATGAGAATACTCGGCGTTCTTGACTCGTATACGGCTTCCGTGATTCAAATAGCAACATTCACGGTCTCCTTTAACCTTTCCCCACCCCATGGGAATAAGGTTTTATTTCACTTGGCTTCTGATGGCTGGAGAACTACCACTCCGGTTCGGACTTTTCGACCAAAATCCGGAAATGTTTGTCTTTATTTTTTATGTGTTTTGTTCAATTTTGAGAAGAAAAAAAATTTTTTTTTTTTTTTTTAAACTACACCAAAAAAACGAAAAATCGGTCTTCAGACTGGTACTTTGACCTAATTATACTGTACTACCGGAGTGGGTTAAAAGCGGCGGTGATTGAGAATGTGTAGCCCATATATAGGTAAAAAGATTCCCCGTAGTTTGGAAGCACAATTTTGTTGAGTTTGGCTTAGGGAGGTCGCCAAAATACACTCTCGGCCTCTCAACGGTCCGTACACCCTCCTTTCGGCATGAGAATACTCGGCGTTCTTGAATCGTATAAGGTTTCTGTGATTGAAATGGCAACATTCACGGTCTCTTTAAACCTTTCCCCTCCCCAGGGGAATAGGGTTTTATTTCACTTGGCTTCTGATGGCTGGAGAACTACCGCTCCGGTTCGGACTTGAAAAATTTTGAACAAAAATCGGAATTTTTTTTTCGGTTTTCTGTGCGTTTTGGTCAATTTTGAAACGAAAAAAAATTCTTTACCTGGAAGTTTTTGGTCCGGTCTTCGGTCAGCTACTACGACCTGATTATACTTTACTACCGGAGTGGGTTAAAAGCTGTGGTGATTGAAAAATGTGTAGCCCGTATATAGACAAGAAGATTCCCCATAGTGTGGAAGCACAACCTTGTTGCATTTGGATTCGGGCGGTCACGAAATGTACACTCTCGGCCTCTCAACCACGCGAACACCCTCTTTTTGGCATGAAAATACTCGACGTTCTTGAATCATATAAGGCTTCCGTGGTTGAAATGGCAACATTCACCGCCTCTTTAAACCGTTCCCCCACCCCACGGGAATAGGATTTTATTTCACTTGGGTTCTGATGGCTGGAAAACTACCACTCCGGTTCGGACTTGGAAAATTTTCAACAAAAATGGGATTTTTTTTGTGGTTTTCTACGCGTTTTGGTCAAGTTTGAGACGAAAAAAATTGTTTTTTTACCTGGAAGTTTTTGTCGGGTCTTCGGACAGGTACTATGACCTCATTATACTTTGCTACCGGAGTGGGTTAAAAGCGGTGGTGATTGAAAATCTGTAGCCCGTATATAGATAAAAAGATTCCCCGGAGTGTGGAAGCACAATCCTGTTGCATTTGGCTTCGGGTGGTCGCCAAATGTACACTCTCGGCCTCCCAACGGTCCGTACACCCTCATTTTGGCATGAGAATAATCGACGTTCTTCAATCGTTTTAGGCTTCCGTGGTTGAAATGGCAACATTCGCGGTCTCTTTAAACCTTCCCCATCCCATGGGAATAGGGTTTTATTCCACTTGGCTTCTGATGGCTGGAGAACTACCACTCCGGTTCGGACTTGGAAACTTTTGAACAAAAATCGGATTTTTTTTTCGGTTTTCTATGCGTTTTGTTAAATTTTGAGACAAAAAAATATTTTTTGTTACCTGGAAATTTTTTGGTCCGGTTGGGACTGAAAATGTTTGATCAAAAACCAAACTTCTTTCTTTCGATCGCCACTTTGATCTGACGAAACTGTACTACGAGACGGGTTAAAGTGGCCGTAATTCAGAATTTGGATGTTGAGGCTCTTCCTCCACCTGTAAAACTATCAGACGCGACTGCCCAACCCCCACCCATCACAAACACCCATTAGTTGGACTCTACATCTCGGGCGTCCATGCCAGGAAACACGTCTGAAAAACATTGATCATTTTGCACCCGGCGACCTCAACTTCAGTGAACGCTGTACATAATTTGAAATCAAAATTTTCAGTAAAACCCGCAAACATTGGTATTCGCGTTTCTTTTAAATATTTAGTATTACTTAATCAGTCCTTGCTGATAGAACACCAATTCAAATGATTTGTTATAATTTGTAATATATTCAAAAAAATATGCGCTTTTAGATTGTATAGTGTAGGCGTTAAGTGTCATTTTACGTTTTGAGTGAAAAATCATTGAAACATTAAGGGTGCTAATTATAAGAAATAACCCGACAATTACCTACCTGCAACTATCCATTTGCTTCTCAACATTCTGACATGGAAGCCAAAAGTAATAGAGCACCACGAAGGCATGGAATTAGTTGTTGTAGCCAAATTGAGGACTGGGAAACTCTGCCCCCCCCCCCCCCAAAAAAAAAAAAAAAACAGGTGGGTGTGCGACGGGGGCGAACCGCGACCCCAATAAACATCTCTGTCGAAAATTTACACATTCTGTCGGAAAATAATTTCTGACCAGTGTGGCATAGACTCAGAGCCAGCAGCCGACGAAGCTAACAATTGTCCAATGACCTCCTATATAACTTTTAGAATATCATGATTGTCAAAGAACTCATCATTCAAGTCGGCAAGGAGATTTCCCACACCAGACCAGAACCGAGACCGGAAAGTGCGGGATTTAGAAATGTCACACGCCATTACGCAGAGCCATGACAAGCCTCAAATGAGAATTGTTATCAGTGCCTCTTATTTAAAAAAAAAAGTCGGGAAGGGGAGCCTCCCCCCCCCCCCCCTCAAATACCCTCCCACATCTCGGGGCTATGCACTTTGGATATGCCTAATATGTTACGGACTTTGGGTCCAAGTTTGAATTAGCTTTAGGTATACATATGCCCCCCCCCCCCCCCCTCACCCCACACACATGTCAAATTTTTAAATACTGCTGACTTCGAGCCTGGGAAGTTGCCTTCTGGTACCGCGTTTCAATTTCAGGCTTTCACCATAACAGCTCATGGCATAGATAAATAACTGAGAATTATTCATCTACCCGAAGACCCTCAACGTACATGTAGATAAGAAGCAACAGGAAGGGTTGTGGCAATATGACCAATACCTGGTGGAATTCCTCTAAAGCGGACAACAGTATACATAAGTGTTTAATCTTGACTTTCGGCCTGCACTTGTTGTGGTCGTACAATCAAATCCGTCAGGTTTATCGAGGGAGAAGTAGAACTTATTAAGAAATGACATAAACTAACACTCCTCATACTGATTTGTCAGCTCCCACTCGAACCACCCCCCCCCCCCCCCCCCCACTCCCACCCAATTACGCGCTCGTTTTTTATTTCTGAACTCTAGATATTTCTTCTGCAATCGTGAGGAACCACGACATCACTGCCCATCATGAAGTGTTTCCGCCTCCACGAATAAGAATCGGATGCAAAAGCATTTGGAAATCTTCAAAAGTAACCTTCATTGAAACACTTATGGTAGCAGTTGTTTTGGACTTCTGAATGGGAATTACAACTGACATGGATTTACTGGCAAATGTCGTCCACTCGTTGACATTTAATGAGGTCGACATAGTAATAATGCGCAGTTTGGAAGAATGGCTATGGTTGTTCCAATGTATGGAGCCTTGGCGGTCAGTACAGAATATCATTAGATGTGACCTCTGGGAGCTGGCATACTGCATAGAGGTCTTGCAATTATATCTTCTACCGTCAGTATGTTGATAGGCTCATCAAAAATCCGTTTTTCGGTGTTCTCAATTTTGAGACGAAAACGCTCAGGAACTGAAAATACGAGGAAAATCCTGTGTATTGTGCGGGCACAATCACTTCATCTAGTTTGAAATCAAAATTTTCAGTAAAACCCGCAAACATTGGTATTCGCGTTTCTTTTAAATATTAAGTATTACTTAATCAGTCCTTGCTGATAGAACACCAATTCAAATGATTTGTTGTAATTTGTAATATATTCAAAAAAATATGCGCTTTTAGATTGTATAGTGTAGGCGTTAAGTGTCATTTTACGTTTTGAGTGAAAAATCATTGAAACATTAAGGGTGTCTAATTATAAGAAATAACCCGACAATTACCTACCTGCAACTATCCATTTCCTTCCTAACATTCTGACATGGAAGCCAAAAGTAATAGAGCACCACGAAGGCCTGGAATTAGTTGCTGTAGCCAAATTGAGGACTGGGAAACTCTGCCCCCCCCCCCCCCCCCAAAAAAAAAAAGGTGGGTGTGCGACGGTGGCGAACCGCGACCCCAATAAACATCTCTGTCGAAAATTTACACATTCTGTCGGAAAATAATTTCTGACCAGTGTGGCATAGACTCAGAGCCAGCAGCCGACGAAGCTAACAATTGTCCAATGACCTCCTATATAACTTTTAGATTATCATGATTGTCAAAGAACTCATTATTCAAGTCGGCAAGGAGATTTCCCAACACCAGGCCAGAACCGAGACCGGAAAGTGCGGGATTTAGAAATGTCACACGCCATTACGCAGAGCCATGACAAGCCTCAAATGAGAATTGTTATCAGTGCCTCTTATTTAAAAAAAAGTCGGGAAGGGGAGCCTCCCCTTCCCCCCTCAAATACCCTCCCACATCTCGGGGCTATGCACTTTGGATATGCCTAATATGTTACGGACTTTGGGTCCAAGTTTGAATTAGCTTTAGGTATACATATGCCCCCACCCCCACCCCCTCACCCCACACACATGTCAAATTTTTAAATACTGCTGACTTCGAGCCTGGGAAGTTGCCTTCTGGTACCGCGTTTCAATTTCAGGCTTTCACCATAAGAGCTCATGGCATAGATAAATAACTGAGAATTATTCATCTACCCGAAGACCCTCAACGTACATGTAGATAAGAAGCAACAGGAAGGGTTGTGGCAATATGACCAATACCTGGTGGAATTCCTCTAAAGCGGATAACAGTATACATAAGTGTTTAATCTTGACTTTCGGCCTGTACTTGTTGTGGTCGTACAATCAAATCCATCAGGTTTATTGAAGGAGAAGTAGAACTTATTAAGAAATGACATAAACTAACACTCCTCATACTGATTTGTCAGCTCCCACCCGAACCACCCCCCCCCCCCCCCACTCCCACCCAATTACGCGCTCGTTTTTTATTTCTGAACTCTAGATATTTCTTCTGCAATCGTGAGGAACCACGACATCACTGCCCATCATGTAGTGTTTCCGCCTCCACGCATAAGAATCGGATGCAAAAGCATTTGGAAATCTTCAAAAGTAACCTTCATTGAAACACTTATGGTAGCAGTTGTTTTGGACTTATGAATGGGAATTACAACTGACATGGATTTACTGGCAAATGTCGTCCACTCGTTGACATTTAATAAGGTCGACATAGTAATAATGCGCAGTTTGGAATGGTTATGGTTGTTCCAATGTATGGAGCCTTGGCGGTCAGTACAGAATATCATTAGATGTGACCTCTGGGAGCTGGCATACTGCATAGAGGTCTTGCAATTATATCTTCTACCGTCAGTATGTTGATAGGCTCATCAAAAATCCGTTTTTCTGTGTTCTCAATTTTGAGACGAAAACGCTCAGGAACTGAAAATACGAGGAAAATCCTGTGTATTGTGCGGGCACAATCACTTCATCTAGTTCTTTTTTTTTTTTTTTTTTTTTTTTTTTTTTTTTTTTGTTTTTCCAACACATCGGGGAAAGAGTTTTCTCGAAAACGGTCTTTAAGATTTTTTTCAAACTTTGCACGATCAATGACGGCCATGAGTTCTAATAAATAAAACCATCAGTATTTGGGGGAAAATGTTTCTTGGTGGGCAAAAACGCCCAAAAACGCCCAAAGCTTCGTAGGCCAATATCTCATGAATGAAAAAAGCTATCGACTTAATTTTTTGACAGATTTGTCAGAATTACTCTTCTCTAAAACAAATATAATCGGTATTTTTTTCCATTTTTTATGTTTTCTGCCAAAATTTTTCACAAAACGGAAAGTTATCTCAAAAATCGGCCATTTTCGATTGAAATATCGAGATTTAAATATAACGAGCCCTCTAAAAGGGTTCCAAATTGAAGGAAGTAATACCGCTTTATAAAAAAAATCGAAAGAATTTCGTTTCGATTTTTCGGTAATCCAAAATGGCGGCCGAAAAATCGAATTTTTATTTTCGGTTATTTATGTGTTTCAGGCCATTTGGAGACGAAAAAAAAAATTTTTTTGCACCAAAAAAATTTTCGGTTTGGACTTAGAAATTTTCGACCAAAAGTCGGAATTTTTTGTTTCCACCGGGCTACTTTGCCGTCACAGTACTCAAAAAGTGGGACGATTTGAAAGCTTCTAAGGGTAGAAATGTTGAAGTCACAGTGTACATGAACAGTTATCATCTTTAGGAAATGGAGTTGTTCTTAATTTGGCTTCCGCTAGCAGTCAAACATGGCTTCGGGACACTGTGACCAAAAATTGAAAAAAAATTTCTTGTTTTTTTTTTACTTTATTATGTCTAGATTCATTATTTCTCATAAATAAAAACTATCAATGACGGCCATGAGTCCTAAGAAATAAAACCATCAGTATTTGGGGGAAAATGTTTCTTGGTGGGCAAAAACGCCCCAAAACGCCCAAAGCTTCGTAGGCCAATATCTCATGAAAGAAAAAAGCTATCGACTTAATTTTTTGACAGACTTGTCAGAATTACTCTTGTCTAAAACAAATATAATCGGTATTTTTTCCATTTTTTATGTTTTCTGCCAAAATTTTTCACAAAACGGAAAGTTATCTCAAAAATCGGCCATTTTGGATTGAAATATCGAGATTTAAATATAATGAGCCCTCTAAAAGAGTTCCAAATTGAAGGCAGTAATACCGCTTTATTAAAAAAATCGAAAGAATTTCGATTCGATTTTTCGTCAATCCAAAATGGCGGCCAAAAAATCGAAATTTTTTTTTTTTGTTCAATTTTGAGACGAAAAAACATTTTTTTTTTACACTGAAAATTTTCGGTCCGGTTCGGACTTCCGAAATTTTCGACCAAAATGCGGAAATTTTTGTTTTTGTTTTTTATGTGTTCCCTTCAATTTTGAGACGAAAACAATTTTTTTTTTTTTTACACTACACCACCAAAAAACGAAAATTGGTCTTCAGACTGGTACTTTGACCTAATTATACTGTACTACCGGAGTGGGTTAAAAGCGGTGATGATTGCGAATGTGTAGCGCATATATAGGTAAAAAGATTCCCCATTGCTTGGAAGCACAATTTTGTTGCGTTTGCCTTCGGGCGGTCGCCAAAAGTACACTCTCGGCCTCTCAACGGTCCGTACACCCTCTTTTGGGCATGAGAATACTCGGCGTTCTTGACTCGTATACGGCTTCCGTGATTCAAATAGCAACATTCACGGTCTCCTTTAACCTTTCCCCACCCCATGGGAATAAGGTTTTATTTCACTTGGCTTCTGATGGCTGGAGAACTACCACTCCGGTTCGGACTTTTCGACCAAAATCCGGAAATGTTTGTCTTTATTTTTTATGTGGTTTGTTCAATTTTGAGAAGAAAAAAAATTTTTTTTTTTTTTTTTACACTACACCAAAAAAACGAAAAATCGGTCTTCAGACTGGTACTTTGACCTAATTATACTGTACTACCGGAGTGGGTTAAAAGCGGCGGTGATTGAGAATGTGTAGCCCATATATAGGTAAAAAGATTCCCCGTAGTTTGGAAGCACAATTTTGTTGAGTTTGGCTTAGGGAGGTCGCCAAAATACACTCTCGGCCTCTCAACGGTCCGTACACCCTCCTTTCGGCATGAGAATACTCGGCGTTCTTGAATCGTATAAGGTTTCTGTGATTGAAATGGCAACATTCACGGTCTCTTTAAACCTTTCCCCTCCCCAGGGGAATAGGGTTTTATTTCACTTGGCTTCTGATGGCTGGAGAACTACCGCTCCGGTTCGGACTTGAAAAATTTTGAACAAAAATCGGAATTTTTTTTTCGGTTTTCTGTGCGTTTTGGTCAATTTTGAAACGAAAAAAAATTCTTTACCTGGAAGTTTTTGGTCCGGTCTTCGGTCAGCTACTACGACCTGATTATACTTTACTACCGGAGTGGGTTAAAAGCTGTGGTGATTGAAAAATGTGTAGCCCGTATATAGACAAGAAGATTCCCCATAGTGTGGAAGCACAACCTTGTTGCATTTGGATTCGGGCGGTCACGAAATGTACACTCTCGGCCTCTCAACCACGCGAACACCCTCTTTTTGGCATGAAAATACTCGACGTTCTTGAATCATATAAGGCTTCCGTGGTTGAAATGGCAACATTCACCGCCTCTTTAAACCGTTCCCCCACCCCACGGGAATAGGATTTTATTTCACTTGGGTTCTGATGGCTGGAAAACTACCACTCCGGTTCGGACTTGGAAAATTTTCAACAAAAATGGGATTTTTTTTGTGGTTTTCTACGCGTTTTGGTCAAGTTTGAGACGAAAAAAATTGTTTTTTTACCTGGAAGTTTTTGTCGGGTCTTCGGACAGGTACTATGACCTCATTATACTTTGCTACCGGAGTGGGTTAAAAGCGGTGGTGATTGAAAATCTGTAGCCCGTATATAGATAAAAAGATTCCCCGGAGTGTGGAAGCACAATCCTGTTGCATTTGGCTTCGGGTGGTCGCCAAATGTACACTCTCGGCCTCCCAACGGTCCGTACACGGTACACCCTCATTTTGGCATGAGAATAATCGACGTTTTTGAATCGTATGAGGCTTCCGTGGTTGAATGGCAACATTCACAGTCTCTTTAAACCTTTCCCCACCCCATGGGAATAGGGTTTTATTCCACTTGGCTTCTGATGGCTGGAGAACTACCACTCCGGTTCGGACTTGGAAACTTTTGAACAAAAATCGGATTTTTTTTTTTCGGTTTTCTATGCGTTTTGGTAAATTTTGAGACAAAAAAATATTTTTTGTTACCTGGAAATTTTTTGGTCCGGTTGGGACTGAAAATGTTTGATCAAAAACCAAACTTCTTTCTTTCGATCGCCACTTTGATCTGACGAAACTGTACTACGAGACGGGTTAAAGTGGCCGTAATTCAGAATTTGGATGTTGAGGCTCTTCCTCCACCTGTAAAACTATCAGACGCGACTGCCCAACCCCCACCCAACACAAACACCCATTAGTTGGACTCTACATCTCGGGCGTCCATGCCAGGAAACACGTCTGAAAAACATTGATCATTTTGCACCCGGCGACCTCAACTTAGTGAACGCTGTACATAATTTGAAATCAAAATTTTCAGTAAAACCCGCAAACATTGGTATTCGCGTTTCTTTTAAATATTTAGTATTACTTAATCAGTCCTTGCTGATAGAACACCAATTCAAATGATTTGTTGTAATTTGTAATATATTCAAAAAAATATGCGCTTTTAGATTGTATAGTGTAGGCGTTAAGTGTCATTTTACGTTTTGAGTGAAAAATCATTGAAACATTAAGGGTGTCTAATTATAATAAATAACCCGACAATTACCTACCTGCAACTATCCATTTGCTTCCTAACATTCTGACATGGAAGCCAAAAGTAATAGAGCACCACGAAGGCCTGGAATTAGTTGCTGTAGCCAAATTGAGGACTGGGAAACTCTGCCCCCCCCCCCCCCCCAAAAAAAGGTGGGTGTGGGACGGTGGCGAACCGCGACCCCAATAAACATCTCTGTCGAAACTTTACACATTCTGTCGGAAAATAATTTCTGACCAGTGTGGCATAGACTCAGAGCCAGCAGCCGACGAAGCTAACAATTGTCCAATGACCTCCTATATAACTTTTAGAATATCATGATTGTCAAAGAACTCATTATTCAAGTCGGCAAGGAGATTTCCCAACACCAGACCAGAACCGAGACCGGAAAGTGCGGGATTTAGAAATGTCACACGCCATTACGCAGAGCCATGACAAGCCTCAAATGAGAATTGTTATCAGTGCCTCTTATTTAAAAAAAAGTCGGGAAGGGGAGCCTCCCCCCCCCCCCTCAAATACCCTCCCACATCTCGGGGCTATGCACTTTGGATATGCCTAATATGTTACGGACTTTGGGTCCAAGTTTGAATTAGCTTTAGGTATACATATGCCCCCCCCCCCCCCCCTCACCCCACACACATGTCAAATTTTTAAATACTGCTGACTTCGAGCCTGGGAAGTTGCCTTCTGGTACCGCGTTTCAATTTCAGGCTTTCACCATAAGAGCTCATGGCATAGATAAATAACTGAGAATTATTCATCTACCCGAAGACCCTGCAACGTACATGTAGATAAGAAGCAACAGGAAGGGTTGTGGCAATATGACCAATACCTGGTGGAATTCCTCTAAAGCGGATAACAGTATACATAAGTGTTTAAACTTGACTTTCAGCCTGTACTTGTTGTGGTCGTACAATCAAATCCATCAGGTTTATTGAAGGAGAAGTAGAACTTATTAAGAAATGACATAAACTAACACTCCTCATACTGATTTGTCAGCTCCCACCCGAACCCCCCCCCCCCCCCCCCCCCCCCACTCCCACCCAATTACGCGTTCGTTTTTTTTATTTCTGAACTCTAGATATTTCTTCTGCAATCGTGAGGAACCACGACATCACTGCCCATCATGTAGTGTTTCCGCCTCCACGCATAAGAATCGGATGCAAAAGCATTTGGAAATCTTCAAAAGTAACCTTCATTGAAACACTTATGGTAGCAGTTGTTTTGGACTTCTGAATGGGAATTACAACTGACATGGATTTACTGGCAAATGTCGTCCACTCGTTGACATTTAATGAGGTCGACATAGTAATAATGCGCAGTTTGGAATGGCTATGGTTGTTCCAATGTATGGAGCCTTGGCGGTCAGTACAGAATATCATTAGATGTGACCTCTGGGAGCTGGCATACTGCATAGAGGTCTTGCAATTATATCTTCTACCGTCAGTATGTTGATAGGCTCATCAAAAATCCGTTTTTCTATGTTCTTCTCAATTTTGAGACGAAAACGCTCAGGAACTGAAAATACGAGGAAAATCCTGTGTATTGTGCGGGCACAATCACTTCATCTAGTTTTTTTTTTTTTTTTTGTTTTTCCAACACATCGGGGAAAGAGTTTTCTCGAAAACGGTCTTTAAGATTTTTTTCAAACTTTGCACGATCAATGACGGCCATGAGTTCTAATAAATAAAACCATCAGTATTTGGGGGAAAATTTTTCTTGGTGGGCAAAAACGCCCAAAAACGCCCAAAGCTTCGTAGACCAATATCTCATGAAAGAAAAAAGATATCGACTTAATTTTTTGACAGACTTGTCAGAATTACTCTTGTCTAAAACAAATATAATCGGTATTTTTTTCCATTTTTTATGTTTTCTGCCAAAATTTTTCACAAAACGGAAAGTTATCTCAAAAATCGGCCATTTTGGATTGAAATATCGAGATTTAAATATAATGAGCCCTCTAAAAGAGTTCCAAATTGAAGGCAGTAATACTGCTTTATAAAAAAAATCGAAAGAATTTCGTTTCGATTTTTTGTCAATGCAAAATGGCGGCCAAAAAATCGAAATTTTTTTTTTCGTTTTTTATGCGTTTTGTTCAATTTTGAGACGAAAAAACATTTTTTTTTTACACTGAAAATTTTCGGTCCGGTTCGGACTTCCGAAATTTTCGACCAAAATTCGGAAATTTTTGTTTTTGTTTTTTATGTGTTTTGTTCAATTGTGAGACGAAAAAAAATTTTTTTTTTTTTTACACTACACCACCAAAAAAACGAAAATTGGTCTTCAGACTGGTACTTTGACCTAATTATACTGTACTACCGGAGTGGGTTAAAAGCGGTGATGATTGCGAATGTGTAGCGCATATATAGGTAAAAAGATTCCCCATAGTTTGGAAGCACAATTTTGTTGCGTTTGCCTTCGGGCGGTCGCCAAAAGTACACTCTCGGCCTCTCAACGGTCCGTACACCCCCTTTATGGCATGAGAATACTCGGCGTTCTTGACTCGTATAAGGCTTCCGTGATTCAAATGGCAACATTCACGGTCTCATTTAACCTTTCCCCACCCCATGGGAATAAGGTTTTATTTCACTTGGCTTCTGATGGCTGGAGAACTACCACTCCGGTTCGGACTTTTCGACCAAAATCCGGAAATGTTTGTCTTTATTTTTTATGTGTTTTGTTCAATTTTGAGACGAAAAATTTTTTTTTTTTTTTTTTACACTACACCAAAAAAACGAAAAATCGGTCTTCAGACTGGTACTTTGACCTAATTATACTGTACTACCGGAGTGGGTTAAAAGCGGCGGTGATTGAGAATGTGTAGCCCGTATATAGGTAACAAGATTCCCCGTAGTTTGGAAGCACAATTTTGTTGAGTTTGGCTTAGGGAGGTCGCCAAAATACACTCTCGGCCTCTCAACGGTCCGTACACCCTCCTTTCGGAATGAGAATACTCGGCGTTCTTGAATCGTATAAGGTTTCTGTGATTAAAATGGCAACATTCACGGTCTCTTTAAACCTTTCCCCTCCCCAGGGGAATAGGGTTTTATTTCACTTGGCTTCTGATGGCTGGAGAACTACCGCTCCGGTTCGGACTTGAAATATTTTGAACAAAAATCGGAATTTTTTTTTCGGTTTTCTGTGCGTTTTGGTCAATTTTGAAACGAAAAAAAATTCTTTACCTGGAAGTTTTTGGTCCGGTCTTCGGTCAGCTACTACGACCTGATTATACTTTACTACCGGAGTGGGTTAAAAGCGGTGGTGATTGAAAAATGTGTAGCCCGTATATAGACAAGAAGATTCCCCATAGTGTGGAAGCACAACCTTGTTGCATTTGGATTCGGGCGGTCACCAAATGTACACTCTCGGCCTCTCAACCATGCGAACACCCTCTTTTTGGCATGAAAATACTCGACGTTCTTGAATCATATAAGGCTTCCGTGGTTGAAATGGCAACATTCACCGCCTCTTTAAACCGTTCCCCCACCCCACGGGAATAGGATTTTATTTCACTTGGGTTCTGATGGCTGGAAAACTACCACTCCGGTTCGGACTTGGAAAATTTTCAACAAAAATGGGATTTTTTTTTGTGGTTTTCTACGCGTATTGTTCAAGTTTGAGACGAAAAAAATTGTTTTTTTACCTGGAAGTTTTTGGTCGGGTCTTCGGACAGGTACTATGACCTCATTATACTTTGCTACCGGAGTGGGTTAAAAGCGGTGGTGATTGAAAATCTGTAGCCCGTATATAGATAAAAAGATTCCCCGGAGTGTGGAAGCACAATCCTGTTGCATTGGCTTCGGGTGGTCGCCAAATGTACACTCTCGGCCTCCCAACGGTCCGTACACCCTCATTTTGGCATGAGAATAATCGACGTTCTTGAATAGTATAAGGCTTCCGTGGTTGAAATGGCAACATTCGCGGTCTCTTTAAACCTTCCCCATCCCATGGGAATAGGGTTTTATTCCACTTGGCTTCTGATGGCTGGAGAACTGCCACTCCGGTTCGGACTTGGAAACTTTTGAACAAAAATCGGATTTTTTTTTTCGGTTTTCTATGCGTTTTGGTAAATTTTGAGACAAAAAAATATTTTTTGTTACCTGGAAACTTTT
Source organism: Pictodentalium vernedei (assembly GCA_031216915.1). Taxonomy (NCBI): domain Eukaryota; kingdom Metazoa; phylum Mollusca; class Scaphopoda; order Dentaliida; family Dentaliidae; genus Pictodentalium; species Pictodentalium vernedei. The sequence continues at coordinate 297,458,654 of CM062294.1, forward strand.
TGGTCCGGTTGGGACTGAAAATGTTTGATCAAAAACCAAACTTCTTTCTTTCGATCGCCACTTTGATCTGACGAAACTGTACTACGAGACGGGTTAAAGTGGCCGTAATTCAGAATTTGGATGTTGAGGCTCTTCCTCCACCTGTAAAACTATCAGACGCGACTGCCCAACCCCCACCCAACACAAACACCCATTAGTTGGACTCTACATCTCGGGCGTCCATGCCAGGAAACACGTCTGAAAAACATTGATCATTTTGCACCCGGCGACCTCAACTTAGTGAACGCTGTACATAATTTGAAATCAAAATTTTCAGTAAAACCCGCAAACATTGGTATTCGCGTTTCTTTTAAATATTTAGTATTACTTAATCAGTCCTTGCTGATAGAACACCAATTCAAATGATTTGTTGTAATTTGTAATATATTCAAAAAAATATGCGCTTTTAGATTGTATAGTGTAGGCGTTAAGTGTCATTTTACGTTTTGAGTGAAAAATCATTGAAACATTAAGGGTGTCTAATTATAATAAATAACCCGACAATTACCTACCTGCAACTATCCATTTGCTTCCTAACATTCTGACATGGAAGCCAAAAGTAATAGAGCACCACGAAGGCCTGGAATTAGTTGCTGTAGCCAAATTGAGGACTGGGAAACTCTGCCCCCCCCCCCCCCCCCAAAAAAGGTGGGTGTGGGACGGTGGCGAACCGCGACCCCAATAAACATCTCTGTCGAAACTTTACACATTCTGTCGGAAAATAATTTCTGACCAGTGTGGCATAGACTCAGAGCCAGCAGCCGACGAAGCTAACAATTGTCCAATGACCTCCTATATAACTTTTAGAATATCATGATTGTCAAAGAACTCATTATTCAAGTCGGCAAGGAGATTTCCCAACACCAGACCAGAACCGAGACCGGAAAGTGCGGGATTTAGAAATGTCACACGCCATTACGCAGAGCCATGACAAGCCTCAAATGAGAATTGTTATCAGTGCCTCTTATTTAAAAAAAAGTCGGGAAGGGGAGCCTCCCCCCCCCCCCCCCCCTCAAATACCCTCCCACATCTCGGGGCTATGCACTTTGGATATGCCTAATATGTTACGGACTTTGGGTCCAAGTTTGAATTAGCTTTAGGTATACATATGCCCCCCCCCCCCCCCCTCACCCCACACACATGTCAAATTTTTAAATACTGCTGACTTCGAGCCTGGGAAGTTGCCTTCTGGTACCGCGTTTCAATTTCAGGCTTTCACCATAAGAGCTCATGGCATAGATAAATAACTGAGAATTATTCATCTACCCGAAGACCCTGCAACGTACATGTAGATAAGAAGCAACAGGAAGGGTTGTGGCAATATGACCAATACCTGGTGGAATTCCTCTAAAGCGGATAACAGTATACATAAGTGTTTAAACTTGACTTTCAGCCTGTACTTGTTGTGGTCGTACAATCAAATCCATCAGGTTTATTGAAGGAGAAGTAGAACTTATTAAGAAATGACATAAACTAACACTCCTCATACTGATTTGTCAGCTCCCACCCGAACCCCCCCCCCCCCCCCACTCCCACCCAATTACGCGTTCGTTTTTTTTATTTCTGAACTCTAGATATTTCTTCTGCAATCGTGAGGAACCACGACATCACTGCCCATCATGTAGTGTTTCCGCCTCCACGCATAAGAATCGGATGCAAAAGCATTTGGAAATCTTCAAAAGTAACCTTCATTGAAACACTTATGGTAGCAGTTGTTTTGGACTTCTGAATGGGAATTACAACTGACATGGATTTACTGGCAAATGTCGTCCACTCGTTGACATTTAATGAGGTCGACATAGTAATAATGCGCAGTTTGGAATGGCTATGGTTGTTCCAATGTATGGAGCCTTGGCGGTCAGTACAGAATATCATTAGATGTGACCTCTGGGAGCTGGCATACTGCATAGAGGTCTTGCAATTATATCTTCTACCGTCAGTATGTTGATAGGCTCATCAAAAATCCGTTTTTCTATGTTCTTCTCAATTTTGAGACGAAAACGCTCAGGAACTGAAAATACGAGGAAAATCCTGTGTATTGTGCGGGCACAATCACTTCATCTAGTTTTTTTTTTTTTTTTGTTTTTCCAACACATCGGGGAAAGAGTTTTCTCGAAAACGGTCTTTAAGATTTTTTTCAAACTTTGCACGATCAATGACGGCCATGAGTTCTAATAAATAAAACCATCAGTATTTGGGGGAAAATTTTTCTTGGTGGGCAAAAACGCCCAAAAACGCCCAAAGCTTCGTAGACCAATATCTCATGAAAGAAAAAAGATATCGACTTAATTTTTTGACAGACTTGTCAGAATTACTCTTGTCTAAAACAAATATAATCGGTATTTTTTTCCATTTTTTATGTTTTCTGCCAAAATTTTTCACAAAACGGAAAGTTATCTCAAAAATCGGCCATTTTGGATTGAAATATCGAGATTTAAATATAATGAGCCCTCTAAAAGAGTTCCAAATTGAAGGCAGTAATACTGCTTTATAAAAAAAATCGAAAGAATTTCGTTTCGATTTTTTGTCAATGCAAAATGGCGGCCAAAAAATCGAAATTTTTTTTTTCGTTTTTTATGCGTTTTGTTCAATTTTGAGACGAAAAAACATTTTTTTTTTACACTGAAAATTTTCGGTCCGGTTCGGACTTCCGAAATTTTCGACCAAAATTCGGAAATTTTTGTTTTTGTTTTTTATGTGTTTTGTTCAATTGTGAGACGAAAAAAAATTTTTTTTTTTTTTACACTACACCACCAAAAAAACGAAAATTGGTCTTCAGACTGGTACTTTGACCTAATTATACTGTACTACCGGAGTGGGTTAAAAGCGGTGATGATTGCGAATGTGTAGCGCATATATAGGTAAAAAGATTCCCCATAGTTTGGAAGCACAATTTTGTTGCGTTTGCCTTCGGGCGGTCGCCAAAAGTACACTCTCGGCCTCTCAACGGTCCGTACACCCCCTTTATGGCATGAGAATACTCGGCGTTCTTGACTCGTATAAGGCTTCCGTGATTCAAATGGCAACATTCACGGTCTCATTTAACCTTTCCCCACCCCATGGGAATAAGGTTTTATTTCACTTGGCTTCTGATGGCTGGAGAACTACCACTCCGGTTCGGACTTTTCGACCAAAATCCGGAAATGTTTGTCTTTATTTTTTATGTGTTTTGTTCAATTTTGAGACGAAAAATTTTTTTTTTTTTTTTTTACACTACACCAAAAAAACGAAAAATCGGTCTTCAGACTGGTACTTTGACCTAATTATACTGTACTACCGGAGTGGGTTAAAAGCGGCGGTGATTGAGAATGTGTAGCCCGTATATAGGTAACAAGATTCCCCGTAGTTTGGAAGCACAATTTTGTTGAGTTTGGCTTAGGGAGGTCGCCAAAATACACTCTCGGCCTCTCAACGGTCCGTACACCCTCCTTTCGGAATGAGAATACTCGGCGTTCTTGAATCGTATAAGGTTTCTGTGATTAAAATGGCAACATTCACGGTCTCTTTAAACCTTTCCCCTCCCCAGGGGAATAGGGTTTTATTTCACTTGGCTTCTGATGGCTGGAGAACTACCGCTCCGGTTCGGACTTGAAATATTTTGAACAAAAATCGGAATTTTTTTTTCGGTTTTCTGTGCGTTTTGGTCAATTTTGAAACGAAAAAAAATTCTTTACCTGGAAGTTTTTGGTCCGGTCTTCGGTCAGCTACTACGACCTGATTATACTTTACTACCGGAGTGGGTTAAAAGCGGTGGTGATTGAAAAATGTGTAGCCCGTATATAGACAAGAAGATTCCCCATAGTGTGGAAGCACAACCTTGTTGCATTTGGATTCGGGCGGTCACCAAATGTACACTCTCGGCCTCTCAACCATGCGAACACCCTCTTTTTGGCATGAAAATACTCGACGTTCTTGAATCATATAAGGCTTCCGTGGTTGAAATGGCAACATTCACCGCCTCTTTAAACCGTTCCCCCACCCCACGGGAATAGGATTTTATTTCACTTGGGTTCTGATGGCTGGAAAACTACCACTCCGGTTCGGACTTGGAAAATTTTCAACAAAAATGGGATTTTTTTTTGTGGTTTTCTACGCGTATTGTTCAAGTTTGAGACGAAAAAAATTGTTTTTTTACCTGGAAGTTTTTGGTCGGGTCTTCGGACAGGTACTATGACCTCATTATACTTTGCTACCGGAGTGGGTTAAAAGCGGTGGTGATTGAAAATCTGTAGCCCGTATATAGATAAAAAGATTCCCCGGAGTGTGGAAGCACAATCCTGTTGCATTGGCTTCGGGTGGTCGCCAAATGTACACTCTCGGCCTCCCAACGGTCCGTACACCCTCATTTTGGCATGAGAATAATCGACGTTCTTGAATAGTATAAGGCTTCCGTGGTTGAAATGGCAACATTCGCGGTCTCTTTAAACCTTCCCCATCCCATGGGAATAGGGTTTTATTCCACTTGGCTTCTGATGGCTGGAGAACTGCCACTCCGGTTCGGACTTGGAAACTTTTGAACAAAAATCGGATTTTTTTTTTCGGTTTTCTATGCGTTTTGGTAAATTTTGAGACAAAAAAATATTTTTTGTTACCTGGAAACTTTTTGGTCCGGTTGGGACTGAAAATGTTTGATCAAAAACCAAACTTCTTTCTTTCGATCGCCACTTTGATCTGACGAAACTGTACTACGAGACGGGTTAAAGTGGCCGTAATTCAGAATTTGGATGTTGAGGCTCTTCCTCCACCTGTAAAACTATCAGACGCGACTGCCCAACCCCCACCCAACACAAACACCCATTAGTTGGACTCTACATCTCGGGCGTCCATGCCAGGAAACACGTCTGAAAAACATTGATCATTTTGCACCCGGCGACCTCAACTTCAGTGAACGCTGTACATAATTTGAAATCAAAATTTTCAGTAAAACCCGCAAACATTGGTATTCGCGTTTATTTTAAATATTTAGTATTACTTAATCAGTCCTTGCTGATAGAACACCAATTCAAATGATTTGTTGGAATTTGTAATATATTCAAAAAAATATGCGCTTTTAGATTGTATAGTATAGGCGTTAAGTGTCATTTTACGTTTTGAGTGAAAAATCATTGAAACATTAAGGGTGTCTAATTATAATAAATAACCCGACAATTACCTACCTGCAACTATCCATTTGCTTCCTAACATTCTGACATGGAAGCCAAAAGTAATAGAGCACCACGAAGGCCTGGAATTAGTTGCTGTAGCCAAATTGAGGACTGGGAAACTCTGCCCCCCCCCCACCCCCCCAAAAAAAAGGTGGGTGTGGGACGGTGGCGAACCGCGACCCCAATAAACATCTCTGTCGAAACTTTACACATTCTGTCGGAAAATAATTTCTGACCAGTGTGGCATAGACTCAGAGCCAGCAGCCGACGAAGCTAACAATTGTCCAATGACCTCCTATATAACTTTTAGAATATCATGATTGTCAAAGAACTCATTATTCAAGTCGGCAAGGAGATTTCCCAACACCAGACCAGAACCGAGACCGGAAAGTGCGGGATTTAGAAATGTCACACGCCATTACGCAGAGCCATGACAAGCCTCAAATGAGAATTGTTATCAGTGCCTCTTATTTAAAAAAAAGTCGGGAAGGGGAGCCTCCCCCCCCCCTCAAATACCCTCCCACATCTCGGGGCTATGCACTTTGGATATGCCTAATATGTTACGGACTTTGGGTCCAAGTTTGAATTAGCTTTAGGTATACATATGCCCCCCCCCCCTTCACCCCACACACATGTCAAATTTTTAAATACTGCTGACTTCGAGCCTGGGAAGTTGCCTTCTGGTACCGCGTTTCAATTTCAGGCTTTCACCATAAGAGCTCATGGCATAGATAAATAACTGAGAATTATTCATCTACCCGAAGACCCTGCAACGTACATGTAGATAAGAAGCAACAGGAAGGGTTGTGGCAATATGACCAATACCTGGTGGAATTCCTCTAAAGCGGATAACAGTATACATAAGTGTTTAAACTTGACTTTCAGCCTGTACTTGTTGTGGTCGTACAATCAAATCCATCAGGTTTATTGAAGGAGAAGTAGAACTTATTAAGAAATGACATAAACTAACACTCCTCATACTGATTTGTCAGCTCCCACCCGAACCCCCCCCCCCCCCCCCACTCCCACCCAATTACGCGTTCGTTTTTTTTATTTCTGAACTCTAGATATTTCTTCTGCAATCGTGAGGAACCACGACATCACTGCCCATCATGTAGTGTTTCCGCCTCCACGCATAAGAATCGGATGCAAAAGCATTTGGAAATCTTCAAAAGTAACCTTCATTGAAACACTTATGGTAGCAGTTGTTTTGGACTTCTGAATGGGAATTACAACTGACATGGATTTACTGGCAAATGTCGTCCACTCGTTGACATTTAATGAGGTCGACATAGTAATAATGCGCAGTTTGGAATGGCTATGGTTGTTCCAATGTATGGAGCCTTGGCGGTCAGTACAGAATATCATTAGATGTGACCTCTGGGAGCTGGCATACTGCATAGAGGTCTTGCAATTATATCTTCTACCGTCAGTATGTTGATAGGCTCATCAAAAATCCGTTTTTCTATGTTCTTCTCAATTTTGAGACGAAAACGCTCAGGAACTGAAAATACGAGGAAAATCCTGTGTATTGTGCGGGCACAATCACTTCATCTAGTTTTTTTTTTTTTTTTTTGTTTTTCCAACACATCGGGGAAAGAGTTTTCTCGAAAACGGTCTTTAAGATTTTTTTCAAACTTTGCACGATCAATGACGGCCATGAGTTCTAATAAATAAAACCATCAGTATTTGGGGGAAAATTTTTCTTGGTGGGCAAAAACGCCCAAAAACGCCCAAAGCTTCGTAGACCAATATCTCATGAAAGAAAAAAGATATCGACTTAATTTTTTGACAGACTTGTCAGAATTACTCTTGTCTAAAACAAATATAATCGGTATTTTTTTCCATTTTTTATGTTTTCTGCCAAAATTTTTCACAAAACGGAAAGTTATCTCAAAAATCGGCCATTTTGGATTGAAATATCGAGATTTAAATATAATGAGCCCTCTAAAAGAGTTCCAAATTGAAGGCAGTAATACTGCTTTATAAAAAAAATCGAAAGAATTTCGTTTCGATTTTTTGTCAATGCAAAATGGCGGCCAAAAAATCGAAATTTTTTTTTTCGTTTTTTATGCGTTTTGTTCAATTTTGAGACGAAAAAACATTTTTTTTTTACACTGAAAATTTTCGGTCCGGTTCGGACTTCCGAAATTTTCGACCAAAATTCGGAAATTTTTGTTTTTGTTTTTTATGTGTTTTGTTCAATTGTGAGACGAAAAAAAATTTTTTTTTTTTTTACACTACACCACCAAAAAAACGAAAATTGGTCTTCAGACTGGTACTTTGACCTAATTATACTGTACTACCGGAGTGGGTTAAAAGCGGTGATGATTGCGAATGTGTAGCGCATATATAGGTAAAAAGATTCCCCATAGTTTGGAAGCACAATTTTGTTGCGTTTGCCTTCGGGCGGTCGCCAAAAGTACACTCTCGGCCTCTCAACGGTCCGTACACCCCCTTTTTGGCATGAGAATACTCGGCGTTCTTGACTCGTATAAGGCTTCCGTGATTCAAATGGCAACATTCACGGTCTCATTTAACCTTTCCCCACCCCATGGGAATAAGGTTTTATTTCACTTGGCTTCTGATGGCTGGAGAACTACCACTCCGGTTCGGACTTTTCGACCAAAATCCGGAAATGTTTGTCTTTATTTTTTATGTGTTTTGTTCAATTTTGAGACGAAAATTTTTTTTTTTTTTTTTTACACTACACCAAAAAAACGAAAAATCGGTCTTCAGACTGGTACTTTGACCTAATTATACTGTACTACCGGAGTGGGTTAAAAGCGGCGGTGATTGAGAATGTGTAGCCCGTATATAGGTAAAAAGATTCCCCGTAGTTTGGAAGCACAATTTTGTTGAGTTTGGCTTAGGGAGGTCGCCAAAATACACTCTCGGCCTCTCAACGGTCCGTACACCCTCCTTTCGGCATGAGAATACTCGGCGTTCTTGAATCGTATAAGGTTTCTGTGATTAAAATGGCAACATTCACGGTCTCTTTAAACCTTTCCCCTCCCCAGGGGAATAGGGTTTTATTTCACTTGGCTTCTGATGGCTGGAGAACTACCGCTCCGGTTCGGATTTGAAATATTTTGAACAAAAATCGGAATTTTTTTTTCGGTTTTCTGTGCGTTTTGGTCAATTTTGAAACGAAAAAAAATTCTTTACCTGGAAGTTTTTGGTCCGGTCTTCGGTCAGCTACTACGACCTGATTATACTTTACTACCGGAGTGGGTTAAAAGCGGTGGTGATTGAAAAATGTGTAGCCCGTATATAGACAAGAAGATTCCCCATAGTGTGGAAGCACAACCTTGTTGCATTTGGATTCGGGCGGTCACCAAATGTACACTCTCGGCCTCTCAACCATGCGAACACCCTCTTTTTGGCATGAAAATACTCGACGTTCTTGAATCATATAAGGCTTCCGTGGTTGAAATGGCAACATTCACCGCCTCTTTAAACCGTTCCCCCACCCCACGGGAATAGGATTTTATTTCACTTGGGTTCTGATGGCTGGAAAACTACCACTCCGGTTCGGACTTGGAAAATTTTCAACAAAAATGGGATTTTTTTTGTGGTTTTCTACGCGTATTGTTCAAGTTTGAGACGAAAAAAATTGTTTTTTTACCTGGAAGTTTTTGGTCGGGTCTTCGGACAGGTACTATGACCTCATTATACTTTGCTACCGGAGTGGGTTAAAAGCGGTGGTGATTGAAAATCTGTAGCCCGTATATAGATAAAAAGATTCCCCGGAGTGTGGAAGCACAATCCTGTTGCATTGGCTTCGGGTGGTCGCCAAATGTACACTCTCGGCCTCCCAACGGTCCGTACACCCTCATTTTGGCATGAGAATAATCGACGTTCTTGAATAGTATAAGGCTTCCGTGGTTGAAATGGCAACATTCGCGGTCTCTTTAAACCTTCCCCATCCCATGGGAATAGGGTTTTATTCCACTTGGCTTCTGATGGCTGGAGAACTACCACTCCGGTTCGGACTTGGAAACTTTTGAACAAAAATCGGATTTTTTTTTTCGGTTTTCTATGCGTTTTGGTAAATTTTGAGACAAAAAAATATTTTTTGTTACCTGGAAATTTTTTGGTCCGGTTGGGACTGAAAATGTTTGATCAAAAACCAAACTTCTTTCTTTCGATCGCCACTTTGATCTGACGAAACTGTACTACGAGACGGGTTAAAGTGGCCGTAATTCAGAATTTGGATGTTGAGGCTCTTCCTCCACCTGTAAAACTATCAGACGCGACTGCCCAACCCCCACCTAACACAAACACCCATTAGCTGGACTCTACATCTCGGGCGTCCATGCCAGGAAACACGTCTGAAAAACATTGATCATTTTGCACCCGGCGACCTCAACTTCAGTGAACGCTGTACATAATTTGAAATCAAAATTTTCAGTAAAACCCGCAGACATTGGTATTCGCGTTTATTTTAAATATTTAGTATTACTTAATCAGTCCTTGCTGATAGAACACCAATTCAAATGATTTGTTGTAATTTGTAATATATTCAAAAAAATATGCGCTTTTAGATTGTATAGTGTAGGCGTTAAGTGTCATTTTACGTTTTGAGTGAAAAATCATTGAAACATTAAGGGTGTCTAATGATAAGAAATAACCCGACAATTACCTACCTGCAACTATCCATTTGCTTCCTAACATTCTGACATGGAAGCCAAAAGTAATAGAGCACCACGAAGGCCTGGAATTAGTTGCTGTAGCCAAATTGAGGACTGGGACACTCTGCCCCCCCCCCCCCCCCCAAAAAAAAAGGTGGGTGTGCGACGGTGGCGAACTGCGACCCCAATAAACATCTCTGTCGAAAATTTACACATTCTGTCGGAAAATAATTTCTGACCAGTGTGGTATTGACTCAGAGCCAGCAGCCGACGAAGCTAACAATTGTCCAATGACCTCCTATATAACTTTTAGAATATCATGATTGTCAAAGAACTCATTATTCAAGTCGGCAAGGAGATTTCCTAACACCAGACCAGAACCGAGACCGGAAAGTGCGGGATTTAGAAATGTCACACGCCATTACGCAGAGCCATGACAAGCCTCAAATGAGAATTGTTATCAGTGCCTCTTATTTAAAAAAAAGTCGGGAAGGGGAGCCTCCCCCCCCCACCCCTCAAATACCCTCCCACATCTCGGGGCTATGCACTTTGGATATGCCTAATATGTTACGGACTTTGGGTCCAAGTTTGAATTAGCTTTAGGTATACATATGCCCCCCCCTCACCCCACACACATGTCAAATTTTTAAATACGGCTGACTTCGAGCCTGGGAAGTTGCCTTCTGGTACCCGCGTTTCAATTTCAGGCTTTCACCATAAGAGCTCATGGCATAGATAAATAACTGAGAATTATTCATCTACCCGAAGACCCTGCAACGTACATGTAGATAAGAAGCAACAGGAAGGGTTGTGGCAATATGACCAATACCTGGTGGAATTCCTCTAAAGCGGATAACAGTATACATAAGTGTTTAATCTTGACTTTCGGCCTGTACTTGTTGTGGTCGTACAATCAAATCCATCAGGTTTATTGAAGGAGAAGTAGAACTTATTAAGAAATGACATAAACTAACACTCCCCATACTGATTTGTCAGCTCCCACCCGAACCCCCCCTCCCCCACTCCCACCCAATTATGCGCTCGTTTTTTTATTTCTGAACTCTAGATATTTCTTCTGCAATCGTGAGGAACCACGACATCACTGCTCATCATGTAGTGTTTCCGCCTCCACGCATAAGAATCGGATGAAAAAGCATTTGGAAATCTTCAAAAGTAACCTTCATTGAAACACTTATGGTAGCAGTTGTTTTGGACTTCTGAATGGGAATTACAACTGACATGGATTTACTGGCAAATGTCGTCCACTCGTTGACATTTAATGAGGTCGACATAGTAATAATGCGCAGTTTGGAATGGCTATGGTTATTCCAATGTATGGAGCCTTGGCAGTCAGTACAGAATATCATTAGATGTGACCTCTGGGAGCTGGCATACTGCATAGAGGTCTTGCAATTATATCTTCTACCGTCAGTATGTTGATAGGCTCATCAAAAATCCGTTTTTCTGTGTTCTTCTCAATTTTGAGACGAAAACGCTCAGGAACTGAAAATACGAGGAAAATCCTGTATATTGTGCGGGCACAATCACTTCATCTAGTTTTTTGTTTTGTTTTTTTTTCACACATTTTGTCCGTACGATTCAGAAGGCATTTTCGAACCGATTATCACGAAATTTTGCACATGCATAGAGGGGCACAAAATCTAAAAATGTACCGAAGCGGAATTTTCGATTTAACCCTTATTTCGTCAGAATTGGCAAAAAACTGCCAAAATTGGGGTTTATCAGCACTTTCTCGAAATATGTCTTCTAGATTTTTTTTAGACATTCGTCATTGCTTGACCTGCCTGTGACACGACATTTGATACACACGACATATCAGGCGATGCATATGGTAACCCTCCATAGGCTGCCAAACATCGAAATTTTGATGAAATGGGCCGATTTCAGGCCCCCACTGCACCCAAACGATACACGGAAGATAAACACAACTTCCTTTGTTGGAAGTGGAATTCACCGTGGATTAGTTTTGTCAGTAATAATGGTGTTCCAAAAACCAAGCGTTAACCCGTTTTGGGCTGGTTAAACAGCAATACCCCCTTAAAGCTAAAAAAATCACGTTTTCCGTGGATTTCTCTAAACAAGTCTTGTAGATTTTCAAGAAAAATTTGTCACTTCCAGGCCTTGGTGTAACAATAGAAGTTGCATGGACAAAATGCTGCGGTGAGCATTTATTAACCCTCCACGGGCTACTAAAAGTCAAAATTGTGATAAAATGGGTTGTTTTTGGACGCCAACAGCACCCAATGGGTACGCCACAAAGAAACGTGCCTTCTTTTGTCGAGCGCACAATCTATATAGAAATATTTTTGTAAGTAGTAAGGGTAATCAAAAGTCGAAGTCTTAACCCATTTTGGCCAGGCTAAAGAGAGAGACCCCTTAAAATCTTAAAATTCCCATTTTCTGTGGATTTCTCTAAATACATCCTGTAGGTTTTCAAGAAAAATTGACCACTCGCAGGTCTTTATGTGACATTATAATTTGTATGGAGAAAATATTCCGGTGAGCTTTTATTAACCCTCTACAGCCTCCCAAGCATCATAATTTTGTTGAAATGGGCTGTTTTCAGACACGCACAGCACCCAACGTGTACCTGAGAAATAAACATAATCTCCTTTGTTGGAAGTGGAATTCACCGAAGACCATTTCCGTAAGTAATAAGAGTATTCAAAAAACCAAGCGTTAACTCCTTTTGTGGTTGTTAATAGTGATACCCATCAAAAGCTTAAAAATTTATGTTTTCCCTGGATTTCTTCAACAACATCTGGTAGGGTTTTCAAGAGAAAATGGCCATTGATAGATCTTGGTGTCACATTACCAGTTGATTGGATAAATTATTCCGGTAAGCATTTGTTAACCCTCCATGGGCTGCTAAATGTGAAAATTTAAAAAAAAAATAGTCTGTTTTTGAACACCAACAACGTCAAATGGGAATGCAACAAAGAAAGGTAGCTTCTTTTACCGGACGCAAAACTGACAGGGAAACATTTTTGTAAGTAGTAAGTATATTCAAAAATCGAGGTCTTAACCCATTTTTGAGTAGTTAAGGAGATATACCCCTTAAAAGCCTAACATTCCAGTTTTCTGTGGATTTATACAAAACAAATTTCAAGAGCAATTGACCATTCGCAGATCTTTGAGTGACATTACAAGTTGCATGAACATAATATTTCGGTAAGCATTTGTTAACCCTCCAGAGGCTGCCAAGCACAGACATTTGGAGAAAATGAGCTGTTCTTGGGCAACCATAACACCAAATGTGTACACTCTAAAATCGGTTGGGTCAAAAATCAACCCAAATCGACTGGGTTGAGTGAATATGAACCCAAATTGGGTTCATATTCACTCAACCCAGTCGATTTGGGTTGATTTTTAACCCAACCGATTTAGAGTGTACCTGCGAGAAAAACATAACCTTATTCATTGGAAGTGGAATTCACCGTCGATCATTTTTGTAAGCAATGGAGGTATTCACAAAACCAAGCATTAACCCGTTTAGGGCTGGTTACAGAGTTATACCCCTCAATAGGTTAAATATTCGTGTTATCTGAGGATTTCTCTAAAAACAACACATAGATATTCAAGAAAAAATGGCCATTCTCAAATCTTAGTGTGACATTACAAGTTGCATGTACAAAATATTCCTGTAAGCATTTGTTAACCCTATGCAGGTTCTCAAACATCAAAATGTTGATAAAATGGGCTGTGTTTGCGTAACCACAGCACCCGAAGTTAGGAGGAGAAATCAAAATAAGTGGAAGTAGAATTCACTGAGAATTATTTTTGGAAGTAATAAGAGTATTCAAATAACAACACTTAACCCGTTTTGGGCTGGATAAACACTGATACCCATCAAAAGCTTAAAATTCATGTTCTCCCTGGATTTTTCTGGAAACATCTTGTAGATTTTAAAGAAAAACTGGCCATTCACAGTTCTTGGTGTGACATTACAAGTTGCACGAATAAATATTCCTGTTAGCACTTGTTAACCCTCTACAATCTGTCAGACATCAATAGTTTGGATACATTTGAGATAAAATGGACCATTTTTAAATTGACACAGCACTCAGTGGGTATGTGTCAAACAAACATAACTCCTTTTGTCGGTCATTGACTTGTTGGACGACGATATCGACATTAACCCACTCCACCGTTAATGATGGATTTTACCTAAACAATTTTTTATCAAACTGTGTCATTTGAGACAACTATACTCACCTTTCTCATGACATCAATGAAGGAACTTCAGAGAGACAGTTAAATACAATTCATCAGACACTGTGGGGTAATGAGAAATCATGGAATATCATCGGGAAAAGCCATGATTCTCCAGAATCAAGAAGTCTAGTTTTTTGGGGGGTTTTTGGGGTTTTTTTTTTCCCACACATTTTGTCCACACGATTTCGAAGCCATTTTCGGACCGATTTTCACAAACGTTTGCACACGCATAGAGGGGCACAAAATCTAAAAATGTACCGAAGCGGAATTTTCGATTTAACCCTTATTTCGTCAGAATTGACAAAAAACTGTCAAAATTAGAGGTTTATCGACACTTTCTCGAAACACGTCGTGTAGATTTTTTTTAAACCTTCATCATTGATAGACCTGTCTGTGCCATGACCTTCGATACACATGACATCTCAGGCGATGCATATGGTAACCCTCCACAGGCTGCCAAACATCGAAATTTTGATGAAATGGGCTGTTTTCGGGCCCCCACAGCACCCAAACGAAACACGATAGATACACATAACTTCTTTTATTGGAAGTGGAATTCACCGCGGATCATTTTTGTAAGTAATAAGGGTGTTCACACAAGCAAGCGTTAACCCGTCTTGGGCTGGTTAAACAGCAATACCCCCATAAAGCTAAAAAATTCAGGTTTTCCGTGGATTTCTCTAAATGAGTCTTTTAGATTTTCAAGAAAAAATTGTCACTCCCAGGCCTTGATGTGACAATAGAAGCTGCATGGACAAAATACTGCGGTGAGCATTTGTTAACCCTCCACGGGCTGCTAAAAGTCAAAATTGTGATAAAATGGGCTGTTTTTGGACGCCAACAGCACCCAACGGGTACGCCACAAAGAAAAGGACTTTCTTTTATCGAGCGCACAATCTATACAAAAACATTTTTGTAAGTAGTAAGGGTATTCAAAAAACGAAGTCTTAACCCCTTTTGGACAGGCTAAAGAGAGAGACCCCTTAAAGTCTAAAAATTCCCATTTTCTGTGGATTTCTCTAAATACATTCCATAGGTTTTCAAGAAAAATTGACTACTTGCAGGTCTTTGTGTGACATTACAAGTTGCATGCACAAAATATTCCGCTGAGCGTTTATTAACCCTCTACAGAATGCCAAGCATCAAAATTTTGTTGAAATGGGCTGTTTTCGGACACACACAGCACGCAATGTATGTCCGAGAGTTACACATAATCTCCTTTGTTGGAAGTGGAATTCACTGAGGACCATTTTTTTAAGTAATAAGGGTATTCAAAAACCCAAGCGTTAACCCCTTTTGGGGTGGTTAATAACGATACCCATCAAAAGCTAAAAAAAATCATGCTTTCCGTGGATTTCGTTACAAACATCTTGTAAGTTTTCAACAGAAAATGGCCATTGATAGGTCTTGGAGTCACATTACCGACTGCATGGATAAAATATTCCAGTAAGCATTTGTTAACCCTCCATGGGTTGCTAAATGTCAATATTTTGAAAAAATAGTCTGTTTTGGGACACCAACAACAACAAATGGGAATGCCAAAGAGATACATAACTTCTTTTACCGGATGCAAAACTGATAGAGAAAAATTTAGTAAGTAATAAGGGTACTCAAAAAATCGAGGTCTTAACCCATTTTCGCCTGTTAAGATGTACCCCTTAAAAGCTTAAAATTCCAGTTTTCTGTGGATTTCTCCAAAAAATCTAGTAAGTATTCAAGAAAAATTGACCATTTGCAGGTCTTGGAGTGACATTACAAGTTGCATAGACAAAATCATCCGGTAAGCGTTAGTTAACCCTCCAGAGGCTGCAAAGCATAGAAATTTTGAGAAAATGGACTGTTCTTGGGCACCCATTGCACGCAATGTGTACCTGCGAGATAAACATAACCTCCTTCTTTGGAAGTGGAATTCCCTGAGGATCATTTTTGTAAGTAATGAAGGTATTCATCAAACCAAGCATTAACCCGGTTAGGGCTGGTTACAGATCCATACCCCTTAAAAGGTTAAAAATTCATATTATCCGAGGATTTCTCTAAAAAC